>VZRR01002177.1:161855-191925 GCA_013398015.1 Oreocharis arfaki
AAAAAAAAAAAAAAAAAGAGAGAGAAGCAAGTGAATAACTGTCTTTCCAGTAGGGAAGGAGTTGAAGGTACAAGAGAAATGAAGCTCTGATAAAGTTTTTCTGCCTGAAGCTGTATCTCGTTTGGAGAAGGAGCAGCTTCTTATTTAGGAAGCATATAATTATTTTCCTTCAGAAATTTGTAAGGGACAGTAAATCCATACTCTTGTTTGAAAAACTGTTCATCTCTTGTTTTGATAAGCAACTTCAATGATAGTCCAATAGTATATAGTTCAATATATAATAAACTCCAACCAAATAGCTAGGAAGAGGCTTTGATTCCAGTGCAGGCACGTCACCATGGATTCAGTTGCACGGTAGAGAACGTGAGACTTCAATCTGTTGGTTATACTCTTTCTATTTTTCCATTGAAACACAAAGATAGTACACCCACACCAGCTGCAAAGCCTCATCTGTACAAATACCATGGTGGCTTAGTCATGTGTGTGAAAACCAGAACTCAGTCTTGATACCTGGGGCACATGAGCCTTACTGATACTGAAACTCATGGTTCTGTCTCATCAAACTGCCTGATTTGCTTGCCTTTCCAGTTCCTGAGATGCCTGCCTTTCCAGTTCCTGGGACACCTGCCACCTTAGTTCCTAGACATCAGGTACGAGGATTAACACAGCGTGAGTGTTGTCCAAAGGGTCCTCTCTTTTGTGAATCCCAGGCATGCCCGTGCTGCTCAGGGCTGTCTTTGCTGCTTCACTCTCTCCTACACAGCGCAGCCAGGAAAGGAAGATACGAGTCATCACTTTGTCTTAAGGTCTCCTGCACAAGCACAATGGAGGGAGCCTTGTTGAAACTTCACAGCAATGACCAGAATTTTTTTTTTTTTTTTTCATAGTTCTAATAGATACTGGTTTGTGTTTGCACTGAGAATAATTATATGATGTTGACATTTCTGTACACTTCTTTTCCCCACCCACAAGACTTACAGAAATAAGTCTGGAAGAAGTCTGGTTAATATCCTGCACATGCTTCATCCTAAAGAGAAAGACGAAATAATTTGCAGTGTCCAGTTGCACTTGATCGAATGATTACTGTCTTTCCATCTGGTTGTAAAACATTCCCACCTTTCACTAATTCGTCTAAATTTCTGCCGTCCCAGTCAAACTGAAATTTATTACTGCCCACTTACTCTGATTTACTTCTGAAATTATTTGCATGGCTTCTGTCAATGCTATTTGCATATTTTTATTATGAATAGTGCTTATTTGGGGGCAGATTTGATTTATGAGTGTTTGGCATGCTATGCTCAGTTATTTAGTTTTCATTTCTGATTTGCACAAAGGGAATGAGAGAAGAGGTAATTCTTTTCCTCTTGATGCAGAATATGTGCAGGACCAATAACACTTGAATAAGAAATTATTGTATTTTGGTTTATTCTGGTTTTAGGGTGAAATTCTCAAATGTAAACAATTACATGTCTTGTCAAGCCTTTACAGCAAATCAAAATTATTCTTTCTTATATTCAGCTCAGCTCAGAAACAGTATAGAAACTTGAAGGGAAAGATGCAATCACTGAAACAAATGTGAGGAAGGCAGGAAAACAGCACCAACAGGAAAAACCTTTTCTTTCTGCTGTAATATCTTCATCCTTCCCAAAAAGAAGAGGCATATGTTATTCGGTACAGACTCTGTGAAATACTGTTTGATGTACCATTTGTTTTCTCTCATGCAACCTTCTTTGCATGTTAAAACCCACCTTTGCTCATAGAAAAATGAGGCATAAATTCTTTCCTCTTATATGTTTGTACAATTTCATATTAACTACTTTTCTGACCATTTTTCCCACATATTTTTTGGGGCAGATGGGTGAAAGATATCTATCTTTTGCTTCTCCTTGAAGTCAACTTTTAAATTTTGTTTTACTGGCCAGAAAACCAGAAACAAAAACCTCCAAAAATTCTGAAATTTATTCAATAAGAGCTGACTTTCACAGTCCAATGTTTTTGATTCAAGAGCTGGTTTTGAGACCAGACACTTCTGGTAACAGAGCTGGAAATGATGCAACATGGCACAGTTACTACTTCATGACTGCTCCTTCCTACTCCTGAGGATTTTGTCTCAGACACATGAAGAATTATCACCTGAGATCTACAGTAACACCAACTTGTATCTAGTGACAGAAACACTCTGAATTGGCACTTTTAAAAGAGTTAATAATGTGAAAAAGGGGGTAGAATTCATATAATTTAAATGCAGTCACCTCAGAGTTAGGTCTCTAACACAAAACACAAGATTCTAAGGAATTGGAGTCGAAGGAGAAACATTTCTAGAAAGTAATTTCATCTGTTATAGAGAAGTATCTTAGTCTGATTGCAGCTCTGACTATTCTTAAACAAGCACAGGGAAGTATTCCCAGAGGAAAGTTGTAATTAATAGTTCAGCCTCTACTAAATTAGGCAGAATAGAGAGTATTCTGTGTAAGCTACTGTAATCACTTGGTGTAAAAATATAGTTGCTTCAATAAGCTTAATTTAGGCTGAATTGCAGTAGCACTAATACTACAAAACTTTGTGGAAAATGCTAGGCTCTTCCTTGCTGCACAGTCAGAGACTGAACAATTGCTGGAAAACTGCTCTTCTCTGTCATCTGTAAACCAGCACTTTGTTGAAGCAAAAGAATATTATTGTTTTTTATGTGGGGGTGGAATATACACATCTCATATTATTCAGTGAACTTGTACCTGAAAAATATAAGCAAAGTACAGATCCCTTAATATCAATATTATGCTGAATTCAGAAGAGTCTCTCCTTTTAGAAATCACCTTTTCCATGGTGTATAGAGTGCACTGCTGTCCTGCAGTCCAGCCTAATGTCATCCAGGATGAAGGATAGTTTTACAAAGAGGTATTTGTTATGGGACTCTTTCAGCTTAAGCTTTTGCTCTCTCCTGTCCCTGCTCTTATTTCCTTGTTCAAGACAGATTTTGGTCTCAGAGAATGGCTCCTAGAGAGACTCCCAGAAATGAACACTGCTAATGCCGTGGGCTCAAGGTTTACTAAGCTTTCCTTCTCATGGGGAAAACCATTGGCAGGGCATGGATGAGCCTTGTTCCTCTGGGGAGTGCAGGATGTGGTTCTGACACCTGTCTCACTTCTGGAGATGAGGTAGGGATACTGGCAACGATGTTACTTGACACGATTTGTGCTCCCATGCAGTTCATTTTAGAATGCCACTGTAAAAATTCCTCACTCTCGTTAGCTGGTTGCTATGTCATTAACTCACTATAGAGCCGCCATAATGTCCCATTATACTGTACTTTCAAGCTTTTGGCTGCTAATTAAGCATGGAACATTCTCGAGTGTTACAGGTCTGAAACTAAAGGAAGGAAAACTTACATTATGAATAATACTGTTAAATAATAATAATAATAATAGGATTAATGGACACCCAACTATGTACATAATTAGCCTAATTCCAATGAGAGGGTGATGGTGAATGTTTTATCAGTGTCACCAAGCCCCCGTAGTATAATTACAGACCTATTTGTTCAATGCCTAGTGTGTTATTCATTATATTATGTGAAGAATTGAGCCTCTGTTAAAAAAAATACAGGGCAGACAGTTTAAAACATTTTCAGAAGGGTTCTTTTGTATTTTGTTTGTTGAGAAAGTTTTAGGTTATTTTCATTGCCTTGTTCCTGTTCTCATTTTTGATCAGTAATCATAATGTCAGCATAACCTCTACTCATTTCATGAACAAAATAAGCCACAATAGTGAGAGTACAGGTCTCCAAGTTGAAGAGGGAAAAAAGGGCTACTCACTTCCAAAAGTAAAGATTTCTAAAGTAGAGATGATTATGTTATTTCTGGATTATTCAAGTATATGTTAAGCAAGACTTCCAACCCTCCACCTACTTCTAGGTACTGCACAGACTCACTCAATGAAGGTTTTGTTATGCAGGTCAGCCATAAGTTCAAACAGAATAAAAGCAACTCACACCACTTGCTTGCATTTAAAGCTGTTTCTAACTCTGCTTATCTAATTTTTCAAGGTGAATAAATTAGCTATATTCCTACAACATCAGTTTATAACATATATTTTTTTCTTTTCTGGTTTTTATCCCTATTCTATTATAACCTTATATAATGGAGCATTGAGTAAATTTGGATCAGCCAGTGACTGCATGTCACCAGACACGACTGTTGAAGCCTAGACATCTCTTCTTTTTTCTTTTTTGACAACCTGCAAAAAGCCGTGCTGAACACTAGCCTTAGGAACACAATAACTTTGGTTGCAAAGGACCTTTGGAGGTCATCTGGTTCAATTTGCATCCTGAAGCAGGGCTAATTTGGATCAGGCTATTAATTTTACATGGAATTGGCACAGAATTCTGGGGATGAAAAGTGGAAAGGGTCCTAAAATATCAGACATTTTAGCAGGAGTTGAGTGAGAATGGGTGTTCGGATCCACAAAATACATTATTATTTCAAAATGTGTTTTTCTCCTGTGCAGCTCCTTCCATTCTTCACTGGAGTAGCACATGAAAGTAGTCAAGTTGACTTCTGTTGTGGGAGGTTCAAGTACAAGATATTTTTCTAATGAATACTTGTTGAAAAGGAATGAATATTTCTAAATTTATGACTGAGAAAAATACACCTGAACATTAACAAATTGCAAGTGGTTTTGACATTTTGCAATATTGACAGAGCAATAATTTGAATTTAGATGAGTAACTGCACAAAGAACCTTGTCTTTCTTGGACTGTGTGGTTGCTTTTTTCCTTTTATTTTGACAAGAATGTAGATTTAAGGCTAACAAAATCTTTGATAAGTGAAAGTTGCAGTGAAACAACCCCCAAACTTCACCTCCAAAGATGTTGGTTTGGATGACTCTGCACTGTCTTGCCAACTATTTCCACTGTGCCCTCACTTTCCTCTAAAATAAATAAAACATAGCCATGATGTTTCAAAATATTCGCAGGAATCTTTCCTGTTTCTCCTCCACAATATCTTGGATGAGGGTCAAATCTAGGCAGACGACAGAGCACGCAAAGTTTAGTGCGGATAACCTGATTTATTCTCTGAAGCCTTATAGCAGTTATGAGCTACTTTTCTAGATTTTGTTCCATGTTTTGTTTTTTACTAATTGGAAAATAATTCTGGAGTGTATGTCAGTGTGGGTAGAGAGCATCCTTAGAAGGTCTTTTTGTTGGAAGGCAGTAACTTGGAGAACATGCCATGACTGCAATAGTGCTGTGAAAGCTGGAAATGTTGTTTCCAGGCTATTTTTTTTTCCTTCTTGTTGTTTTTGTTTTGTTTTGTTTTTTTCTTTTAGTTCTTCACAATATCTAAGGCTTTTTGCAGACTCATTTCTCTGATTCCTGCTTTATTTCCAGACCTGAGTGATTTTGCATCATTTGGGAAGACAGAATTTTCAAGGTCTTCATCTTCAGCCTAATCCAACAGCTCACTGAACAAGGATAAAGGAGCTTGATTATGAAAAGATCTAAGCTCTGTGTTTTGCTTGTGTCTAGTAGCAATTACTTACAGTTAGTATTTATATTTTGGCATGATCATTATTATTAGCACTGCTTCATCTCCAAATACTGAAGGAGTGATGATACAAAATGTAGTTTATTTGAATATTAAAATTCTGTATCCTTAATTCTTTGAAAAGAGTGGTCAAGGGAATAGATAACCGTGACAAAAACATCCATTTAAATTCATGCAATAGATCTAAAACTACCAAAATTTATAGCGCTGTTCAGATCTGTCCTTTATTTATCATGATAATAACAGTAACTTATTTTTATAGAACAATGTTCCATGAAACAGGGTGAAACGAATAGGACAATAATCCTTGTCCTAATTTTTTTAGTAACAGACCAAAGCAAACAGGTTTTCAAAGGATAAAATGTCCTTTTAAAATATGTGCTCTCTCCTTCTCCTCTCTACAACCTTTGCTTCCACAATATTTTTGAAACTTTCTCTCTTCCCAGCATCCAGTGGCACTCGTCTGCTCTGTGCCAGCTTTGCTGCTCTTACGGCTTTCTTAAATTCCAGCGTGGGTTTCCTTTAACTTCGTTTCAGGCACATGCTTCCCGTGTCTACAGGGCTCCTGACCTAAATACCAACCTCCTCATCTGGGAGGACCATTTTGCTTTGGGAAGGTTTGGGAGGACCATTTTGCTTTGGGAAGGTTTCTCAGTTTGTTTTCTTTGTCAGAGGGTGCATGTGTGAATGTGCTGTCACGATTTCTAACATGCAGAGGGAGTCAAATCCCACCAACTCGGAACATTCTGTGATTCTGTGATCTGAGGTTAGTGAGTCTAAAATCAAAATTACTTGTAAGAAGTTCTGTTCTGTTTGTCTGTCTTGTTTGGAGACACTAAAATTCAATATAGACTATAAAGTCTGTGCAATTTACCTCCTACAACAGAACATCACTTGCCAGGCTAGAAAATTCGCTTAGCATCCTCAGAAAATAAAGTCCTCATCTAATCTTGAACATATGGGTAACTGGTAACTTGGCTATTTGGATAACTGAGTTAAGATCTTTAGAAACTTGATGATTTTAAGAAATGGTTCTCTCCTACAGCTTCAAGTATAGTCAGAAGAGACTGACAGTGTTTCTGAGGTACTTTAGGCATCATTACTCTTCAAATGAGCAAGCTGTTTTGGAAATCTTAGATGTGTTCATAATTCTAATAACTATACAGACGTTCTAGATATTATCTTATTTTCCATTCTGGAACAAAATGTCAGTATAAGTCAGAGAAGGGTGCTTGGTTCTTCATTTTAATAGTCATCCAATTCACTGTGAAGTAGCAAAAAAAAAAAAAAATTCAGGTCTATCATAAACCTTTAAGTGAGGTCAGTCATCTTCTTCAGTCACGCATATTTGAATTAGGTGGTATTGTGGACAAAAGGAGTGAATAAAATGTTCCAGAACTGAATGATGAGGGAGGGTTGGAGTGTTTGTCTATTATAGCTGGAAAACCTGTCTGTTTCTGAGAAAATAAATTACCCAGCTGAAGAAAGACAATATCTGGTCAACAAAGGTTATTCAAAAGAAGAGGAGATGTGTCTGTAGACTCAAAGGCCATTGTCACCAAGCACAGAGCAGAGGATTGTAAGCCAGATGACTATTTCTGAAAGGAAAGAGGAAAGTGGAGGGAGTGGAAGAACACTGGTAGCACAGAGTGAAAAATTAAGCCATACCAGACAAAAACAGTCTTGGTCCTTTTGTTCATGATGAATTCCAGTGTTCTTTGAGATGTGTTAAAGAAAAATGATGAACACTTCAAATACGTAACACTATAAAATCCCTCCACACGTTCATCTTCAGCATGAATGACGTAGCTTCAAACCAGACATTTCATACACTTGACTAGCAGCAGTTATCTAACAGCAGTAGAAAACAATGATCACCTTAGAGACATCAGGGAAAAATGTCAAAAATTCCCTATGTCTGATTGGAAAAAAAATCAGCACGGGCAATTTTATTTTGCTACAGAAGCCTTCATTTCAAATCAGTTTTTTTGCCAAACTGAAGTTAGAAGCACTCATGTTTTGCCTGCTTACCCAACGGAAAGCATGGCTGAAGGGTGACGTACTGCCTTCCTTCGCTTTCTTCTCTGATGGACTCCATCTCGCAGTGCCCTCATTGCCTCAGTTTACCGCTGAAATGTGTGATGAGAATTCTCTTCTAACTAGGAGTTCATTGTGAATGGAGACTAAAACATTGCATCGGTTGCAAAATTCCAATTGGCACCATGAAAGACAAGACAAGACAAAATATCTGAATCATATCTCCCAGGCTTCTTCAGTATCATGTCAAAAAATAAGATGGATTTTGACTGTATATGACAAAATAAAAGGTGTCTTACTGGTTGAGTCTACTTTATTTTACCATAGATTATTTTTCTTTTTTTTTTTTTTTTTTTTTTATTTTTTGGCTTTCTAGGTGTATAAATATACACAACANGCATTCTAGATGTATACATATACACACACACACATATAAAGTTAGCCTACTTTCGAGACATTTTTGAGTGAAATAAAAAAGTACAGTGAAAAAGGGCTCCAATTGAGCAAAACAAAACAAAACAAAATCCCAGAGTTTTCCACCTTTTTGTTCTTTTAGACATTGTCTTTCAAATATTTTGAGGCAGGGGCCCAAAATTTCCTGAGCATTGGAACTTCTAGGCTGACGTTTGTTACCCTGTTTCAACAGAGCAATCCAATCATCACTAAAGCTTGAAAATTTTGTTTCCCAGGATATTAACTTCTCTTGAAATGTCTCTTTTTCCAAAGTCAGTGTTAACTATTCAGACATCTACGTTATACACAAAATTATAGTTCTGACAAAGAGATCTCAACATGACCTTATTAGAGCATTTAATTCTGATGAAACAAGGTGTTTCTTTTAATCCATAAGTTTTATTTCTATTGATGCTGTTCTCAACTACCCTTTTCTCTGAAAACAGCAGTGAAACAACTGTGGGTATAGAGTTTCACTTGGAAAATCAGCTTTTCTGATTGTTCCATCATGGAAAAGTTATTTTGGCTTTAATGTAATTACTGTTCAGTAGCTGATTTCTTTTGAACAAAATGGGATTGATTATGTGAGTAACATTTTGTTGCATTAATCAGATTTTCTAGTCAGATCCATTACCTCCCTGTTCGTACACATCTTTTGACTTCCCTGCTCACTAGAAATTGCACTGTTTATGGCAAACTTTTTAAATGCCTAAATCATCTTAAATGCTTAAATCATCATTAATGCCTCAAGCATTTTTGCAAATCACCATCTGAAACGGCCAAAGGAGAACATCCTCTTTTTATTTCACAGGAACTAGTCAAGCAGTTTTGTGACTAAGCCCCTGCCTCTGCTGAGCAGGAGTACTGGGACAACAGGCAACATGGGATGTAGCCAGAAGCAATCATCCCGTGGAAAAGCCATGGTCAACAGGCTGCTATCGGGATTGTTTTGGTATTTTAATATTAATTATACACCCATTAATAAGATGCCACATTTTCCTCATTATAATTACCTTTTGATGTGGCTTAAAACTACTTGAGAACTGCCAAGAGTTGACAAGAATTTGCAAAGAACTTTGTGCTGTTAAAGTTTGATCTGGACAGATTTTTCCTTCCCTTTTTTTTTTTTTCTCTTTTTTTTTTTTTTTTTTTTTTTAATTTTATTTTATTTTAGAGGGGAGTGAGGATATGGATGATGGAATAGAGCAGTCTTTTCATTTATATGATAATGCATGTCTTTCATAGACAGTGACAGGCCTACAATGGAATGTTATTAGGTAACCTCCTGTCTATAGAGATGCTTTGAATACAATTCTTTTCCAGCATTATTAAGTTACTGCCTTTGTTAAGCAACCAGTTTTGGTCAGTCCCACAAAACATGCCTCAAATAGGGTGCAACTGTACAATAGAACATTTCCTGCAAAGTTTAACCATGAAATAGTACATTTTCATATTTAAAATGGGGACTATCATTAATAGCCTTAATGCCTTACCCAGCCAAAGGGGAAAGAAAGGATAAAAAGGAAACTAAGGACATTTATAATAGTTCTTTTATTCTCTAAGATAAAATCAAAACTTAAGATTATTTTTACTTGGCTCTAGCTACCTGAATGTTAAACTTTTAGTTAAAGCTGTCATCCAGAAACTTTGTGTGTCAATGGAAAGTGACACCTAGAGATGGTGATTCATCCCATCTAGACAGAAATCTTGGGATGGGATGAATCACACCCATAGCTCCCAGTATTTCACCACTGACTATGGAGTGAGACTGAGCATCCAGTTTTGACTACTTACAAAAGGCTGGTATAAGTACATGAGCTGCATTTCACTTGTGGTGTGGTGGAAAACCTTAAGGTATTCTGAACTCTCTGAGTTGCTTAGTAGCATTACTTATTTCCACTTTAAAGCTTGGCCATCTGAAGAAAAAAAAGTTAATTTGTCTGAGATCAAGGATCAGAACACTGAATTTTGGCAACTCCTGTTATGACCAGAAGTGACCGGTGCAGTGTTTTTTCAGACTTTTAATTTGTAGTGACACCTACACATGAAAGTTGTTTTGGTCACAGTTTAATTAGTGCTGCTGGAGAGTGGTGGCTTCTTTTTATAAAACCTGTTGATGTACAAAAATTAATCACTGGATCACACTGTCTTATTCCTGGGGACTGTGATGGGCAGCCTTTTCTTAATTTACATAAAGAGTCAGGAGAAATTCAAAGTAATGGGGAAGCAGTTAGCCTTGGGTATATTGTGCATACATAACTCCTTGTGTGGCTAAAACCAAGTATCAATGAAGTTAGCTGGAGTGTGCTTCATCATTAAAGTCTTGCTTCAGAAACTGCACAATGACAGCTGAAACTTTTTTATTTTCCTTTTTTTTCTTCTTTCTCTTTTTTTTTTTTTTTTTTTTTTTTTATTTGAATGCTCAGAAGAGATAAGAAAGCCAGAAGAAGAACAGATGTGTTAGAAGTGTGAAATGGATTAACATCAAAGCCCCCTGGGAAAATCTGAAACATGAAATGAAGGATCCTGAATGACAAGAGCTATTCAGAATGCATTAAAAGCTCTGCAGTGCATTTTGGTGCTGTCTGTGTGAGCAACGCAGGGCCCTGTGTGCTAAGGAGAGATGCTGATAACGAAAGCTCTGTGAACTTCAGGGAAATTTAGTTCATCGCTGAGAACTCACCTTGTGGTACAATTTGAATGAGATAGAAAAATCACCCAAACTAGTGATTGCCAATATTTATTGTCTCTGGTGACATGAAAGGAGTAGATAATTTCAGCCCTGGTCTAACAAGGCTATAGGTGAAACAGTAATGATTTAAAAATCAGAACATATTTTAGCAAAATATTTGTTGAGTGTTTAAATCTATCCATTAATATTTATCAGTTGACATATTAGCAGGATATTACTATATGCTTAAGAACAGAGAAGGTAAATAAGGGAAAAAAAATAAGTAAAATTTTTTACACAGACTCTTTGGAAGCAGATGATTTATAGCTTATGCAAATTTATGTTCATAAATGGTTTCTGATCTGGCAACCATGGTTTCCATATAGTTATTGATGGAAAGAGGTCACTGATATTCAAACTGTGAAGGAGACTGTACAGGTTACTGATGAGTTTTCACTTCATCTAAACTCAATGAAAGTCAAGGGAAGTTGGTCAAATAATATAGAAAATATATCAAGATTTGTTCTGTACTTGGAGACTGAACATGCTCCAGTCTCAGAATATAAATCTCACACCAGACATTTTGGACAAGTACAAGGCCAGCTAATATTCACAGAAAAGGGGACTCTTTCAGTTGGCTACAATGGACTTCTGATGAGGACTCAGAAGAACTTGCAGAGAAAAGCTGCCCGAAGTCGATACCAGCACTTCATACAATAGGAATTGTATTCATTCCTGAATATCTCTCTTGTACAGACATCATCAGGACTTCAGTGAAAATCCCAGGCCTTTAAGTTCCATTCCAAGTGGTATTTTCATCCCACTGCTGATACAGAGCAAGAGGTGATTTAAGCCAGTCAGCTTATCTTGACAAGGTGCTGCTGTTGTCATCTGCAGGTGTAACGCTGGGTTAAAAACAAAGAAGAACCAGCAATCCTCCCAAAGAGAAGCAGGTTTTCTCACAACCTGAAAAACAGGCCAGCTCTCAGAGATTAGTATATTCTTGGTGCAAAGGTTTCTGCCTCTGTTGATCTCTGCCAACTTTGGGACAGGCGCATCAGGGTCCGATACAAGCGAATTTATGAAGCAGGCACTTCTATAATTTTTTTTAGCCTTGTCTGGCAGTTTAGTTCATATGCTGCTTGAAATACATCATGAGCTTTAAAGAATTTCCAGCTTACTTGTGTATACTATCAACAAAACCCATTTCTAATAGAATGAGGTACAGCTGCTGCATCTGCCATAAATGTAGCTGACTTGTTCTTTTGAGCTTCTTTTCCCTCTTTTCTTTTTTTTTTTTTTTCCCTCAAAATGGCAAGGGATAAGCTGGGAATGACATAGCTTTCTTTTATTCCATAGAGGTAAAGCTTTTAGAAAAATATAACCAGGGAACAATTCACTTTGATGTCTTTAAGGTAAAATAACATTCTCCAGACTGAAAGTTTTATAGTCAGAAGAATCTATTCTAACAGAATCTATTAGTTTGTAAATCAATATCCCGTGTTGATTAATTTCCTAATAAAAAGTGCATGTCTTTACTCTGTGTTCTACCAAGATCAGTCGTATTATTGGACTAAACAACGCAATTCTTCCAGCCTTATTTATGTTCACACAAATAATCCCATTTTATGTTCAACATAACAACTGTTGAAATGAATATTCTCAGAATGTGCATTCCAGCATAGGAGAGTTTCGGCAAAGACTGTAGTTAACATTTTAAAGAGAATGTGCAAGAGTTCAGAACACAGGGAGAGGTGGATATTACTTATTTTTAGTGTTGTATATCTGAGGTAGACATTTTCGCCTTCCTTTATAATCAACAGAGAAATATAAGTTGTAAGAAAGAATCAATTGCCTGTGATTTTAAGAATCTATTTAAGGGTCAAATTAATCACAAGTTAGAATTCTTTGTTTCTATTCAGTAATCACACAGGGAGTGGCTCATTTAGTTGAAGACACCAAAATTTCATTGATAGGATTCTTTTAAAAACTTGATCTCGTATCCATGATTTTTAATAGAATTAGGACTTACCATTGTTTCATGAAAAACAAAAAGCTTGGATGTGCTGGGAAAAAGAAAAAAAAAGTTATTTGGAAATAAAAGGTTCCCCCAAAAGATGATTTTTGAAGCATTCAGATAAAGAGTTCGGTCTACTGTAATACAAGTGTAAGGCTGAATTAAACAATGATAAGCAGTCCTAGAAATGATTCTCTACGTAAATTCACCATGCAGTTGAAAAATATTTTCTTCCAAATAGGAAAAGTTATGCCTATAGCTATATCTGAGTGCATCATTGTCTTGAAACTTTCTCTGCCTTTGTGCATTTATTCTCTGCAGCTGTACTTCAGTTTTGTGATAGCCAAAATAAATACACTAGAGACTGGAATTTTTTGGAGACTAGAACCTTGCATCATACTTCACATAGTATGACTTCAGTTGTGCTTATATTCATGCCAGAGTGCAAATAACTTCTTTAGGTTGCATTCTGTGAGACACCATGTAGGCTAAGGAATAATAACTCAAATATCCATGACAGTTGTCAGACAAAGTCCAAGATTTTCAAGTTAACTATTTAATCTTGTGAGATCAGTTTGTATCTCCTGTTGCAAGAGTCATTTCAGATTCATCCCTTTCTGAAAATCTGGATGGACAAAGATGTCCACAGTTTGGCCATTCAAGGGCGGAGACGTTGCTCTTTTTGAAAATCTGACTCCATCTTTTTCAATGTGGCAGTGAAACAGAGAAAACACAACAGAACTAATGCAGTTTTTGCACATACTGGGTAAATTATAAAATAATTAGTCATGTTTCAGTTTAAATAACATGAAAAAACTCCTTTAATTAAGATTCTTAATTAATAGTTGAAAGATTAATCAATCAATAATTATAACTATCATTATAGGGTGTAATTGTGCTTAATTGGAGGGGCTGATTAATGATCAGAATAAACCTTTCAAATTCTCACACTTGAAAATGTTGGGAAGTGATGGATTCCAGCTCATAGAGTTAAAAAGGAATCCAAGGATCATTGAAGATGTGTTCAGCTGCCTGGCCACAAATTGAAAGCATAGGATTGAAGTGCAGTAAAGCTTTCCATTGTTAGATGTATGCACTACTGAGTTACTGCTGCATGTGTGTTTTGGGTTAGGTGGGCAAAATATTCTTCAAAAGACCACGAATGACACCTATTCTGGAAATGGCAAGCTTTGTTTTGTCCTTCGAATATGTAAAATTTGGTATGTATAAATGCAGTTCAGCACACCTGAACTGTTCAAAAGTTCACACACCTTACTGTTCAAAAGCACACCTTACTGTTCAAAAAGAATTTGGAGGCATAATTCCAAGGACAGCAGCTGCCCCATACGGGTGTGTCTCAGGTGTGCTGTGCCATGCATATTTGTGCAATATATTTTATCTCTCTCTTTTATGTTGATAGGACTTCAGGGTTGAAGATGTTCTCTGCTTGAATGTTTGATGGTCTTCTTCTGGTAGAAGGTAGGAGAAGTTTTTGGGAAAAAATAACTTGAATTGGCAGGTCGAAAACACATTTTAAAACACCTGCAATTTTCCTTTATTTTTGGGGGGGTTTTGTGTGTGTTTTTTTGGTTTGGGGTTTTTTATTCATAATTCATTAGCTTACAGGTGAGTGCAGTCTCTGTGTGTAGTGGATCCAGGGAAAAGACCCTCAGCCTGGTTCCTGCTCTAGCAGAACTTTCTGATTTTATTCACTGAACAATGTTTAATGTCACTGCTTCTCCCAGTTTAGCACCACCGAGTTAATCTGCTTAGTCATTTGGGAATGAAGGAAAAAAGGGTGGAAGCACGAAATTTTAAACTATTAAGTGAGGTTTTAACTATACCCTTTATTACCCGTTTAGCTGTAGAAAAAAAAAAAAAAATAAAACCTCTAGAGAGAATAGTGTGCTTTAACACACTGAAACACTGTGTTAAAGAGAGTAATAAATGTTCTTTGGAACAGAAAAGCAAAAAACATCCTTAAAAAAAACTTAACTGAGAAGGGCCAGGATTGCTGTTGTTGCTAATTTGCTTCTTTTCAGGGGAAGCAAGGCAATTGTGTGGAACAGGAGAGGGAGAAAAGACAAAGAAAAGCCACAAAGAGGAAAAAAGAAAAAACAAACCTACAACATTCAGCTTCTCTTTCTGATGCTGACTGTACTTTCCAATGTGGAGAAAAAGAACCAAAATGCACATTCCTATTAGCTCCCCAAGAACGTGTGCTAGGCCGTTTAAGATGTTGATTTAGCTGCATTTTGGTCACCAGATCACAAAAGGTTTGTGAAATAAATTATGCTGTCTGGCTAACCCAGACTGTTATTAAACAGAACACTAAAGCTGTCACTCTCACAAGAGAGAGGAAAAGGGGTAGGGCAAAAAAAATAGAGGAGTCAAAGCAAATAATCAGCTTGTGTATTGCACACATTTGAGACTGCTGATGGGCTGTTCTCTGAGCCTTTTTACCTGACCCACCTGGGAGAGATTTTCTTTCAAGGAATATATAATGGTGTCACTACAAATCTCCGAGTCCCAGGAGCAGGGGTTGGCAATTTGGGGTATCTTAGAGAATGGGTGAGTTGCAGCTACCTGCTCCTTTTCTTCTGTGGGGTGAGATGAAACACTTCAACCATCAGGAGAATCACTGTGACACCTCTCAAGAGTGCAGCATTTGTCAAATATGTGTTTGAAAGTTCTCAGCATAATTGCAGAACAAGGGGGTTTCATTACAGTGGCTCTGAAATCATGATACACAGTTACTCATCCTGGTGTAGTCAAAGTCAACCTTCCTTTGGCAAAGATAATTGGATTAGATCCATGCAGCTTGATCTTGCAAAGCACTAAGAACCTGGGTGATAACTGAACAAAAGATTTAATCGGTAGTTCAAATTTAATCACGGTCCTGTGGATTTCAGTGAAAGCATGCAAATTTACTGTAGCTCAGAGACTGGTATTCTTTATACAAGAAAACAATATAAATCTTGTTCTTCATTACAATGCACAGCTATGCAAAAAAACAAGAACTTCTAGAAATAGAGGACAATAAAAGACTCACTCCTAATCTGACTCATTAGTCAATACCATCTATATTATTATTATATAGTATTGGAACTATTTTCCAGCACTGAAGACAAGTGGCACAAAATGGCTTGTCTCCATAATGTTAAATTATCTTAACTTCCAAGAATAGATGATAACAACTAAGCTTCTATCCAGCAGTGTCCCTAGTACTTAAACAGCCTTGAATAGCCCCAGAAATTCTGAGAAAGAATAATTTTTCCCTGAACTGACCATGGCAGAGATACTTTCATTGTATATGAACTCTGATACCTGGAACTATTCCTGAACACAGAAGAGGAAGTCAGAAATTAAAGATACACCTCAGACTAGACTGAAATATTCCTCACTGGGGTGGATTGCAGAATTTCTGAGAAATATTGTTTTACTGTTTGCTCCTTTGTGAATGCTGCAAGGCAAGACAGTCAGAGCTGTAGCCAAGGTCAGAGTAAAATCCAGGAACGTTCTAAAGCTGGCAAGGTCTGTAAACCCAGGGAAAAAAAGCTAGAAAAACAAAAGGAGGTGCAGCAGCGAGACTTAGCTCCTCGCAATGTCCTTTCCAGGAACCTCTGTCTTAATCAGGTACAATTTACCTGGTAGCATTAATTTCTAATGGTCTTACTTAAGTATCATTTGCAGAAGTCAGAGCACCTGTGTCTTGTTCCAGGTTAGCTTAGACCATCACACTGGATCAGCAGTCTTAAATAAAATATAAATAAGCCCCCAAAAAAGGCATAAATAAAATAAAAATAGGCGTTTGGACTCCAGAAATTGTGTTCAACCTCTAAATTCAGGACTGTTAACAAACATCCTCCATTTCTATTCCTCATATCTTAACTGGACAACAGTATACTAAACATCCTTCCTTTGCACTTTGCATCTAAAATGCAAAGGACATGAGCCGACATCCAGATTCCAGATTTAATATAAAATCATGGGGGAAAGGGAAAAAAAAAAAAAAAAAAAAAGGAAAACTAATCATCACCATGAATTAGTCATCCAGGTTCCTGGTTTCTGTTAGGTTCTTGTGTACAAGAGGTCTATTGTCATTCAGTTTTGTCAGCTCAATCCAGAAGGAACATTGACGAGCCAAGCAAAGGAAACCTAGTTTTTGAACTCCATTGGGAATTTTGGATTGAAATAGATGTTGGGCAGCTCCAGATTCAGGTTATATTATGGCAGAAATACATGTCCCTAGGGAAATTTAGTCAAAAACCTAAGAATCCATGAAATATAGAGATCATTCCAAAAGCAGATGGCCAAGAGTCAGAGGAATGAGTATATGGGATGCAGGCTAAGTGGCAGTCAGTACATTGTCGAAATCCTTTTCTGCATCTGCCTTTTAATCTCTTTGGGTTTCAGTTCCCCATCTGTAAAATGGGAAGAACCACTTACATCCTTTCATCCTTTGTTTATTAAGAAAAAAAGTCACATGGGACTCTGCTATATTTTGCTGCATATTATAAATGAAATGCTGATCCCTACTGGGGCCCCTGGGCACTGCTGCTGTATAAATAAATTCATAGCCATGGTTGTCACAGAGGGGGAATATTGACTGCAGGTGAGGAATAGGTAGCAAAAGCAGATTAACTCTTAAGCATCGAGGATCCTGTTTTCCAGTCCTTTGTAAGGAGGAAAAAGTACAGAGAAAAAGAGAAAAATATATGACACACAAGATGAATTATTTCTAAAGGGAATAGTTTTGAAAATTTCTCCACAATGCATCAGCACCCTGTCTGCAAGCATCAATTTTTTTTTTTGCCTCCTTTACACATTTTTTAGCAAATTTCATGCCAGTGAAAGATGCAGGATTGACATTCTTAAATCTCCCTTTTATCCACAGAAAAGATAAAGCATAGTCAGAAAATATGCAGCTTTCCTCAGATTTTCAGACCAACATGCATTCGTTTGACCCGGAGGGACACCTCCACGGGAGGGAAAAGCAGTTTAGTCACCATTCTCATTTTATCCTTGGCCTTGATGCTGAAGTTATTATCCTGAGAATTGAGTGGGATACTTTGGTTTAAGTATGGTATGGGCACCTGCTCTTTCTGCTGATGCTATCCAACTCGTTTCACACGGGCCAATGTACAGTCTTCTGTAAACCTCTTTCTGTCATTTCCAACCAGAACACAGTTGCAAGTTCATTACAGCCCAAAACAGTAAATCCTGATTTAGGGAGCTACACGGCCCTGCTCCGGTCTCCCAAAGTCATCCAGCCACCCATAACACTGCTGCCTTGCCCCAGAACACCTCTGTGAGATGTTTTCTAAGGGGCACAGATGAAATTTGGATTTTTTGCGAAGGCCACCAGCACTCACTGCTGTCAGTGTAATATGGTCACTAAATTCCCAAAGACAATATTACTGCAAATCACCTCAAATGTGCTGCAGGCGGTAGAATGATCCCATAATCAAGAAGCTAGGTCTTTGAGGACAAGTTTAATTACTTTAATCTATACAGCCTGGAAAACATAATGGTTAATGGGGTAATCTACTGAAGTATGTGGAATTTTAAGTAGTATAGACTATGCCACTGGATGACACTACTCTCAGCACAGCAGAGATGATAAAACCAAGAGCATAAATGGTGACTGAAGAAAGCCTTAGATGTTCATAAATCAATAATTGATAAAATGTACTCTTGTGTAACTAAGTAGAATTTTATGTTGCAGGTAGAATAAACTGATTACATGATACTATAGTGCTCAGTGGAATTATGGAATGAGCTTCATTCATTCACTCTAATTGCTGCATATTTGTATACAAATGGCTGAAATGTTTCTATCAGTTTTTCTATCAGTTGTAGTCTATAAAACTGCAAGAAAATTCTACCCTTTGAGTCCACAGATGAAAGCCATGATATTTTTACGCAGCATGGGGCATCATGCTCCTGGAAAAGCTGAATATGAGCAGATACATAGAGGTTGATGTTCTTGATGCATCCGGCCATTAAAGATTTCAGAGCACTTTTCTCATGGGTAGAGGTGTTAACCCCTCTGTCCTGGCTAGATTCCAACCTGGGTAACAAGCCACCTGGACCAGATGCTGAGGGAACTTAAGGATGAAGTGGTTGAGCTGTACAGAAATGTACAATCTCTCATTAACATCATCCACTGGAGATGTTTCATCTGTCTTTTAAAAAGACATTAGGGATGATCCTGGGAATTACACACCGGTGAGTCTTACTTCAGAAAATGGACTGCAATGATAATTAAAAGTAGGATTATAAAAAAATCCTAGATAAGCATGATATGTAGCAGACAAAGAAATGTGTATTGTGTAAAGGAAAATCTAGCTTCTTTAATTTACTAGAATTCTTTGAAAGTGTCAAATAAATATTGGATAAAGGAGAACTGGCTGACATAATCTATTAGGACTTTCAAGCAGCTTTTGAGAAATTCTCTTACAAAAAGCTGTTAAGGAAACTAAGCCGTCATGGAATACGAAGGAAAACACATTATAACGGGGCAAAGACTGGATAAGAAATAGAAAGTATAGAAGGGAAATGAATGCTTCTTTTAAAGCAGGCCTTAGCAGAAGCATGTGATACATGTTAAGTTTTTATAATTTTGGTGTTCTTTTAGCTTTGATTTCCTTTTTTTTTTTTCTTTATTATTGGCTCATAATTTTAAAAAAGTGTAATTTGGTGCGGTTTGGGTTTTTTTTAGTTTTTTTTTCTGTGGCATGAAGTTGAATTTATTCAATGGTTTTATATTTTGTATATGGAAAAAACGCTTGCATTTCAGAACATTAAGAGTAGACTTTATGAGGGAAGTTGTTGAGTGTTGGTTTCCAGAACCAAAATGCACTAAAGGCACATGTAGCCGCAGTGGTCTGTGTCCTTTTCCAGCTAGAGCTACATTCTTGTAGCAGTAGACAGTGTTAGATGACTCAGATGAGCCTATCCACGTTTCTGGCTTGCTAAAGTGAGAGACAGTCTAGGCTGGGTTCTAGGTTGGGAGGCAGAGCTGTGATATGCCTGTAAACTGTAACTTGTCACCAGCTTACATTTGCAGGTTGTGTTTCCCCGTCTACGCGCCACCTCTTCAGCTTTAACAACAAATGGAAAGACCAAATTTTTAAACATGTGCCGTAATCTTGTAGGAGATTTCACTGATTTTATAGCTCAGACTGTGTCTCTACTTCCAAGGCCCTTTCTCAGTATCTTGCAGAGTGTGACTGTTTTGGGAGTCTGCTGCTACCTCTGCTTTCTCCTGCTATGTGCCTACCCAGCATGTTCCCTCTCTGTTCATTTGTAAGGCAGTTCTTGCAAAATGAAAGTCTACAGAGAACAGGAATAGAAGGGTGACATGGTCTCTGTCACTCCAAACAGAAAATGTTCTAGTGATCTTTTTTTTTTTTTTTCACACCTTGTAGAATTTCAATTTTCCCTTTAAAACATGGATTAAACAACGTTGCCAAAAACATATGCTTCTGTGTCAAACATTTCACTTATTCAGGAATCTAGAGGCAGCTGGAGAGTTCTCACTGCCAAAGTGACTTCAACAATTGTCTCTTTCACTTTTAATTGGAAACATGTTCGTTCCAGGCGTAGGTGTGGATAACCAATATGTGGCAGTGTTAATTTCCCTCACCATTCAGTGTACATATGTCCTTGGTGACCATTCTTAAATAGCTTGAGGAAAACGATCTGAATCCATTGCCAAAGTGTCCTGTGCTCCTGCAGGTCTATGATTTGCCATGGCACAGATTTCATCTGCTGATTAAAGATGGGAGTGGTCAGCATGAGATAAGACATCACCAGTCTCTTGCTCCTTGTAAGACCTGCAGTGAGTCACACCAGAGGGTTACGGATGAGTTACTGAAGCTGAGGGCCTTCTTATTGCATTAGCTTTAACCATTACAAAAGCACAGTTCCAGTATTTGTTGCCCTGAAGATATTTCCTCTGGGTTTTATCTGTCGCACGGATGGTCTTCCTTACATTGCAGTGCTCCAAACAATCTAGCTACTAATCTTTCTATGCCAGTCACACTCTAGTTATCCATGTTTAAGGAACCTCCTCTCACTCTTGCCTTTCCCTTCTATTTTAGGGGGGCAGATAGGGCACATTTCTAGTAGGACCTTGCTTAAAGACAAAAGCCAACATGTTAAATCTCATTGATTTCCTCAGCTTTCACATTTCTAGCCTGAATTTCTGTGAAGACGGTTGTGGCACTCCTTCCCAGTGCTCCCTTCCTTTATCACCCTTTTAGAAAGGGTGAGTTTGGCTTGAACCTTACGTGCTCATGCTGCAGGAAAAAAAATTGGAGGGATGTTCTATAGCAGTAATATCAAAACCAGTCTGTACTGGGAAAATGGAGAAGAAACACTCAACCCAAATTTAACAAATGCTGATAGGCAAATTTTCTCATGAGACCTGCATCCGCCCTGCCTTTAGAACTAAGAAGGTAGATAAAACCTGAAGATTAAAGGTTATCAGTTTGTCAAGTAGGACCCAGTCTAGGGGTGCCACGGGGTTGGTTGAGTGCTTTGTTCTCAGCATCAAATCACAGGTACCTCATCATCCAGGACATCATTATCAGATCCTGTGGCAGGGCTAGGGTTATATCTCTGAGAAATGTGCCACATATTGACCTATGCAGGTGACTCAAAACTTGATCTTTTCTACTGCATGATAAGCTGCCACATCAAATGGTGATATTATCCCACTCTCCACTTTAATACTGGTTCACTATAACACTCCGTGGAAATACTCATCCACATTTTTCCCCTTTCTCTAAGTTTCGTCTTGTACTTTCTTTCATCTGCTGCTCCTGCAGCACATTTTTTTCCCTGCATGGTTTTGGGTGTTTTTCTAGCGCCTCCAAGAACTTGTATGCGTGCATGTACATTTGAGACTGATGGGATGGGCCCTGCCTGTGTTCTGTGAACAAAGAAACCTGGAGAGTTTCTTATTAATCTTGTGAGTTGTGCTCAAAATGTGGTCAGAACTTTACAGATGTGTAAACAGATACATACACAAAAAGCTTGTAATCAAAATTAGTTTAAGACACCACTTGAGAAAAAGACAAGGCAGTAGGGAAAGCCTGCGAGAGCAGAGGACAAGGAGTTTGTTGATCAGATCTTGTTGGGGCTTGTAGTTTTTATATCCTTAATGAGCTGGGCTTTTTGAGTTGCAGGGCCTGAAATCTGCACAGATGCTCAGAAGCAACTCTCTGTGTCGTCAACACCTGAAGGTAAAACACACTTTGTCTGGTGTTAAAGGGTTAAATTTCTATTTAAAGCCAGGATGAGTCTGGCGATGAATTTTCTGCTGATCTGTTTCTCTTTGCACTTTGGAAATCTCAGCACATGATAACATCCAAGATCTTTGTGTCTTATCTGCCACCCCTCAACACACTCAGACCCCTGCACCATGAGGGATCCGGCTCTGGCAGTGCGGGGTGAGGGGATGAGGGATGTTGCCATCTAGTGGGTTTTCGTCAGGCAGAAAAAAGACTTCGCTAAAGAATTCTGCCTCAGATCAGCGAGTGTGGAGGCACAGGTTTGAGGGATATGGAAAATTAAAAAACTGTCTTTTGGGCCAGGTTTCTACAAGGAGCACACAGAGCGTTTACCTGCCAGCTCTATGTGGTCCTATGCCTTTTTATCAAGGTGTTTTGAGAGGTAGGAATACTCTGTCTGAAAAACACCCTAAAGGTTTCTTTCCCCAGTGTAAGGGGCCAGGCCGCCTGACATGCTTCCTTTTTTGTGTGCAGAGACAGCAGTTGGACTGGATGGTTCTTGTGGGTCCCTTCCAACTCAGTACATTCTGTGGTTCTGTCCTGTGGTTCTGTTCTGTGGTTCTGGGAGTGAGCACGCACAGCTACAGAAATGGTGACGGGTGAGATTCATCTTCCTTCCCCTTCAAAACTCCTGCTCCTGTCTCAGCTGCAGGGGCACCTTTCCTATTGTTCCAGCTCATCACTACAGCCTTTGTCATGAGGGGACTTTTGCAGCCAGTATTAAAATAAAAAAGGGTTATTCATATGCGGGCAGCTGGCGCAATCCTATCTGTCAGCCCCATGGAAATGAGGAATTAAATAATAATAATAATCATCATAACAAAATTAGCCCTTTCTTTCTTTAGAACGTTCCATTTGCAGCCGTTGTGCCGGGTACCAGGACCCGCGAGTGCTCAGCGGGGCGACACCCCTGAGCTCCAATCTGCCTCGTATTAACGAGCTGCTTAACTGGGATGTGATGCTGGGATGTGATGCTGGCCAAGCAGCAGCTGCTTGGAGCGCGCCGTTACGGAGAATTAGCCCAAAGTTTATTCTTAGCCCTTCCTCTCAGCTCCCGCAACATGTTCAACAGCTTGCGCATTTTGTAATGCCTCCTTTCATCGCCATGGCAACCGCTAAAACTTAAGGTGTGTACGACTTGCACGCTCTCCTTGCTGCAGGCTGCTGGCAAAATGAAACCCTGGGTCTGCGCTCCTTCCCGTTGCTGTTGAATCAAAGGGCCACGGTGTGCTGGAAAGGCAACTGGGAACATGTGTTTGCAAAGTACTTTAGACACAAGAGTGTGATTCAGTGTTTAAGAGAGTCTGTGAATCTGATTTTCCTATCCAGTTAGTTGTTTGAGCTGGGGTAGAGGAACTGCCGCTGCTGGCTGAGTTGCTTCTGCTCTTCGCGTTGTTCTGAGCCGGCTTCGGCAGAGCCCATGTGTATTGTTGCCTCATAAAATGCAGCCTCAAATTGTTGGCAAGCAGTCAGGTAATGGGGAGGGCAATAAGAGCTGCACGATCACAGGTAGATCTATAGGATGCAACTTGGTGCTGAGTAACTGCCAGCTTCTACCAAACGGCAGATTAAGGAGCCATTTCCCCCTTAAAAGAACTTGCTTTTATACCTGAGTTACTCACTACAAGCAGTCAGACTTCTCATTCAGCTGATGGCTGTGCGAGTCTGCCTCGAAAATACCAGAAAAAAGGGGGGGAAAAAAAAAAGTGGATTTCTCAGGACTGAACCCTCCAAATGTCACTCAGGCAAAGTTCACTGTACGCCTATATAGCTTTACTTCACCACTGCGGGTATATCCATCCCCAGTTTGGCTGAAGGAGCAGCCTAGGGATCTCACCTGAACAAACAGACTCTGCTTTACATTAAAATCTTTCCTAGTGAAGCCATTTTTCCTCTCTACAAAACAACTTTGCTGCAAATCAAATCCTGCAGCCACTAATAACTGTCCCTATGGAGAAATCCTACAGAATGGAAAGGGATTGAAACCTATAGGGGTTTATAGAAATTAAATTGGATTCTATAGAAATTACTCTAAATAGCCCCTTAATTTAATAAAGGATGCTTCCCCTTCTGTAGAATTTTTGCATCATATGATAAATCTGAAGGGAGAATAATATTCCTGCAAATAGAATTGTTCAGATTGCTTTAAAAATCCTATAGAAAACTTATTTCTTTCTCTCTTAATTTTGCTAAGTCTTTTTCCTTTGCACCAGTGGCTGAAAATCGTAAATCTCAAAGCATTTCACAAAGAAAGAGCACAGCTGTCTGGAGATCACGCAGCCCACCTAGTGCCACTTCCCATGTCTGGGAAAATCAATCCAGGTAGTCCTGCACTCTGAAGTCACCTTTTCAAACAGGACGCTTGCAGCATTTGAAGCTGTTCCTTTCTGGTTTGGGAAAAGAATGACAAAAAGTCCCAAACATCCCCCTTTCCTCCCTCTCCCCCCAAATACCTAATCTACCCAGAAACCGGTGAGTGTGAGTCATTTTAAGCTGTTTCTTCAACATGACTTCAGCTCAGTGGTGTGCCCTACAACCTGCAGAGATTTGGAGCCGATTAGGTTACAATTGCAAAATGAATCCTTTTCTCTATATGCATCCATCAGATTTTATTTTCGTTTAACATACTTAATTTTAAAAAACACATGGAAACATAGAACATGGATAGAACAAGTGTGTTGCTAATTTTTTTTTTTGTTGTTTTTGCACTAGGACCTGTTAAAAATGTTTGTATTTTGATGTGTGTGTTGCATTCAAACTGACACCTCCAGCTGCTATATGTTTGGTGGCTAGTAATCTTTTCCATTATATTTGGAAAAGAACAGATTTCTTCCTGTCTAAAATAAGCAACTAGCTACAAGGAAGCAATGGCTACACTGTGGTTTGCTGTTTTGTTGCATGCTTAAAATACTAGTGTTCTGTGAAAGCTGCAGGTAAAACTGAACCACAGCTGCTTGTACTGCTAAAAATTATAAAATGAACCCTCATGTAGTGAATATCAGGATAGCTGTTTTGACTTTAGTAGAACTTATTTGATTTACACTCCATATGAACGTGGGGGGTTTTTTCTATTATTTATGTATTTCTATTTTAATTTTCATATTTTATTTTTCAGTTCTTATATTCTGCTCCAGTGCATGAATGCATTCAGGGACAGACAAATCTGCTTGGGAAGAGTAGGGTGGTAGTACAAAGTGTATGTGCCCTACTGTCCCAGGAGAAGGGGGAATCTGCTCTATGCATCACACCCAGAGGGATTATCTCGTGGTGAGGTGACACAGAACACATACTGGCCTGAAATTTAGCCCTAGGACGGTTAAAGACCATACTGTAAAGCTAAAGAGACGGTAGCAGTGATCACAAATGTCAGCCTTGGCTGTTTGGGGGATGTCACAGTGAGAGACATAGAAGAAGAACTGGACTGGCAGAAGAAAGCTCTAAAAGAATTGTATTTTAGGAAATTTCTTTAAGAATTCTTATTAATACTTGCAGACAAAAATAGGTGGCAAGATCTCACCTGCAAGTAAGACTGCCTGAACTCTAAATATAAATTGAGCAGGGCAGCATTTACCTTCAGAAACGGAATCTCAAACCTTCTGTACCTGGATATATGTGTGTGTATGTACCACACTGGCAGGGTATTTTTGCCTGTACGGTTTCAGAAAATTTCCTCTGAATAATCTGAGTTGAGCAGTTGGTCAGCTGCAAAACAGTCTTAGTACATAATACTCCCACCCACCAGCTTATCCAAGCCAGGGAGGGAGATCAGCCACAGTTCTGGCAAGTCTTAAGGGTTTTGTTTTTTTTTTTTTTTTTCTTTTTTCTGTTTTCTCAGGCTTTCATGGAGAGAGGAAAATAATGTATCAAATGCTGAGGACAGACAGTTGCTCCCAGTGCATCGAACAGCTGACTGGGGCAGTATCTCTAGATTCGTTATATAAAAACAATATTGTCACAATCAGGACAGCAGGCAACAGCGATAAGAAAGAAAATAAATATAACACCCATTAGAAACAAAACTACAGAAACCTGTTTTTCAGCAACTAACTAAAAGTCCCCATACTGTCCCAGAATATTCCTGCCAACCTATACCCCTAAAAGTCTACAAGACAGTGCAAGATCAATGTAATTAGAAATGGATCCAGAGCTGTTTGGTGACTGCTGGGCTGTAACACCTGGTGACAACTGATCAGTCATCATTCCTGGCAGAACATCCTTTCATGGCTAGGCTGTTCTGGGAACTGATCCCCACTTTTCCTAAAAATGTTTTAAAAATTAAATATAGATTTTCATCTTCCCTGGTTAGTTGGAACTGGCTAAGATCTCCAAAAGTTTCACAGGGAAAAGGGAGTTAGAGTCGGACAGAATGATCATGATCACAAACATTTTGTTTCTGTAGGAAGTCAGGAACCAAGATGAAAAGGAAAAAAAAAAAAAAAAAAAAAAAAAAAGAAAGGCCCTTGAACTTATATTGGCAAGCATAAGAATCATAAATCTGGATCCTCACCTCTTATGAAACCTAAAGGCAATAACAGCACAGGACAAAGGTTGTAACACTCTCTGAAACGTTATGGGGTCCTGATACCTGCTTGGCTTTCATGCAACTTGGCAGAGAAGAGTATAAGTTGTTCAGGTTACAAAACAAGCAGTATAGCCAACACTGAAATCAATAAGACTATGCCTGAAAGCAAGTCCTCACTGTAGAGATAAATAACCACCGCAGTGACTCCTTGCAGGCTGGCAGGCAAAGTGGGGGGGGAGAGCAGCCAGCAGGGACAGACTGGGACCAGCCTGTGGCTCACCTGCTCTCCAGTTGAGTGGTCACCTTCTCATTAGTCATAGGCTCCCTATCCAAATTAAGGGGACAGATTGTTCCCATGTAAGTCAAAGAAGCTTCAGGATCACTCTCAGCAGAGACCCCCTTTCAGAGAATTATATGAGTCGTGCTTGTAAATCAGGTTTATTTCTTGGACCCTGTGCATTGGCTCAAAGGCCCTTACTGCTTCTAATTTTTTTATTTAAAAATTACTTTCGTGTTTAGCTTGGTGGTCTAGTGGCCATATATTTATTCAATGGTCAGCAAAGTGAAAGAGACTCCTTCAAAGGCCGGTCTAGAGCAAGTCTATAGGGACAGTTTCACCATCAGTTTCAGCTATTCTGCATCTTTGCAGGTATCAGGAAAGCACAAACACATATTTTACTTTATTCCCCACTCTCCATTAATACCTCCTCCCCATAGTGCTAGCACATTTTCTAATCATTTTTTTCCTGGATTTTTCAGTAAGATCTGGCTAACCACAAGGCTGTCTGAGTGCTGGTGCTGTGTCACAGAGGATAGCTGTCTGCTTCCAGAACAGCGCAGTCTTAGATTAGCTTAAAGGTGACCACATTCTTACTTAAGTTAAACACCTGACATAATTACCATCCTGAAACTGAGGTGTGTGACAGCTGAATACTCACTTGTGTGTGACTGTCCTCACATCTCTGCTGTCCCAAGACATTTTCTTCTCGATTTGTTCCCTTGTTGGGCTGGCCCCGAGCATTTCTACATGGCCACTGTGTAAACCAGATCAAAGCAGTGAGCCAGCTGAAAAGTATCCNGCGCGATTAAAAAGAAACCTAACAAAAAAAAAAAAAAAAAAAAAAAAAAAAAAAGAGAGAAGAAGAAGAAGGAGGAAAAAAAGGGCAACTTTCCAGTGAACCCTTCTGGCTTACACCGACCGTGCAGAGGGGTGCAGGAACTGTTTAACAGATGAAGTGTCCCCTCCATTTCAGGAGCTGCTGCTGTTGCTCTGAAGTATTTCTTCACCGTAGTTCTCAGCCGTGCTGCTTCATATCCCCTGTGCTAGAGGAGACCTGAGAAAAAGACCCCTACAGAAAGTTTAGCACCAGGCGAAATTTTAATGAACATTTTAAACTCATTTACAACTCTTTTATACCACCCAAATGTTTTCCAAGGACTCCGGAGCTGAGCTTCAGGATCACAACCATTGCATGGCTTTAATTAACTGGTGCATGTACAATACACTGAACATAAACAGAGTATCTCTAAATGCTAATGGTTGTTATCAAACCCCCATGCTTCCTAGTGCAGTAATAACTGGTACAAAGCCTAACTTACTAGTATACAAGATCCAATTGTGTATCTTCCTCAAGGGATATTTATCTTCACAGCATGATTGCTAAGATAAATGCTAAAGTTTAAAATTCAAAAGTACTTACTTCAGGGCATTATGACAAGACAACAAAAATATAAACTTGACATAAGAAAATCTTATGCATATAAATTATGTAGCCTTTTAATTGAAATATATTTCATAATAGATTTTATAGCCCACAGATTATTCTTCAAGGCATTGTTTCTGTTGTTTTTTTTTTCTTCACCTTAAAAATAATTTGTAAAAGGCACTCTTTTTTCCCCTCCCTATAGCTTTATAGAAATATAGACAAAAAAAAAAAAAATCAACATCGGAGCATTTCAATTTTAGCCGTAATAGTCAACATAACAATTAGAACAGTTTGTTACGAGGACGGGGAATAGGGCTGTCTGGAAGAAAAGCGCTACAGCCAGCGCTGTTGACTCACTGTGTTGAGCACTGTTTCCTTTCCATCTGAAGGGGAGCAATGCCACACAGCAGCTGTTGTAGGAATAGCAGCCACAGGAGACATCGTCTCCAGCAATGATAAGCCAGGCTGAGAGGCTTAGCTTTATTTTATTTCCAGTTTTCCGTTTACAGAGTTTTTGGAGTGCTGTTTCTTTTCTTCCTTAGCCATGATGTGAATTTTTAAAGTCCTCAGCAGCTGCCATAACCCAAAATAAAATTTTCATGCACTTCTGGTGGCACTATAAATCCCTTGAAAGACAGCTAACCAGGTCTGGTGGAAATAGGACTGGTTTTGCCTGTGAAATTAGAAGCACTGTGAAGATCTGACTTTGGCACACATAGACACAACCCATGTGTTTTTCATCTGCATTGATGACTGTTGTCCTGTCTGTAACTCCGGCTTTGCATCTCACTCTGCAACTAAAAAGGGCTGAATACGGGCTCTTCTGGTAGCCTCAGTCCCACATTTTCACACAAACAGGAGAAAATAAGAGTGTTTAAGAAATCTTTCTAAAAATCCACCTGAGCTACTGGGCAAACTGTAAACAGAAAAAGTCAAAGTGCACTTGGGAATAGGTACGGGTCAGGATTTAACTGACAGACATCATCCAGAAAGAGAGGGTTATCAGGTCTGTTTCTAGGAATTAGGAGAAATTAGATCAGCAACAGCCCTTCGAGAAATTTAATTGAGGAGCTTTCTGCTTTTATATCTGGCAGCTCTCCCTCTTTCCAGAGGTGTTATTTAATCTAGCCACCAAGTCACATCTGCAGTTTTAATTAGCATGTGTGTGTCTGTGTTGTTTTTCCTTCCCTGTGTAGCACACTGAGCACCAATGCATATCAGGTCCTTCAGAGTGAGCACATTCATTTTAAGTACCACCGGGCCAAATTCTGATTTTCAGTAATTTCCCTATGGTCCTGTGGACCTCAGCAGGACCACTCAGATTTTCACTCATCTCGCTGAGAACAGAATCTGGCTCAGGGTGTTTGAAAGCCTTGTTATCAGCAAGGCAGACTATTGAGTTGCTTGGTGCTCTAATTTTTACCTTGTTAGTGGCAAGGTTATCTTTCAGGCTAGTTTTTCCATTGCAAGTTGTAGATCCCAGCACAGTGGTATATGCTTTAAGCTGCTCTCACCAGTGCAAAAGCATAATAATAATAACAACAATACTATTAACAATAATGAACACAATAATAACACCCAAAAAGCAGATTCAAAATAAATCCTAATATCAATAAATATTACAAAGATGCTCATGATAATTTATTATTTCAGAGATGAAGGAATTGAATGATAGGGAGGATAGTTGCCTGAAGCCACACAGAGGAGAATTGGGAATGACAGGAAGACAAACTTAATTGCCTGTCCTCTGCTCTGTCCACAGGACAACAGCTCTGACTCCTTGGTGCTGGGTGCAGCCATGGTACTATCTGCGTTCTCT
>VZRR01002178.1:2674-47796 GCA_013398015.1 Oreocharis arfaki
TTTCACCATGGCTGGCGAGGTCAGTAGAATTGATGGGAGTGGAGCGGGCGGGCGGTGAGGCCGGGCCGCAGTGATGTCTCTTGACACGTGTTAGACTGCTGACATGCATGAAGCAAAACTACTGCTGAGCGTCCCGGCTGCGTCCACCCTGCGGGGCGGCCGGGATGTACCGCATCAATAACCTCCCCTTTTCTCTCCGTGTTTTGCAGGGCCCGTGCTGCGACCGGCGGCCGAGAGCGGCGGTAAATAAAGCTGTGTCACCTAGAACGTGTCCGGCTGTTTCTTCCGCGCGTGCCCGCACTGCCTTTGACCCGGCGGTGCCCGCCTGGCGCCGCCGGCCAAGCAGCGGTGCTACAGCGAAGCGCTTGTTCATAACTGGCGCTGCTCGGCCCGACCCGGGCGGCGCTTTTAAAAGCAAGTGACATTTGTTTGCGAGCGTGCGTCACTCTTGGGGGGGCGCGGGGTGCTCCGGATCCTGTTCCCTGCCCTTCCTGCAAGGGGAACCCGTTCCCGGCGGGAGGGCGGTGCCAGGGCCGAAGCAGAGCCGTTTCCATGCGACTCAGCCTAGCCGAGGCCACGGCCGTAGTTTCGTTTAAGTAGTTCAGGGTTCAGTTGTAAAAAGGACTTCAAGAAATAGTTCCTAAAGTCCTGGGATTCCTGCCTAGCTTGTTGCAGGAGTAAAGCAGCTAGATGAAAAAGTCTGGAGCATCCAGGGCTGGGGGTCGTCTATGCACGTGGTGCAAAACAACTTGAAGTAAAATGAGAATTTGACTGCCGTGACGAAGCTGCAACTTTGGAATGGGCCACTTTTTCTTATATGTGTTAAAACCGGGAAGTACAGCATTTTATGTAAATGCAAAAGATATTTAACAACAGTGATGCCAGGAGTAGGGCAGTCTAGGCAAACTGTAAGGGATAATTAACCTCACAGAGGTAGCAGGAGGGGTGCAGGTCTGCTCTGTTCTGTAACTGGTAAGCCTTCCAGTTTTGCCAGGTATGCAAAGATGCTTTTAAAGCATATGCCTCATATACCTTATTGACTGTGTGGTGGAGCTAAGTTTCACGACAGTAAAAATTTTGCTTTCCCTCTTAGAGCTTAGCACTGGTTAACCCTGAAACTCATGTGCCACAATGACCAAGTACATGTATATAAAAGTCTGCAAAGCAAAGGGGACACTCATGTTAGGAAGCTGCCTTTCTAAAGAAGTTTTTAAAACAACTTGCACTAGATAGTGGCTCTATGCTGTAGAAATAAAATTTACTGATTTGTTTGACATGGGATAGATTTATTTAATAAAACAAAGCAAGCAGATTGTAGTTACCCACAGTTTATGAAGTGCAATATGACAATCTTGTGTAGTAAGTCTAAATCTGTTTACACATTAGTGCATCTAGTCCTCTGACTTTAGTTATTGCACATAGAAATTAACTCATATAAAAGACCTGCGTACAAGACATGCAGACTTCATGAAAGGCAAATAATGCCTACAGAATCAGCAAACCCCAGAATATACACAGCCTGGAATGGTCAAGGAGGAGTTCAGGTAACAAATATAACTACTAATATTTCAATTAAAGGTAACCAAAATATGTGTTCAAATATAGAATTAATTTTAAATATATTAAATGCTAGTTTTCTTTTGTTTCAGGCAAGGTGCTGTTTAAAAAACCTTCAATATAATAGTTTCATTTAGAGATGGTAAATCATCAAGTTATACATGGAAATCTTGATTTACATCAAATGTGACAACACAATATACAAAAAATTTCTTTAAAAATTACTTTAAAAAAAAAGAAAATCATGTTATAAAAGGAGAGCCAAAACTCACCTTCTTTGTAAACTAAAACATTTTCCGACATCCATGAACAGTTGGCAACTCTGAGTATCAGAAAAATATTATGTGTTAAGGAGTGGATATGTAGTGTTCAAACCTTGAATTTACTGCATACATTTAGCCTTGATTCATTACACCTGACAGAAATAAAAGGCAGTTCCCCCTTCCCCTTTAGTTTTCGCCACTAATTAGCAGAAAGAGTCTTAAATCACGATCAGCTCAAACAACCGCAATGCTTGAATTCCTATGCCACAAAGTCCAAGAAACCAATGCATGGGGGTCAAAATCTGTCAGCCACAGCTGCTTCCACAAGCACCAAGTGATGTCATGTCTGGGGCTGTAACTGAGGATTCGGGCCCATGCTTTGGATGTAAACACAGTGCAATGGAAAAGACGGCAACAAACTCCTGTCAGAAAGAACTCGGTGTTCCATCACAGCAAGAGGCTCTATGCACAGTTAGGTCACTACTCCTGGAGATGTGCAGTGTTGACACTTGGTGTGTGTGCTCATGTCTTCATGAACATTCAGAATTAATCAGGAACCAAGGTGATTGTACCTCACTATAAGGCGGCTTGCTATGGTTTGGTCTCATGGCTTTACCAACTTTTTTCCTCATTTACAAAATTCTGACAGTTCCACCTTCACTGATAGTTGTGTGTTTTATGGCTACTTGCTTCCCAAAAAAAGCACAAGTTCTGTATGAAAAAAGTAATGTGTATATAGCACATTGAATCACAATATTACCTATACATCCAATTTACATTCTTTTATCCTGAAAGCATTTCATATTTTGATTGCTTGACACAAGCTATTGACTGCAGAAGTGAAAGAACATAAAACAGTTCATTCTACACCTCCAACTGCCTGAGAAAGAAAAATATTCTTCCAGTTTTATAAATTCATTCCTTATTTAGGATTTTTTCCATTTGGCACGCAGTTCCTTTGCTGCCAAACAACTTTTCAATGCTTTAATGCACATTAACATAGCATAAAAACAAGCTGAACAAAAGGTGCATTGACAAGCTCCTTGATCTATTACATTTGAGTTCTTCCTCCCTCCCCCCAAAGAACAGGTCACCTCAGCCTCCCAGTTAAAATCCTGATGGCAGCCAGTACAAAAATAAATCAACAGCTTAATGGAATGGAACTTCATGTAGCTGAAGTACACGGGAACAATAACCAGGCAAGTGAGCACACAGGAACAGAGATAGGAAGTCCTTGGGAGGGGGGAAGAGTGACACAAGTTAAGGATGAGAACTACAGCACAGTTTATAAAACCATGAGAGTAACTTTTATAATACTGTAAACTGCAAGAGTCTTCACATGTCATGGTTGATCAGAGGCCTCTGTGCTCAGATCTTGAGGAGGGCATGTGGAGGAGCGGGGATCCATGGCTGAGTGCATTAAAGGAATATAGACATCATCCATGTTTGGCATGACAAAGATTTTCTGGGAAAAAGATGCAATTAAATCATGTTACATTTTATATGTCACTTGAAACCTTTGCTTTCCAATTTTAGTCTAAAAAATGCAACAAATTTACAGATAAAAGGTTCTTGAGCTCAGTGTTGTTTGAATCAGTGCAGTGACCATTAACTGAAGCCATTTTGTTGTGTTACAGTTGTAAATGAAACTCAGAAATATTATCTCTGCATATTTCATTCAATTAAAATGGCACTACAGGAAACATCACCAACTTTTCCTAATTGCATTCTCAGCTCTTACCCATCCGTATACTTTCGAACTGCACTTTTAGTAAAATAACTGGTTTTGATCTCTGCTTGAGTGTATAGGTTGGAATCCAGAATCAAGCTGGTTACTATTCCTATCCTACATATATCTGGAGGGGGCTTTTTCCTTTTTGCATTATGGTCAACAAAATTTTTAAAAAATTACTTTAAAGGAAGTAGTAAGAGGAAGTAGTGCCTTCTCTGTTCTAATTTTAGGCAACAGTTTGGCCCTCTATCATCTAAGAACATGTAGGATCATGTTCTTATTTGAGTACTACAAATTTTGCCATGGTACCTATTTAAAAGAAATGTCATTTTCATCTCTAAAACAGATTTCCACCCAGGGCTACACATAATTGTGAGACCACCCCAGCAGTCAGTTTCAACTGAGTTCTCAACATCCATCCCACTGACCAGGAACACTGGAAGACATGACCAGTTATAAATGAAATAAGGGACATGTGAAAATTAAACACCCCGCCCCTTTAGCTGGAGTTAATTAATATCACCAATGAAAGGAAAATGTAAAGGAAACACACCTGGAACTCCTGTTCCAGTTTCCTTGCTATCCAGTCTGTTACATGAACCAGAGTCACTTCTCTCTCACCAAGTTTTGGCCGTGCTTTTAACTCCAGGTAGGGAGGCCTTCGGAAGCCGTACCTTGGGAAAGAACACAGAGCAGGATTTATTACAGACACCCCAACAAAACAAGTACTTAAACCTATAACAATTTTCTCTTAACAATAGTTCCAACCTCAGTTACAACTAATTTGTACTGCACCTTGCCCAGAACCCACGTGAGACAGGCTTTACCTTTTTTCTTAGCTGCAACCCCTTGGGTAGCACACCTGAAACATCGCCCAGCTCTGCTCTGAGCTCCCCTTACCATATTCTGTCAGTGGGTGGAGGTGGAATGTTAATCACTAGAGTTCCTCTGCACTCTTGTACTTCAACTGTTAGCAGCAATGGAGTATTGGAGACCTCTTCAATTTTCTTCTTAATAAACTCAGTCTCTGTTGCTTTCTGAAAGTATTTTGACTTTGTAATTTTATCCACAATTCTCATGATTTTACTTGTCCGATGTCCTCCAACATACCTTTAGATAGAGAATAGCAGAAAGATATCAAGATAATTTTCTTAAACCTATTTGCTAAAACAGACATGGATTTTCTATTAAATCAATAAAGTTTTTGATATAAAAATTCTGAACAGATACGTGGCCAAGCAATACGTCCCGGAGCCTGCACTCAGCAGCTGTATTCTGTCAGCTACAAGTACCTGGCAGAAACTCTGTTCAGTCTTAACACTCCTTCCCAGATGGCATTGGAAACACAGCATTTTTTAAAACTGCAAATATACTTGTATCATTTATGCCAGCAAGCTGGCATGAGAAGTGACAACTTGTCTACTACCATTCCAAAAAATCATCAAGACACTGATGCACCAAGATGTGCACAAATCATCAGCATAGAAGGCCCAACCATTGTGTCTAATTATTTAACTGTGTGTGCTGAACAAAAAGGTTTTAATTTTAACCTTAAAAATTATAGCATTTACAAGTATAAGGATGTTGAAAAAGAAGAGGAAAACAGTTTTGGCAGTGGGTGGAATGATATTCCCAAAATGGTTAACTATGTCTGCAAAAAGCAGGCTTTTCCCAGCAATTGTGTCAGACAGCGTTCCTGACTTTTGAAACAGATGCTTTAAGGACTGAATATGTCTTTTCTCACCCCTATCTCATGTTGGAAATATACAATCCAAAAATAGCACATTCAGTATTTTCCACACACTACATCATGTCTAATTGTGGCTCTTGAGTTATGTAGCAGAGATAACCTTCCTAAGGAAATGACATTTTCCTATCCAGGGAAAAAATAATATCATTGTTACACAGACTTACAGAGTTTTGTCCTTAGCATGACACAGGACAAAAACCAGTTCAGCTGATAGAAAAAGGGTAAATAAATTTCAACGTTGAGATTTTATACTAGCTGTATCTTTACTCAGGGAAGTTATTCTCTCATCGGACTTTATAGTGGTAGGAATGCAGATTTTTAATAGGTGTAAGAAATTGTTTTCAGTATTTTACATTAAGATTCTTCATTTTCTCTCTTTGTCCTCTTGATAAAGAGTTCTTTATGTGATCTATGAATTTCAAGAAGATACGAAATTCATCAATTGCAGTAATTCAAACAATTCTTCACAAAATTTTCAAAAGCGTTTAGGAGTTAAATGCTAAAATTCCCTGGAACATTTTGAATAAGTCATGAGTCTTCTGGTACATTCACTGTAAAAATCACTTAGATGTGTTCAGACATAGAAAACATTGCAATTGCCTCAGACATTCTGGGCTGACTACAGCTTTCTCATTGCATGGCATAATTGCAATCAGATGCAGAAAGCAAAAAATCAGAACAGCAGCCAAAACAAGGAATGATGTGGCATCACTGATGCAGGGAAATTTTCTTTGAAATCCGTGCACAGCATCAGAGGGCAGTATTGCACAGCGCAGACACACGAAGTCCTCAAGGAAAAAAAAACTAACACAAAACTGAGCAAGAAAAATAGGCTTGAATAACAGTTGTTTTCTTAAAGAAAAGGAAATGGAACACTGGAAATAAGGGATTGGCAGGATCAGTGTGGGGATAATACTGCACAGAGGGTTTCAAGTTTTCACACAAAATCCTGTGCTTGGCTCTGCTACCAGGCAGGACATGCTGCGAAAGGTCTCCAGAGCTTCTCTGGCCTCCCAGAGCAATCCAGGAGTGAAGGCACTGGGAGGTATCCAGTGGAGCTCAGAGCAGTCCCTGCAGGGCTGGGGTGAACAGGGAAATGGGCGACTGGGGTTGCTTCTTTGCTTGGATATACTCACACTCTGCCATCCTGGGAGACAAAGAGCATCACAGGACTGGCACCAGGTATCAGGTGTGGGGGGAGGGAAAGATTAACAAACATCTCACCCTTCTCCTCCTGGGGTCACCTGCTTCTCCCCTGCCAGCTCAGGAGCATCATCTTCCTCTGAAGACCCAGCGCTGGAGGATTCCTCATCACTGTCTGCAAGACAATATGCCCTTGGCCTGAAACTGAAACAATGCAATTTTCAGGTCAAATGTAATATCCTTAAATAGCTATTCATCCTGTACAGCTTTGGCTGACATTACAGGTCTCTGAACTGTCCCCTCCCCTCTTTTATAAATGCTATCTAAAAGAACAAAACCAAACCCACCCTGAAGTCGGTCTGGCACAACCAGCTTTCAAAACAGAAAATCTCTTTTCCCCAGTGGAACATAATCCTTCCTGAAAGAGGCTGGCACGGGGGTGGCTATTCTACACATCCAAATCAAATGTGGAGATTACTCAAAATACATTTGGAAGCACCTCTGTTGCTGCTTGTGGTTTTCCATGATTTGAGCAGAATTAGAGTTGGACAAATCACTTTGAATGTCGTGGGGGAAAAAGTAAAGTAATAAACAAGTGTTGCCCTTCGGGTACAAAATACCACACAGTAGTAAGTAATTCCTAGACTTAAACTGTGGAAGAATTTATGTACACAATCACAAGAAAAATTTCAAATCTTTTAAACGGATTTAAATGAGAGAAGGATACAGTGGATACACTTCAGTATTAACAGATCTCTACTGAATGCAAGAGCTTGAAACAGTTACACAACACATGCTTCAAAAGCATATGGCTTTCGCCCTAGGGACTATACCCAGGACTGTAATACTCTACAGCATGTTCAGAATACAGTTTACAGCTGTGTCTTCTTTCTTTTTGTGTGCGTGTGTGTTTTTGGAAATGTATGTGAAGCATTAATAACCTCACACAGAGCACGGACTGAGGCCACCGCCTGTTATTCTGTACACAGAACTGGCAGTGGCTGCATGAAGTCCTGATGTAAAGGGACAGTTCAGGTGCAACTCCTTCCCAACTGCAGTAATCCCAGGACCTGCCTACACTGAAGAATTTCCTACCCAGGCTATGGGATCAGAGTCACAAACCTCTTCCTATCCAGAGCAGCATTTTGTACTTGCAGAGGAGTGAAGGAGCAAATCAAACCGAGCCACCTCCCCGAGGATGTGGGGGTGGTGGGGTGGTGCCTGTCACTGGCCCAAATAGCAACCCTGGAGCTGTTTCTCATAGAAATTCACAGTTTTAGGTCAGATTCAAATTACATGTTTTGTACCAGGGTGTGACCTCACTTCTCTTTCCTCTCCACGTTGTAGCACCCAGCTCAAAGTGTGCCCAGGGCATTCTCAGGGCTTTCAAAGGTGTCACCTTCTTACAAGAAGGTGTTTTATTTCCTAGTTAAAGGGGTCCTCTGAAGTGCCTCACAAGCACCAAGTGGCTCAGACCACAGGATTTCCTCGCATTAAACAAAGCAACAATAAATAAGCTTGAGTGAGATTTCAGGGGAGCTCTGTATACAATGGACCATTTATATGACACAAACATCGGCAGAAAAAAACAACCACTTTGGAGCTACTGTATTGTTCCTGTAAAGACTGCACAATATTTTATGAATTGCCATTTGTCAGTTTGTTTTTCTGTGGTTCAACACAGCCAAAAGGACTGATGGGGTAAGAAGCTGCAGTAACTTTGGGTTAACCTGCCTGCTTTTGCCTCATGTTCTGTTTAGCAGAATCTGTAATGTATTAATTTTATAAAATTGATAATTAAAGAGTTTCCCACCCTTTCTGAGAGCAGCGTTTTCCTGAGAGGGCATGCAAGACAGCATTACCAGACTGTGTCTCAGCACACTTCACTTCTATTTCAAAGGGCAAGTGCAACAGTGACCCTTTTGTCTCGCTTTACACTGGCAACAGCCACAGACAGTTAAACCCCAGAGCTGTTTCCCCCCCCCTCCTCTCTCTGGATGAGTAGGTGCCTTTCTCACACCACTCTGTGGTTACTGCATCTCAAGAGATGGTTCGTTCTGAGCTCTTAAGGGCCAGAAATGAGCTCAGCAACCAACACGCATCACTTACTGACGACGTGACCATGGATGCAAACACATACAGAGTAATTTCATTTGTCACAGCAATTGTCAACTGATAATTAAAAAAGCCAGTAGAATTAAAATTAACTAACACATTGGAATGCATAGGTGAGAATCAAACTATTCTACATTTTTCAGTCCTCTATTTATTTATCATCCATTTTGTTTACGGAAAAAAACAAACAAGAAACCAAAAAACCCTCATCCAAACCAGAATACATTAGACTGCTCTTTATGTAAAGCTGGTACCTGGCCCTGAGCTTCAAAACATCCCAGCCCTGTGCAGGGAGCAATGCAGTTAATGCTGATACCTTCAAGTAATCGGTTGCTTGGCTACAGGCACTTAAATCTGCCTTGCTGGAGGCCTATTGTTCAGCCAGCAGCAACCTGATTTTTAAATACGAAATCAGTGTGTTCACTAATTATTTCTGAGGCTGTTTCTGCACTGAACAGATATGAAAATACACAAAGAAAATCCTAAAGGGATGGGGAAGAAAAGCAAGAATTTGATTTGTATAGACATTTCCTCCTCTATCCCCCATTTTTTGGGCAGGCAGGATTAAAGGGATTTTGAAAAATTCACACCTACCAGTTACACTGATGTAAATTCAGAAATATTTATTTCAAGTAGTGACAACAAGAATCTAGGTCGATTTTAAATCCTCTGAATTTCAACCAGTGTATGAGATCATTCAGCCATTAGTTTTTTTCACATTTATTTTCTTGCCATGACTGCACTGAAATATAGTGCTGCTCTAAGTATTACTTCAAGATATCTCAGAATAAATGGTCAACATAAGTATACAAAGTATCAAGTATCTCAATTGTGAAAGACCATATAATTTTGTTCACAGCTAAACAAATGGCCAGATTTAGAGACTATTTTCTTGATTTGTAGGCAGCGGTTGTACATTAAATCAGAGACCACGTACTGTTCACGGACTGCAGATTTCTTAAGTACAAAGAGAATACAGCACCAAAAAATCAGACCCTCCACAGCTGGGAGTGGATCCACCCAGGGATGGATATTTGACATATACTTGCCACTTACTAGGTTAACACAAATGGACAGATGGATGACACTGAAACATCGCAAAAATGAGAGGGAAAGTACAGATAAAAGGGAGGTAAGTCACTGTATGGTGTTTTCTAATTACTTAATCTACTTAAGACATTTCACTTAGGCATAGCAGGTAAACAGAAGATGGCTATGAAGAAAAACAGACTAAAGCAGGGAGGAGATTACTCCCACGACGGAATAAAGCTACTGAAAAAGTCCTTACATAACAACTAGAGTCTATTTACCTTCCACATTGTATACTACTCCATGGTTTCCAGCCATAGCTGTACCATGCTGCAGTAGCCTGTTACGCGTGTCTATCTCCAGTATTTTGAGTTTTACCTGGCTAAACCCCAAATTACGCATAAGACAAAACTAAATTTTAGTCACAGGACATTTTAAAATCCTACTGAAATATATATAAAAGATAATTGTACCACAGAAGCCTTTTATTAAGATGATTATCAAAAGTGCAACCAAACAATAAAGTTGCACAGAAAAGCCATGTTCCACACTCACTTGTATGAAACATCTCCAAAACTCCCTTCAATCTACTGCAGAGCCAGAGCTGCAGATGCACAAGGAAAATCCCAGCTTTTCACAATGTAGGCACCATTGCCATCCCTTACCCTTCCTTGCCGATCTCGCCAACCTTAAGCGCTTCACCAAGTGGCTCTTTACCAAGTTTGGTCAAGTTCATCTTGGTCTCAAGGGTCATTAGAAAAGATCCATTGTAGGACATTTCCAAATCAATCCATAGTCCTAAAAAAAAACCAGCAGAAAAGGTGTCACTTTAAGAGCAATCACAAAACAAGCTTTCTGATCACATTAAGCTCATGGAACAAAGCCAGACAAATCCAAGCCACACTGAAAGAGAGGAGTGCGTACAGCTAATGGTCTAAAAAAAATTTACTGTGATTTACACACACCTAAACTGCTTAAGAGATCTGAAATGAGATAAAGGAAATAGAATACCATCAGGGATTCACTTCAAAACTATTTACAGCATTGCTCCAAGCCAAGCAGTAATGGGGACACTCCTCTACATCACTGTAAATCACACAACTTAAAATCCCAGAGCAATTTTGCTTCTCTCACACCACAACCTGCTGCCTCTTGTTTTGCCAGTGGTGTACTGAAGAACTGTGACAAGATTCCCTCAGTAACTGAGCTACAGGCATTATGATTCATAGTAAACAGGGTCATTACTTAGACAATTCTAGACATGCAATAGTAAGTTAAATCCTACTGTCTGTGCAAACTATTTGCTTTTTGCAGTCTCCAAAAGAATTGCCTTGGGAGTACCTTAAGATTAGCTCACGCCCCGCACCAAAGCTGGAGGTATTCGTGATGCAGAGATTAGAAAACAGATGCCACTAAACACAGATTATGCATGTTCCTTTTCCAGATACTGTAGCTGAACAAAACATTCCCTCACCAGTACCTGGCACATCAACCACTGACCCATTCCAACTTTATTTACTTATTTGGAAGCAATTAATGGCGAGTAAAACTGAAACCAGGACAAACGGTAACTACTCTTTGTGTTTTATTGATCTGGAAAAGTCACACTTTATATGTTTTCTTTCCTGCAAAAACATATCCATATCATAATCCCACCCATTTGTGATAACAGAAATGCAGGCAGCTCCCAAAGACCTGGTCACTGACACCCTGTGAGGTTACACGCTGGAGGCAGGATGAAGGCAAGCTGGTGCTTTACTAACCCAAATAACTTTTCCATCACGGTCTTTCTAACACTATTCTAAAAACCAAACACGAGAACTCAAACACAAGCTCATAAACATTTTTCCTCTTTACAGTAGGAGAGTATCAGTAAGATCATAAAACCCAAGAAAACAGCTAAACAAACTTTCTGGATAATCAATGAGTCAGCAGGATTCAATCATCAATATTATTTTAACAGTAGATCAAATTAAGCAAAAGATGCCATTACTGAGAGGGAAAATTCCTTCTGACCAGAAAATGTTTGTATGCTTTTTCCAGAGGGTTAAAGAGATGGAGAGGGAGTGAAGAACTGGGCAGATGGTACAATTTCTTCTGGTTTCTGGTTTCCTAGCCTTGACATAATTACAGTAAAAGCTACAGCATATGCTGTCACCCAAGCAGGACTGTATTACCAGAAAGATTTTTTCTAACGCTGTCTGTTAACAAATTTAGTTATTTAGAGAAGGCATATAATAAAAAAAGTATTTTTCTTGTAGTCAAGCACTGGTAAAAAAAAGTATGGATGAAACAAAGCACATCACCATTAGTAACTGCACTTTAAAGCTTCAAAAAGGCTACTTCAAATGACTGCCTCAAACACGTATTTTAAAAAACCCCCAAACTTAGAAGCGTTCATTCTGGATACTGCCCTGGAACTGTAGGGGTTTTTTTTCCCCATATTCCCCAATAAACCAAGTTGTTTATCCATACATCAGCTTACCAAGAAATACATTTATTGTTACAAAAACAAGCATTTCCAATTATCATCCCCTTGTTTACGTCCTTCTAAGTATAATAAGAGAACAAGTTCCTCCAGTAATTATTCACTCCAAGCTCTTAAAAACTATAAGAGTTCACAGGTCATTCAACAGTATGGAAGAAGTTAAAACTATTAGAAATCCTACCATAAATGTTTGCTTGTCACAGTTTACCTGAACAAGAAACTGAAGGAACTAATTGATCTCACTGCTGTTTCAGTAATTAATTGAAGCCAAGTATTCAGTCTCCTAAATCCCATCTCATGACTTAAAACTACAGCCTTTGGTTACAACTGAAGTTATGAGAACAGAGATAGGAATTCAAAAAATGTTTAAATCAAGGCAAAGGAAAGCACACTGAAAAGAGCCCTGAAAGGAAAGCCTGATTAAAAGAAGCCATGAAATCACTTAACAAGCATCACATACGTAAAGATTTTTAAAAGTTTTCCTTTGTTCTGTAACTCAAAACTTCTGCCAACGGTGCAGCCACTTTACTAAGAACACTAGAGGACTTCCTAAGAACTGTGGAGAACCCACACACAGGAAGCATAAGGCAAGAAGCAGCAATATGCTTTAGCTCCCCAAACACTGACTGCACTCCAGCTATTCCATCTATTCAATTCTTATTTCTCTTAGAAAGACAGATTTTGTTCCTCATGACAACAGAACAGTTTACTGTTTTCAAACACACTTTGTTTATAAAGCTCAGTGGAAAATATTCTTTGGAAAAGTTGAGAGCAAAGTACCCAGTGTTTTATAGATAAGGCTTTTCCCCAAAGAGTTGCAAGTCTCAAGTAGATAAGGGCAAACAATAGCATTTGGATACAACAGGCAGCATTAACTAACATACTGCCAAGAGGATTTTAATAATTCCCCAAAGTCTGTTTTGTTCAGTTTTATGAGGGAAAGGTTAGCACTTACTATCCTCATGCTTTAAGTCAGTGATTTCAGTGGCACAAAGTTTTTAGTATTAAAGTCTGCATCTCTGTTGCATGCAAATTTTAGTTTAGTTCAGTAATTATTTCCCATGGAAAGACATGATCACAATTCCATATATACAGAATTACATTTATACCAAGCCTGAGATAAAGACCCCTGAGTATCTCAGAAAGAGCTCTTATTAAATGTACCTAAAATAGCCACAAGATAAAAAGATCAAAATTCTGTTCTCCACAGATACAAAGGCAAAACCAGAGGGGGTTTTTTTGTATTTTACCTGTGTGATCAATAGAAGGTTTGAAGGCTTGAAGGATCTTGGGCACTGCTATCCCCATGTCAAGCTCAGTCAGAGTCAGCTCATTCATGAAGTAGGGCAGCTAAAAGGACAGAATATAAAAAATCAAATACATGTCATGGAACTAAATATCAGTTTCCTGAGAGAAGAAAGGTCATTAAACTTAAGGTCATTAAGACTGAGCTGAAGCGCCACCAGTGAAAGAACACAAACACAATTACACAAATTTCTTACTATTCACTCAAAATCATCACTCTTCCCTTCACCCTTGAGGTTGTGCAGATGATGGAAGTCGTGTCCTGTCACCCCACAGAGCTTTTTCTGTAACTATTGCTCCCACTCCTCCTGTGACAGTGGAGGATGTCAGGGAACCACAACTGTAATGTATTCCTGTTAACATCAGACATAAAGTACTTGCAGGAGGAGTAGGAGCAATAGTTATGGAAAAAGCTCCACCTTAAAAGCAATCCACTATTCCCAAAAGCAGATTTCCTTATTTATATGCAGTTCTATTTATCCCTAATGTAAATACAACAATACTTTGATTTTTACATAAAAATTTGACAGATACAAATAGCTAGTCCAGCTGGAGTTCATTTTAAACAGAAGCAGCAAAGTTAACATGCTGAGATCCATCAGAAACTGAACTGAAATTCTGTAGTACATTTATTGTCTTTTACATGTAAGTCTGAAATAAGTCTTCCTTGTACCGTTTTAAAACTCAATCACCATGTGTTTGATTTCCTTCACAAGGAGTGTACAATGCAAGTCCCCAGATCAGGTACCTTTATTTTGCTAAGTTTCATTTGGATCTTCTTTGACACTAGATCAGACCAATACTTCTCTCCTAAAAAATCCCAAAATATTCTTCCAAGCAGAGCATTCACCCAGGCCTCCCGTTCTTCTTCTTCGGCTTCCACGTTGGCATCTGTCAACTGAAAACATAAAGCAGGTTATTTGGCCCTATAAATTTTATAAAATAAGGACAGAAAAGGCCTGATTTACATGGGAGTTCAGTGTTAAGAGCCTGGGTCAGCTCAGAACACCAAATGCTCAGCACAGGGAGCAGCTTTACAAATGCATCAGCTGGGCTGCCACGAGCCTGTCATCATCCTGACATGCAGCAGAGGGAACGAGACCACACAGATATAGATTGACCTCTGGCAATGAAATGAGAAAGCTGTATGTAATTTAACCTCTGGCAGAAAAAGCAGATAAACCCAGAGTGGGCAGACTTACAAATGTGTTTGCAGTAAGAGATACTCTCTCTTCCCAGTCAGATCTGGAAGAGCAGGTACTCTACTCTTTGCTTTATCAAAAAATTGGAAAGCAAGACCTAATCTAACATCCTTAAATTCAGTTCAGAAACACCACAAAGAGATGATAAACACAGTACACGGAAACACACTCCTCCTTCCAATGTTTGTATATAGGATTCAGGAAACTGCGTTGTTCCTTCTGCTGCATTAAAAGTTTTGTTTACAGTCCAAGAGAATTCTGTCTTGATTTCCTTGAGAACCATCTCGAAACACCTGGAAATATGATACATTCAGATGCTGCATCACTGACTACACACACAAAAGCCAAGGCATAATTTTGGGTGTGTACACACACTACCACGAAAAAACAGGAAGTTTTCATGAACGAAACACAACATATTAAGTGCCTGCAATGACAGAAGAATTTACCACCTGTCATTACTCCAAGCAGAGCTCCTGAAGCCAGCAGAAAGGGAGTGCTTTCTAAGACAGACAGGTAGATGCTACAGTCCTGAACATCATCTCTTGGCAGCAACTGCTTACAAGGGCTGCAGCCTGGCTCTGCCAGGACAGCTGGGTGAGGAGCCTCTGCTGTGACGCAGGTTCCCTGCCAGCACTGCTCATCTATTTATAGAATGACTTCTGACACGTGCCAGATTCAGCAGCAAATTCATCACAACTTCAGGAGTTGTTGGGGGCTAGAATGTGTCTTCCTGGGGGAACACAAGATGTGTTTATTCATACACTACACCACGGCCTCCTAGTCCCTTTTCTGGGCAAGGTATGGAAGTCTGGAAACAAAGATGCAAGCTATGAATTACAGCTTTTAAAAAACAGTGGTCATGCTTAACATTAAAGATCTGTTTATTAAGAGTGTTGTACTTAGTATTAAGGTTCTGTTTACTGAGAGTGACTCAAATGGAGTGCAGGAGGCCAAAGGAATAGTAAGAGCTACAGACATTGCTCACTGGTCCTTTGGAGCACAAGTATTACCTTTTTCACAGCTGTAGGGCTGCTGTCTGCACTGAAGACTGGACTACCTGAAGGGCTTTTCTTTTCTTGTGGAACACACTTTGCCATATAAATATTGTAGTCCAGAAGCATTTTCTGCCTCACGTTGCCAGCCAGGTCCTTGTGCTTTGGCTGGGATGTGATTTCTTCTGCACTTCCCTTGCTGTTGCTCCGGCTGTGCGTGAGAACTCCAGACTGACTATCACTTCTACTGTGTGCTGGCAGCACCCCTAAATTCAAAGGAATAGTACCTGTTCAACAGAGAATAAATCTGACAGCCAAATACCACAGTGTATCATCAAACTTCAAAGGAGCAAATTTATTCCACAGATATTTCTCCTGAAAAAAGACAAGCGTGGTGCTTTCTTATTTTAAAGGCTAAAAGTAAATTCCACTGCTACATGTTTAGGTGGTCCTAAACCCAAATTAGCCAATATTTGCTATGATTCAGCACTCAGCAGGATGTGGGACTGGAGGAGTCAGCTGATCAATAGCATATTTAAATATGGACACTCACATATGTGTAACACATGGCAGAATTCCCAACAGCCCTGCTGGGGAATGCCTAAAATAAAAGTCAGGTGATTGAAATGCACCTATGACTACAAGTTTTTTTCCCTAATCTAATTATAGGCTGTTACAATTAAAAAGACTGTCAGAAACATGTTATTCTTAGAATTCTAATTAGCTATTAATTTTGCATTTGCATTTCAAGAAGTTATGTGCCAGAAACAATAATGTTAACTAATTCTTAAAAAGCTTCTCAGAGAATAAAGACAGAAAAGCATGAGTCATTCAGATTTAAAATTGTATCAGAGGATGGGTTTAAATTAATACTCCAAACAACTGATCAATACTATAGACTAATGTGTTTGTTAGTTCAGATAGATATATATTTTCATATATATATATGAGTGCAGGACCTTTTAGTTAAACAGATAAACGTGTTTTCTTGCGACACTAACCCATGAGAAAGCTCTGTCTTTACAGGAGACTAGAGTGGAAGGAAGGATGGAGGAGGAAAAATGGCTAATAAGAGAACTGAGTCTAATACTGCAAATGTTGACATCAGTTCCAACACACAGAAAAAAAAGAGGCTGAACAATTCATCCTTACAAATATGACAGGAGTTATTACAGTCATTGAAAAATACTGTATTCATATAAAACAGTCTAAAAATAGTAGTAATAGTTCAAAGCATAGAGCCAAGAGGGGAAAAGGTGGAGGGAAGGTGGCAACAAGAGGCCAAGATAAGGAGAAGAGTATCTTTCGTATTATTTTTTGCTTGTAAAGATCACTGTGGCACCACCAAAACATAACTTTGGTTTGTTTCTTTCAACAGACTTCTATGAAAATACAAAATCTGAGTACCTGGCTTGCTCCCACACAAACTGAGTGGCTTCTTCGCTTCAGACTTGAGCTTTGATGCGAGAAGGAACCTTCTGAACCACTCCTCCTTCTCCCTACCCGTCCTTCCAAAGAGATAAAGCACTTGATCCTTTTGGCAAGTGTACTTCACTCCATCCTGAGGTTTCTTGGATTCCTCATTGTTCAAGTCCACTTTTTCAGCAGGTAACTTTTCCTCTGCAGTCTCCTTCTCAGTCTGGGCCTTAGCCATGAAGTCATCCTGTTTGGCGAGTTCAATGCAAATAGGGTATTTCTTATTCCAAATTCGTTTCCGTGCCAGGCTCTTGGGAACCAGGGAAATCTGAAGGATAAATGGAAGGGTTAAATGAATTTATTTTTCACTTGTATCCTCTATGTTTCTATACTCAAGTGAAGAACACAAGAATGCAAGAGATAAAGATCTCACACTGGATCTGCCAGTTTAACTGACTCAAAATTGCTGGTGGATGTCCAACCCACTGCTATCACCAAGTCTTCGGTGAGCCAAGCCTTGCAATTAAAACAAAAGCCATTTAAGCACATTATACCATGTGGATAAGAAACTCTGTTTTCATTTACATGATCTTATTCTCATGGATTTGCAGAAAAGGTAGAAAACCCAAGAACTTTATTTCTGGGATCATGGGGAGATAAATAGATAAAAAAATAATCAGAGTCCAAACTGAGTTTTGAACAGAACTTTTCATGCCCACCTCATGAAACTGAGCGTTTGAAGTTGGTGACAGCCACATCAAATACATGAGTCAAGCCATAAGACTGATTTGCAGATAATTATATTCTAAACTCAGTACATTTATATAGTATTAAGACAATGCAAGTGATGAGAAGAGTGGTTAAAAAAATAAGTGTTAAAAATTCTTATTTGGGGTCTAAACTCAGCAGTGTTCTATAAAAACTGTGGGCAAATACCTTGAAGAACAAGCATCATTTGTTTATTACAGTCAGGGCACTTGGCATTTCTGTAATCAATTGGGGCTGGGTGGGGGCAAGTACTGTAAATTTTTCTAAGATACCATGGGGAACCACCATCAGTCAAGTGCTCCCCCAGTACGTGACAGATTTGCTTGTCTACATGATGGGAAAACAAATCTGCAAAAGGCAGGAATCTAAGTTTTTGCTTTATCTTTTTCACTGTCTTCTTTCAATGGAAGGCAGAGTTGACAGCACACTCCTTTCCCATACAGACTCAGAGAAAAGGAGGGAGGTTTTCCTCACTGCTGCCTTGGTCCCTCTCTTCCTCCCACTTCCAGTCACGTGAAGCATGGTTTCCTCCTACATCTGTACTGCCAAGGCCCTCGACTGATGCAGCACATTAAAAAAATCCATTCTCTTAATAATTAGATATTGATGTATCTTAATACAGTGCCAATGGAATCAACTTCACATGGCAACTCTTCACATATTTGAGGGAGGAAAACAACATGTAGGAAAGCTGTCCCAGCATTATTGTTGATGCACTCTTCCAACTGCAAAAATCCCCATCTCCTTCCCTAGGACTGGGGGTACCTAGAGCAGGTCATGTTCCAGACACTTCTCACTCTCCTCTTTCACATTCACATAAAATGTACATTCCCCCTCTGAGTGAAATGCAAATGTTGTCTCAGCTGCCTTGGGGTAGAGACAACCACCAAAGATGATGCATTTTGGTGTAACCTTCAGAACAGCCCTGCTCATCTCAATGCATTGGGAACGAGTCTCAGAACTCCCATGAGTTAACTTCTGCTCTCAACTGCCAGAGGAAAATCATGCCTTTCCCTTACTGTGTAAATATGTACTTTCTTCCAAATCCTGCCCAATCTTCCTCCCCAGCACAATCTTTTGCAAGTTAGTCACGACAACAGTTTTGTTTAAAGAATGACAGAATGTGAAAACAGAGGAATGAAAAAAAATTCAGAATTAAGGAGAATTTGCAAAGTATTCTTTGTTAAAATCAGATGTAAGTAAGACACTCACCTTGCTATCTGTTAGTTCATAAATTTTTTGACTGACATAGGTGACTTCAGGCTTTGGCTCGTTGTACACAGCTCTTCTGGAAATATTTTTATTGGGTTTTGATAGTCGTAGGGTGCTTCCTTCGAGTCGCACATAGACGGAGTGCGTCAACGTAGCATGGTATGTTTCTGGATCATAATTATAAATTTCATTCATCCATCCCTAGAGAAGAAGACACTTGTTAACAGGCTTTTAAGCTGCTAGGAAACCAAATACAGCCTGTACCTAAAAACTTTAAATCATTACCCAAGCTTTTGCCAAAGTTATTTCACTTACTGCACAAACAGAATGAGGCAATAAATGCCCTAAATGAGGTAGCACCAAACTAAGAGCATGAGATGAGGACGGGATCTCAAGCACACAGTGTGTTTTTTCTGACTCGATCACTCTGTATATGTAGCACAGGGTGCTCTCTGAGCACCCCCAGGAGCCATGGTGGGATCTGCAGATGCAGGATGCCGGGAAGAGCCACAGGGCAGGAGGGCTGAGCAGCACAGCAGCTCCTCTGCTCCCAGCAAGCTCGGACACTTTAATCACCCAGAGCCCAGGCACAGCAAACAGCCTGTCTGCTCACAAACAGCACTGACATTGTAATCACCACAATTAAGGACTCAGTGGAAGACCACAATGGAGTTTGCTTTCATGCACCATCACCGTTTGAGATCATTTAACATGTTGTGTAACTGCCCAGCTACAACACAGGAGTCATACACGTGGATTAAATTCAATTAATTTCAGTGCTGTGAAAGAAACAGAAAACAAACCAGCCAGTCCTGCTGTACCAAGCCTCTCAGTGCTGACTCTGACCATGAGGGTGATGTTATTCATCCAACATCTGATTACAGAAATAGAGATGACAAATGGGGCAGAAGGCAGGCAGAATACTCATTCAAGGAGAATTTTTCCTTCACTTAACCTGCCAAACAACATTCTTTGATCATTGTTTTTATCTGCACATTAGAACATTAAATTCAGCATACTCAATATTCATCAATGTCAACAGAAAGTGACGGGCACTTTTACAAACACCTGGCTGATTACAGTGGGGGGAAGTGGAGAGAGCTGAATGAGCACCCCAGTATTTCTCAAAACAAAAAGGTATAAGTACCTTATGCAAAACATCCCAAAAATTACTGCAAGATTTCAACTTATTGAAGTTTCCACCCACACAGAGAGACGTAAAATTTACTTTTATGCTCATTTTCTTCAGTGCCACGATTTCCCACAGTAGACAGCATACACTTTCTTAGGTGCCATAGTAACAGTGATATCTGTTTTGCTTACTCCAACATCAGCTCCATTTTCACTACAAACCCTGAAAAACCTAGATAAATTAGCATTTCTTTTATGTTCAGGAAAGATTAAGTCATTCATCCTTGCTCAGCTCCAATGCAGATTATGTCTTTTATTAACAGAAAAGCCTATACCAGGACATACTCTTTGAAGAAGCTCTATGGTTGTTTTTTTTCTTACAGTGACTCCCATATAGAAAATACAATGCACAAGGAAGAGTTTTCTATATGCCATCAAACTCTGCACAGCAGGGCTGATGTAGGTTTGAGCACATCCCATCTCCTTCCTAGAAATGATGTAGCCAAGACATCTTTGAGCAGACAGCAATTAATTTTCAGCCAGGAACTCCAGCTGGACTTACTGAAGCACAAGAACATCACGTGAGTTGCCCAAAGCCACCGTGTGCAGGAACTGGAATATCCAAATGGCCCACATATCTCTGGAGCAACTCCCACCTGCCCCCAATCAAATCTCCAAGCTATTTCTAGCTCAGACAAAGTCTGGAGCCTGCAGCCATGCAAACGTACAGATGGGAATTTGCTGCCTCAGAAGTTTCTTGCCTTCTTCTGGAAGGCTGGTCAGCCAGCACCGCACCAGCTGGCACAGAGAAAAAGGGCTGCTTGGAGAGTGGGTCATTATAGGAAGCTTAGTCACATGAGCCCTTCTTCTAACTCTTAATAAGCAGCCTATTTTCAGTAGAAAGGTTGGAAACTTATGGGTACATGTGGTACCCAGGAAGGAAGGTCAGACTGCACCTGACATTTTTTTAACAACCTGCTTGAGTTGGAACTGTGATGAAAACAAGGAGTGATTTACTCATCGTACTCTTGACTTCCCTGTGCCAAAATAAGAAGTAAAAATCCCTTCTGCTTTTCTGATCCCTACCATGTGCCCAGGCTTTCCACTTCAAACAAATAGATTAGATGTACAATCTGCCAAACACACAATTCTCACACCCTGTAGTGCCTCCCCTGCTCACCCACAACCCAGCAGACGTGCAAACACAGCACAACCACCAGGTTATCAGCAACCAAAGAACCAAGTTTAGGTTTAAGTATTTGGGGTTTTATTTTCAGACAACAGTTGGGATGAAAGAGACAGCACATTACAACAAGTTGTCCTTGTACAAAAAATTTTCATTTTCTAATTTCTAAGGATGAAGTTTCTTCTTTGCACTAGATTTCAAGTTATTTAGTTACAGGGAAACACTGCATGGCTGAGAGCAAAATGTTAACACTTCACCAAATGACAATTCTTTGCTCTATTAATGAATCTGAAAATGTGTGGCAGCAGGAATTTTATCTAACAGTGTTAAAGGAGGTAACAACAGCACCTGCCTTCTCACTTCAGCGATCTTCAGTTAATTGTTTCATTCAGCTTAAAAAACACTGAGAAGGTTATCCAAGAAGCCCCAAAAGTCATTCCAAAGTTCCTGCACTTTAAGAATAATTTCAGCAGAAATACCTCCGCCTCTCTTTTTGCAAAAACAAGTTGGAACAAAAGATTCACAGCCCACGGAAGCTGTTTTGCAATGCACCAAACAGAGAAGTTGTATTACCATAACGTGCTAGCAACAGATAAATTTTCCCAAACTGCTGAAGCAACAATGGATTTCCTTGTGTAGGAGAGGAGTAACGGTAGGATGGGTCTTTTCTGTACTAGCAAAGTTGTTAAAATAAGAAATTTAGTAATTCTGGGAGGACAATGACCATAGTCATATGCCACTGTGCAGCTGCTGGCCATTTACACCGATCCTGTGATGTCCATTTATAAAGGTCAGCAGTTGCTCCACACTCACAGCTGAAATCAGGAGAACGTGCCCGGCCATCAGGCTGGGAACCACCCTGAACACGGAGCAGCTCCGAGGGCTGGGCAGCACAGCTTTTCTAGCTCAGGTCACAGCTGTAATCCCAAACTGCTGCCACTGCTCTGGCCCTTGGGAACACTCGGCTCCGTGGGACATGGCCACCTGCAAAAAACAGTTTCAAAAGCCCCCCTCCCCCACCTTGATTTTCCTCTCTCCTGACACTGGGCTCAAAATGTTACTTAGTTGAAGGTCTCAGGTGTGTTATACCATAAGCTGAGAGAGGAGGACGGGGGGAACTGCAAAACATCCTTATGAAGGACCTAGAGGGGTGGGAACACAGACAAGGTGTTTGGGTAAAAATAAACTACAATTATTACTTATGATACTTTCAAATACATAAATAAAAGAATCAGCAAAAGCCACCTTCACAATACAAGCCCAAATCTGGATTAAAACTGTCCCTAAAGTTTCTTAGTGACATTAACAAGTTAATATTCATTATTATTAAATTACATAATCAAATGCTTTAGCACCAAAATTTTTTCAAGACTGTTGATCCTCAAATCACACTAATTATATTAGTATCCCTCTTATTACCACTATTTTATAATACTTCAATAGTATTTTGCTTCATAAATGAGGGAAAAATATAATGCATTTTTGAGCTTCATTTACAGGGAATCCAAAGACACAGAAAAGATCTGAGGTGGGAAAAGCAACCATCACCTTAACTGGAAAACACATTTGTCTGCCAGAGGCCACTATCATACATGAAATCTCTTGGATGGTACTCAGGAATAGCAGGCTGATAAAAAGCCTCCTCTTTCTGTACAGCTGTGGCCCAAAAAGCTCCATTTCTCCAGCAGGCATTGCCACTGTGTTCTGAAAGTTCTTTCTAATGGAAAGGGTAAATTTATCATTTCCATTTTAGCTGTTACTTAAAACCTTTCGTATCAGCCAGCACAACACACAGGAATGCACAGCTGAAAGGCCAAGAAGGAAGTTAGAAAAGACTAATGGATTAAAAAAGGGAAAAACATGTGGGCAGAGAAAAAGAAAAAATATAAGGAAGACAGAGAACTGAAAACTAAGGGAATAGACAGATACAAAAACATGCAATGAAGATGCAGAGGTTTTGTGCATTTTCTGTTTCAGGGCACGTTTTCCCCCTGTACCAAGGGCATTTGACTGAAGTAGGTATAGAAACCTATAGAAGCACACACTAACCAGCACAACAGTCATTTACTTTTTCCCCACTGCCAAGGAACGATTTTGTGGGGGACATAAACCATGTTCAAGTATTTCAGCAATTGCTGAGGGGAATTTTCCACTAGTTTTCAAAGCCTGGGAAATGCAAACTTCTCAAACAACATTTACATGGGGGAGAACATACACATACTTGTACAAAAATAGCTTGACAGCAGTTTGGCAGAATCCCAACTCCTTGAGCCCCATACAGGGATCTTACTCAGAGCATTTATCATAATTGCATGACAGCAGTCCAGGCCAGAATACAAGACCAACAAGTTCTGAAGAGAACATCTTTATGCAAGAGCACCAAGTTTGATTTTCCTATATTCACCTGAGTTTTGTTGAAGATTAAGTCTTCAGCTGCCTTTTCAGAGCATCTAAGCTGTCCAGTACTCATTTTGACAGATGCAAATAGAAAACAGTCGTATGAAGTGGGAATAATAATTGCAATCTGCTATATCATATTACATTATGTTCCACTACAATATGGGCACCAAGCTGGTGTCTAAAATTCCTGAAGCATTTACATGTTAAAGACAATTACTTTGTGTGTTATGAACACAAGAAATAATCATCAGGTCATAAAAACCATTAATCTACATTTATACAGACTTCTCCGCACTGTTCATTTCTTGCCTACAGCCATTTTCATAAGATGTATCTCCTTGATAAAAGCATTAAAATATAGTTTAAAGGTTCCTGACTAAGAGCTGACATCTCAGAGACAGTCTAGCACCAGCCTACAATAAACATCAGGATCTTTACCAGCTTTCAAGTATGAAGGAAGGGTCTTGGCACCAAATAACAAGGACTGAACCGAAAGTTTGTCAAGATTTGTACATGTGAGCAACAAGTAATTCAGCTGGGCAGACGAGAGTGTTCAGTCTGAATTCACTACAGCAGATAATAACCACAACTCGTATCATTCAAGAAAAAAGGGAACACCAAGGTAGAATAAGGGCTAGACAAGCAATTACCACCTCTATTGCAACACAAGTAGAATTTTATGTTGTTTCCCTAACTTTTCAGCTACCTAAAGACACATGAAATTAGCCACCAATACATTATAGATTCTACAATATATACCCATCTGAATTTAAATTCATGCAACCTTTGTGCTGTTACAATTGGAGATGCACCTTCAAAAAGCTTAATTTAATATTTACACAAATACAAAAAATGCTTCCACAAATACTCTGACAAGCAAGTGATATCAAATGAAGGTTACACCACTGTCACTCAGAAATGCTTCTGCTGCACATCAGAAACTAGCTGATGTTTTATTGCTCAGAATTCTGCAGTTGGGAAAATACTATTTTAATTCATCACAGACAGAGATAAGGAGAGACAGGACAGGGATCAGAAGCACTAAAGGAACTGATGAGGGGTTGGATGGATCACAGCTGGACAGGCAGCAATGTGACACACGAAGTGACAGCAACTTGCAGTATCTCAACAAGTGGAGATGGGGGAGGGAATAGAGCAGGAAGGACAAACTTCCATTTCAAACCCAACTCTCAGACATATGTTTTGCTGAACTGTAATTCCTCCTCTCATTCCAATTAGCTCATGTTTGAGGAGGACCTATATGCTCTCCAACTCTCTATGCTCTACTTGAACACAAAGCTTTTGCCTCTGCTTAGACTGAACAGACCAGACAGACAAATCACCGCCTAGAGAGTAAAATATCCCAGAAATAAAATACATCTCCCAAGACGCAGCTTCAAGCACAAATGTTATTTTACACACTAAACTTTGACACTACTTGCTCTCAGTAGTTCAGTTGGATTGTTTCAAATCTATCAGCAAAGCCATTTGCTGTTTTACTTTTGAAGAAACTCCATTTTCTACTAATCCCTAAAGACACTGAAGTCTTACATGTTCCTGGATACGAAACCATTTGTGCCTGTGCCAAAGTCAGTTGACGCTAAAAAACTATTTACAAATGGGGACAGTTCAGCTCATTTACATCTTCAGGATAAATCCAGTTTACTCCTTCTACCCAAAATAATGCTCACAGACACACACAAAATGCCATGGCCTCACCTTCAGTATTTCAGGTTCTTTGATGTCTAGAGCTCCTGTATTCCATCGTTTTTTCATGCTTTTATGCAATTTGAGATACTCATGAGTACGCGGAGTAAGAAGCCAAATCACACAGACAGCTACCATAAATCCAAGGGCCATTCCAAGTAAGAGTCCACTTAAATAGCCAGGGAGAGGGATAATAAAGTAAGCATAGACTAAGAGTGTTAATAAGTATAAAGTTTTCACTGGTATTTTAGGCTGTTGCACATCCAGGTTATTTTCATCTTCACTACTGAGCATAGTAAGAGTTTCCTCAATCATCTCGGGATCGACCACAGTTTCAGCTGGTTTATCGGTTTTGCTTTCCTCCTCCAGCAAGAAAAAGTCTTCAGAATACAATTCACAAAACTCCTCATCCTCCCTGCTCACCAGTGCAGACAACGAACATTTTTCAAGTACAAGTGAAGGTTTTGACCCCACATCCTTTGTGCTTGCAAACAGAGAGCTTTTGGTCTCCACCTCTTTTGCATGTTCTTCTGCCCCTCTTGACTGATCACTCCTAGTCAGGTTAAAGTCACTCCCAGAGAAGTCCCCTTCCGAATCACACTCCTCTTCCTTAATGCTGTAGTTGTTATTGCTTTCCAAATGGCCATTCAAACTGGAAAGGTTTGAGAGTTCTGAAGCACTTGAAGATAAGGCTTTGGGCCTGTGGCTACTACTTTCATCACCCATTATTTTACTGAGCAGCTGAAGAGGCTCATAGATTACCTCAGAAAGGCGTCTTTTCGTATCTTCAATTTTAGCCTCCATTTCAGGTACTTTAAAAAAGGAACGAGTGTCAGAGGGGGATGTTAATGGAGAGGAGGGGGCAGTTTTAGAATCACCACCTGTAGCTCGAGGCTGAGTGAACTGTTTGAACAGATGCAAGTTCAGTTTCGAGTCAGGCGGCCTGTAAGACACAGCTTCAGACTCTTGTTTAGAAGTGTCTGTAGACAGAGATTTCACCAAGGTTTTCATTAACTGTCTGTGTCGCATCGGTGGGGTGGGTTCTTTTGGTTCCACTTCTGTTGAAAAGGACTTGACTAACCCCTTAAAAGGCTTTGAACTAGAAACTGTGGATGATCCGCTAGAGCAGGCAACTGATCTGGAAGGGGATGAGGATGGGGAAGATGACAGGCTGGATTTCTGTTCCACAGGTGGTGCTGCTGCACCCGATGTGCCAACTGTGTGACATGAGTGTGATGATGGAGACAGGACTGGTGGCACTGCACTGAGTATTTGGGATAGGGAAGGAGAGTCCAACAGCTTTACAGTTTCTGCAGTTGGCAGAACTGCAGGCGATGAGGACAGTGGTGATGCAGAGTTGGCCATGTTAAGCGAGGTAGCTGGACCAGAAAAGTCATGGCCGGTATGCTCAAAGCAGAGGTCTTCCTTGGCTTCAAGTGCTGTTACAATGCTTTGGTCATCTAGTTCCTCATCAAGAAACTCTTTAAACTCCTCTTCCTCCTCTTCTTCCTCCTTCCCAAATGCAGAGAAATGAATAGTGATGGTTTCTCGGGAGACAGATCGTTGGACCTGCACTTTTGGTGTTGACTGCTTTGAGGACATTTCACCAGTTTTCTCTGCATGGCTACTGTTCCGACTTGTCATTGCAGGTTCCAGAGATGTGTCAGAGCCTGGGAAGAAAGCATAACACCACGTTAAATGCATTTTCTCCCCCTTCAAATACCCTTACTTTCAAGCATTAAGCCAAACACAATTTTACAGAGAAAAAAATCCCAAACCAACTCACATGCTCAAATTTACAGATCTAGGTTACTGTGTGCTACTTAACATATTCCCACATACCACAAAATGGCAATATCAAAAAACACCATGCTGTTAAAATTATCTTCAAGCGCCCTGAAATTACAGTTCATCTCTGAAGCATCACCTTCCTATTTTCCCTCTGCCAGATATACCTCTGAGTTCCATAAGCCCCATCCCACCTCAGCACACCGAAATTCTTCACTCCTAACTCTCAGTCCCTTCTACATGCAGTGCTTTATACCTTATAAATACAGAAAATATGAAACTCAAAGCAAGGTCAGAAATACGTAAAGGTCATTGTGTGGGGAACACATTATTTAAGGATTTTATTGACCCATGAAAGTGAATTTAGCATATATTTACATGGAGAGGAAATAGCACGCATTTAAACCAAGGCATTGGTGACCATACACAGAGATGGACCAGGAATTACAGGATTAGCTCTGCCTCTCCAGCTGGGAGGCAGCACTTTATCTCCACTGCCAAGACAGCAAGTTTACCACTTCAGTAACTGAATTATTTTTCAGAAGCTGTTAAAATGCTGTAATCAAACTGTCAAGCTGAATTAATGCGAGGCCTTTGCTGACGTTTAAAGAGCAGTTCAGAAGAATGATTATGTGGTGGTGAAGAAACTGCACTTCACAAACAGTTGTGATATCAGATTGTATTATCCAGCAAGCCAGTGCCACCTGTTCGGTATCATCATCCTACTAAAGGTTGTAGCCCTTTCTACTTCCTAGCAGAGCTGCTCATGTAAACATTTTTTAACCTGTCAGTAAACTAAGCTGGGTTAAACATTTTAAAACAGCAGATCTTTGCTACACAGCTTATTCAGAGCAAGTATCTGTCCACAACTTCCTGCACACTGTAATTGTCCATTTTATGGCTCCTAAATTATTGACAATTCGTTGCTTCTTCCAGCATTTGTGAGCTTCCCAATCAGGCTGTACAGAAGGGGCTGAATGTTAACCTGCTTCATGCAAAGCCTGCAGAAATTTCGATTACAGGATTTGTTTGGGGTTTTTTTTAAGTCTCATTTCTGCTGAATATGACAGGGAGCCAGTTTGGGTTCAAAGAACCAAAAGAAACATTCAGTCCCTGGTGAAGCTTTCACTTGACATCTCACCCTTGTTCTGACAACTGCTCAGGAGACAAAAATTCTTCCTAAAGATCAATTCTGACTTCAGCTTTTACCATGGAACAGTTTTCTTCTGCCCTCCCCAAAATCCATCTTGACACATCCAAGTAGCAGCATTAACAGAGAACTCCCTTCAGTGATGGAGATGTGCCTCCAGCCCTCCTCGGGCTCAGCAGGTTACCTTTCTTACTACATCTGTGGGTCAAGTAGTTATTTACCCAAATATTAAGAGCTCTCAGTTATTTGACGTTTACATAGACACTTATCAGTCACCTGTATGTATAACTTGGTGAGTGCTAAAGTTGGTAAGAAATTTGGTCTCTCATTTCCTTGTTGGATTAGTGCACCTGGGAACCACCAGCAGACAGCATCCATGCTACAGACATTGAAGAGGAACAAAACGTTCAGACTGCAAATTACCAGACTTTTCAGACAAACATATCCAAATTTATTTTGGAGAGGGGGAAAAAATACTATTGGACAAGATACGTATCCAACCTCATTTCCATAGTGCTGGGCCATCAGCTACAACACATCTTTACTATTTTGGCCCAGGTATGAAATTGCAAAACTAACCAAAATTCGAAAGTACAAAAACCCTACACATTTTCCAGGTCACTGAGCCATCACACCACTATACACTAAGGAAGGAAAAAACGAACAAAAATCAAAACCCCACAAATACAATAACAAAATCCTCCTTGCACACAATGCTGTTGGCATCAGCTTGACCCTTCCTCTTCTGCTGTTCAGCATTAACCATTTATCAATAATCTAGGAAAGCAAGAAGAAAAGATTAGCTATTCCCCCCATTTTCACCATGGCATTTTTTATCAGCTAGAACTTCATGGGTTTGGATAGCTCTTTAGCACACTGTGTTTACACTGAACGTTAATTAGCTCATGTTTAAACACCAGTTGCCATGCTGTGCTAATGCAGTGCTAATGACCTGAAACAGATGAACTTTACTTGCACACACCAAATGTACTGAAGAGAGATTTTACTGCTTACTGAACAAGCAAGATTTTCTTAACATCATGATTAACTTGTTAACACAGAAAGGAAGGAAATTCTTGATTAGCCAGTATTTGCCTACTTCAAGCATGTTACTGTACCATGAATTACGTCATATAAAAGCACATTTCCAATCCATTCCTGAACACAATCTCTGTTTTATTGTGGAGCATTTGGGCTTTCATTTTGTTTTTTCTTCCCAAAGTAGATGCTGAGAAGCTTTTCCTTAACAGCTCTTTCACATAGGTGTTAGGTTTTGATAAAGCTATTTCATCAGGTTCTTGAAACATACATTTTTACCCCTTAAATAACTTTAACAGATTCACTTCTTACTCATTTCTGGCTACATTTTCCTCACTCATTTCTTTGCCCTACTCAGCTCCTCTCCCAGCTGTTTGAAGACCTGATGTTCCAGCCTCACCATCTGAAGTGACACAATTCTAAACTGATTGTTTGCAGATTATATTGGTACTTGCAGAAACACAGGTTTTCACGGGTCCTTCTTTTTGAAGGCCACATTGTTCCCCCTTCTGTGGCTGACTCTTCAGGGGTTTTCTGGTGTTGATTCTGAAGATGCAAGGTATCAATTTTATTTATGTGGCAGGCAGATCTGAGTAACAGTCTTACATCCTCGGGCTTCAAATAATTCAAAACACGAACTTTTACCCGGAAGGGAAGAAGGCTGCTCAGAAAATAATTCCTTTCCCCCAAAGGTTTGAACTTTGGATGCTGTTACAGGGTGGAATGAGAGAGCTGCCAACCAACTGCTGCCATTTCCACTTCTGACCTCAAGGCATTGCATCCCCATCTCCCACAGAACAGCAGTTTCTAATCCTCACCTACAGGCATTGCTTTTAAAGCTCCAACAACAGGAAACACTGAGCCAGGCAAACAGGGAATGCAGCTGCCTGGGACAGACAACATTCCTCGCCCAGCCCTCTCCTATGAGCAGGGAGGCAGCAGTGCTGGAGCTGAGGGTGTTTTTGCCTGGGTGACAGCACATCTCCACCACACTGTGATGCACCTGGTGATGAAAATGGACACCCATGGAGAGGCCAGGTGTGGGTTAGGCCATGACACCTTTTTTAAGTGTCACTGCAGTAACTGCTCTTTCCCAGGAATGACTAATTGGGAGTTCACAGGAAGAGCCGAACACCCAGCAACCTGCCGTTCTGCCCAGCAGCATAAACACACTTCTGTTCCTTTCCCCTGCAGGGGACAAACACACCCCACCCTTCTTCAGCTGAGCCCCAGAAGGCACCTGTTCACAGCACTGAGAAAACACACAGTCCATCCAAGAGCCTCAGACAATTATACCACCAACTTTATAAAGCAAAGCAATTATTTTCACGTTAACAATTTAGAAAACGATTCAAACAACAAAGCAGCAAACTAGGAACTAACTTAAAAGGTCAAAGTTGCATATACCACACTTAGTCATAATCATTCAGTTGGAGAAACAGGCTGGATTGGGTAACTAAAATTCACATGCTTTGCAGAAGCCAACTACTCCAATCACATTGCTATTACTTATTGCAACATCTTCATGAGGGGGAAAGGGTACACAGTACACTGTATCAGCAAAATGCTTTCAGAAAAATGTGCAACAAGGTTCAACACTTGTATTTTGGTTGCTACTAAACACAGACCAAAAAATGTGGTTTTCACAAAACAGAAATTCCTTTCCTGCTAAGTAAAGGAAAAGCCTTACAGGTTATTAAACAGCACTGCAATACTTTCCCCTGTATCTGTCAGTTGCGACAGAAGAACAAGCCCTAAATGCTGTTCAGGAAACAACTAATTTGATTACTGATAATGCTACAATTCAACTTCATGCAGATTGCCAGTGCTGTTCAAAGGGAAAGATGTTTCTCACCGGTTATGCCTCTGCTTTCCCCAGTAACCGTTCTGGCCATCACTCGTCCAACAGGCAGCTCCTGCTCTGGCAGACTGGGTCAAAAAACCCAGTTGTTCTTCAGGATTCATGAGGCCTTTATCATTTTGGGTTACTTGATAGTCATTTTCAGATGTCAGACTCAAAATAGGTAGACACTTCATACTTTAAATCTACCCTCCATTTGGCAGGAAGGAGAAATAGTGTATTTGTTTTAGACAATCCCTGCAGCCTCCATGTGGAGTGACAGATTTCATATTAACAGGAACAGGACCCCACTACCACATTAAGGCCATGTTCCAAACCAGGCCCGCAGCACATTAAATCTTTCCCAGACTGCGAAAACCTGCACAAGTCAATATGATATGAAATTCATATTTGCTCTCAGAAGTTCTAGCTTTTGTTTGATTTACTAGAGATTCAACCAGTATCTGCCTTCCAACACTGAGATGTGAGAGAACTGCTGCAATTCTTCATACTTATTTAAAATAAGTAACAGAGCTCTCAGCATCAGACAAAATTTTCTGTTACGAGCATGAAGTCTTCATTTCAGGTCCTTCAAAATGAAGCACAAGATTAGTGAAAAGTACTACTTTGCCACAGAAGCAGTCTAGAAAGCCAATTCCCATTTAGCTCAGAATGCCTTCCCTGAAGCAGAGCACACAGCTGCTGAGACATTATCTGTCACATGAATTTCCTCTCATTCAGCAGATCTGTACCATAAAAGACAAAACACACTAAACCCCAAAATTCAACATTATTTCCTATCTCCATTCAGATTTCTAATTATGATCAATTAAATTCCCTTGGCATCCCCATGAGTTAATGTATTCCATAGTTAACATCTTTTGTTCCTTTTACATTCACTAGTCATTACTTTTAAATGAACTACAGAGCCAGGGTTGGTAATTACTATCACACAATAGCCGTGTGAAACCTTCCTGTCAAGGATCCAGTTACCCAGCCTGGAGATAAGGCTTTAAAGTTCAGTTTCCATCAGGAGCAAGAAGGAAGTTTTGCTTTGTTTTCCAAGTTCATGTAACTGGATTTGAGATACAGAGGTGGGGGGGGAAGAGGAACAAAACCCCAACAAAACCTGTTTTAAATTCAAGGGCAGAAATGAAAAAGTTGGTATCAATATCGAGTACTGTTAAAAGACTGTAGTCACATGTGTTGAACAGAAGCCAATCCCAGATTATGGCCAAAACTGATGGTGCCAATGGATCATAATGTACACACACAGCACATACCCCTGACAGAGTAACCCAGGTTAGCACAACTAAGCTGGCTGAGAACTAAAACGCCTCCAGCAGGAGTTCTCTGAACATCATTAAAAAAAACCAGAAATTTTTGTGCAAACGCTTTTATGTTCAGAACAATTTAAGTTAAATAATCAGCATTTAACTATGTATAAGGATACTTAAAAGAGGATGCTAGGCAAGATTTTAAAGTCTTGCCAAAGAGATGATACTTTTAATGAAAATTATAAACCTATCAAAAGACAAATAAGAGTCGTTTCAAGTCCAGGACAGAAAGGTCAAGTAAAATTGCAATGGCAAATAAGGAGTGTTCAAAACTACTGGAATTTTGCTGCAGACAAAATTACTGGAATTTTGTTGCTGCTGCTGAGGTCCCCAAGCTTGCCTTTACAACACTTCAAAAATAATCAAGTAAAAATTGATTAATGTTACCTGAGTGTATTCTATATTAGTGTTTCCCCCAAAGACTTAAGAAAGATCAGCTACCACATTAATTTCTCTGCTTTTACTGATAAAAGAATAATTATTCTTTCCTATTCTCCTACCATGACACAGCATTTACTGAAAAGTTTAAAAGCTGCACTACAATCTCATTTTAACGAGCACAGAAAGTTAAGCAGTTAAAAGTTCTCCAGAAATTCAGAAAAATTTAATTTCTTCTTACTTAATGATTTTCTGAAGGCATCAGTAAAGCAGTATTTGTAAGAAACAGAACATTTTCCCTAACAGAAGAAATAAAAGAAGTTTTTAGGCAAAGCTCTGCTTTTTGGAATCGATTCAAACTGCACCAGCATGTAATTATACTAAAGAACATTTACTCCCAGTTGGCACAATGAGAACAAATAAAAATTCTAGTACATACATAATACTTCCTCCATTCACATGTTCTCCTCCTATGAACTATATTCACGTTTCTTTATCATTTGTAATTGTAAGCAACAAGTAGCACCTTTTTCTTCTCAAACACTCCACATTAACCAGTTCAAAGGGATATTCTACTATTTCCCAGAACAAAATAAAATAGTAACAAACCACCACCAAATCCCCCCCTCTATCACAGATTTTGGGGATTTAGTAATTTCCTATAACATATACTTCTGTCTTTAAAATTACGTTAAAACATGTATTTTTCCCAGTAGCTACTTGCTGGCATCAAAATCACCCACAAAACTAATTTGGCCACGAGTGAGAAGAGAAATGCCCCAGAAAAAGAAAAGTTTACAGACCTAGATCTGAAATTTCTGCAGCAAGAGATTCAGAAATAGACACATTAAAACAAGGGCAAACCCAGAACCAGCCTAAAGCCAGCTTTTCCCACTTTTCTCAAACTGCTGTACTCTCTCCAGAGTCACCCCAGCAAGCCAAAGGAGAGCAAAAAAACCTCAACAACGGTCTTACAATTCTGAGCAATAAATATATAACTGCTGCATTTGCTGTCCTCTAAAAGGGAGCAGAGCCTACATCAGAATCCTCTGGTGCTGCACAAGTTCTGCATCTTAACAGAACATGTTGGATTTTTGTAATAAGAAAGCATCAAAAGCTTAGGCATAAAAAAATTACATCCTGTGGAAAGCATAAATGGTGAGGTAAAACTGTGCAGAATTGTAACTCTCTCTCTTATCTCAGTGGAAAAAAAATCACCTCCTCATTAATCTGATAAAAGATTATCCAAAACCTCTGTGGATTAGTCCACAGCTGAAAACTCTGCCCACATCTCTGATTAAATTAAAGGTCACTATAAAATCTTTAGGGGAAATTTTGACTGAGTGACTTAGAAAAAAACATGTTTCCAAAATGAAGTAAAATAAGGTGCCCTGAATCCTAAATTTTAAAGGGCTTAATGGAATTGTTTTGCAGGCTCATTTTTCCCAGTGCAAATACACATCAATAGGTAAAACTGCCTACAAGGAACAAGTGAGCATTCAAGGACTTCTTACATTTACATTCATTTCCCTAATGAAACAATTCCATCAATATTCAAAGTACCTGCCAAGGTAAAACAACCATCACATACCTTCATATGAAAAGGTACTAAAAACAAACAGGCTTGTCCTGAAGAGAAACTCAGATACACAGAGGAGCAGCACCAATTAGTAACTCAAACTCTAGATCCCCATGTAAAATACAGTTATGAGAGATTATTAAAAAAAGAATGGAATCTACAGATTTACCCATAGGTATCTAAAGACATCCTATTTTTCAGGGGGTTTTAATGATTGATCAAATGTCGAATTTCTTATGTACAGCCTTCATTTTAATTTCATGTTCTGCAGAAGATCAGCATGCAAGGTGCTTTATGGCTTTTTAACCTGGCAGGACAAAACACAGTACACAACCATGGTTTCTTTAGGTCTCAAGTTTTCAGAATTTCAGAAGGGGATATTCTCTGGTATTATTAATTAGGACTAAAGCATTTAATACTTAGAAGTATTTTATTTTAGACCTAGCACACATCCCTAAGAAGCAAGGTAATAACTCTTCAAATAAAATAAGCCATTAGAAAAAACAAATAAAGAGCTACAGACCCAGGCAGTCAGCACAAACTGAAACAAGAACAACTAATCAAAGTAAGGCTATTTTCAGAAAGCTTAAATTGTCTAGGGAAAGGAAGAGGGCTGCATCTACATTTATTACAAATAAAGTATTCATACCTAACTAGAAAGGCAGTTGTACTGAACACAAGAAAATTAATTATCCTAAGGCACCTGAAGATACAGAGCAAGCTGCAAATATTAACACAGGGAACTGCTATTAGAGGGCATATTGATTACAGTTGTTCACCTCCTTGCATCCCATCTACCCAAGCAAAAGTGTCTTTGATAAATGCGGAGAATGCATTTGCAACAGAACAGGATTTCTCAGAAGCTTCTGCAAGCACAATCCCCAGAGAGTCCAAAGGACAGAAAAGCTTAGAAAAAGGCCAATAAACAGGACTTCAAAGCACACAAGTCTTTTCAGAGCTGCCATCAAGTTTGGGAAGTGGTGAGACAAAAGTAATTCAATGCAGAAGTCAGACTGTTCTGCAAAGTTTCTTTAAAATAATTGTTCCCAGCACCTAAGAGAGGCAGTCCTGCCAATCACCCCATGCTGTGCAATGAGTGGTCTCTCCTGTCACTGAATTCCATAAAAAATTTAATGGAGAAAGGTATTACAAGCATTTCCTGCTACCTAGAAACTGCAAAAGAAACATAAATCAGCACCACACGAATAGAGAAGCTCTTTGTGATCTAATTTTGGAAGAAAATGGACTAGAACTCCAGACTTCTCTGAAAGCCCTGTGCAGGTGATCATGTTACTTTTAGTTTCAGTATTATTAGGAGGGTGAGAAAAATTTTGTTTTAACTTACCTGACTGAAGAGCAGTGTTCATACAGCACTTGGAACAAGTAAGATCATAGAGTCACTAACACCTTAAAGCAGCAACAGCAAAGACTGAGAACCACATTAAAGCAGCTCTAGAATCACACATATTCTAGCAAGAACCGTGCAGAGATCATAAACTACTAATGACAGCTTCTGTGCTTAAAATACTTTTAACTTCTAATCCATAGAAGGATCCATAGAAGGTTAACAAAAGAAACTCTAAAGAATCCTTGTCCTAAGAATAGCCAGAAAATAGAATGTCACATTTGGAATTGGCGAGTACCAGACATCTCTCTCTCTGCTTAAGGCAACGCTCATCTCATTCAGATTTATGTTCAACTCGGGTACCTAGAAACTAAAATGCAAAAGTTGAGCAGCACTGTGGCTTTCCAGCTGGAAGACACAGAGCGATGAGCACAGGAGAACATCCAAGACACTGAAATGGAACCCAGATGGCCCCAAACAACCGAAATTTTTACCACGCTAAGGACAAAGCGTTTTGCTTATTAAAAAAACCAAAAACCCAAGCAAACACACAACACAGAAACACTGTCGACCTTCAATGAGCAAAGATATTAAGTGAGGCTCAGTTAAAACATGAGGACAGACTTCCCCAGCTTCCCAACTATCACGACATAAGGGGTCTGGGGAGTTTTTCAGCTTGTCAAAAGCTTCTGGAGACTTGCAACTGTTATGTACATTTTAGTATCCTCTCTCAATGATTAATTCTGAATTAAAGAGTGGCTTAAGCATTTTATGATTAAAAATACTGGACTATGAGACAGACAGACACAAAAACACTCATTCAAGTGCACAGGGCTGAAGCAACTATACAATTCCTAGTTATTCTATTACAGTACATTCAAATATTTCACAAATTCCACAAAAGCATTAAGGCAAAAAAAAGTATGTGGCAAAAGCATTCCCATGTGTGTTTTCATGTAAACACATTTTCTTATTTTTCCCATAGTATTTATAACTCAAAGCATTTCAAGGTGCAAACTTCTTAACTGACAGACGTTGGCAAGAATTTTCCCCGGACTTTGTTATTCAGAACATGAAAGAGGCCTTGCCACAAACAGCACTGAAATCAAAGGCACCACCTCCATCTGCATTCCCCTCTGTTTCTTGCATTACACACAGAAGGGAACAGTACTTAATGAATCAGTGAAATATATTAAAGCTCTGGTGGTTTGGTTTTGGGTTGCTTTTTATTTTTTTTCACGAGCAATGGAGGTAACTCCTATTTCTAATAGTTGCAGTACATTTTAATTGCAACATCTGACAGGTCAATTACAGATTGCCTGACCTTAACAGCTGCTTTACAGGCCTGACTCCCATTGAAACCAACTGAGTCAGAAAATGATGAGCACCTCCCACAACATATTTTTTTATGCCTAATTGCTGAGAAACCATGGGAGGTAGATATATGAAAAAAAAAACAAAACCAAACCACAACAAACTTTGCTGGCATTTTGAATTTACATGATCATTTCACAGGAAAGTAAAGACAGCATATTGCTCACAAGGAGAAAGAGAATACAGAGAGGGTAAGATGAGGTCGTTGTGCATATGAGGATCCTTCCTAGCCTGTTTTTCTGTCTCAAAATGTGGTACTGATAACAGGCCTGGAAAGATAATTTGTCATGTGAATACTCAAAAAAAAAAAAAAAAAAGCTAACAAAATAAGACCGGGAAGAACATAACCAGAGCTCTCCTCTCTTCTTTTTTCAGCAGCATCGATCTACCCCAACATGGTCCTTCCCTGTGTGAATCAGCCCACCAGTGTGAAATTAAGGAAAAATAGTATTTTCCTTAAAAGGTTTAAGTTCATTAAAGGTTTTCTGATCTTTTCAGCACTCTTTGAGAAGTGTTCTCACCCATTACTCATTTTCTCTCAACCTTTGCTCCTCTGTGGTATAATTCAGTCGTAGCACACAGACACAGGTCCTTAACTTAGTGGAAGGCAGACCTCAGGCAGACCACTACAATGGGACTTCTGTAAATGTAATCACTCCTCCAGAACTCTCTTTCAGAGAGGCACATACTAAATTTTGACCAGCTACGTAGGGAGCTGTAAAACACACGGATCTCACTTCTGAGAACATTAATCAGCATAATTGTCTTCAGGAATTTCATCTGACAACAGGCTGAAAAGTAAAAAGGTCAGAAGGTAGGTGTCTTTGAATACACACAAAAATTCACCAGCTACCTGCTGAATTCACAGTGCAATATAAATAGCTTTAAAAAAATTTAATGGATTTTTAAGAACTCCAGTTCTATTTTACATTCAAGCTGTATTAAAGCAAGCTCTCTACTGTCATTATCCTTTGCAGTTGCTTAATTGTAAAAAAACAGCTGAAGTCTTCCCTTCCTTATCCTATATTTGCTATGCAATAAACAGGTATCATCAGTATAATGTTTGTCCAGGAAATGCCTTCATGCCTACCATAAATGTTTCTACTACTGCACTCAAAAACAATTTCTGTAGTCTCAACCACTTGATAAAACAGTTAAGAATGAATGCACTCCCCTCTTTGTGAGTTACATTTTGTGCACACACATGCAAAGAAAGAGAAGTGTCATTAAAGCAGCTTCAAGGAAATGAATTTTAGGTCATCGATTTTAAGGTCTTGATTTGCTGGGAGATAAAACAACAGCAAAAGCCACCAAATGGATTCAAAAGGGCAAAGGGAAATAAGTGTCTTTGAGCCATATTCTGCCTCGTTCAATTACAGAATTATGCAGGCAAGTCTAATTTCAGGCATAGGGCAATGTTCCTATATACATGCTTAATTAATCCACCAGGCATTTGTTTATCAAAGAGAGTCAAGCTCTGAATTACAAGCACTGTGAGTAGGTTTGTGGGTACACACAGCACATAATCATCAGGGTGTGGGTGTGTAAACGAGGCTTTTAATTGCTCAGAGAGGTCAGGGCAGAGAAGCCAAGCAGAAGTGGCAGCTCAGGTTGTCTTCCAGGGTCAGGTGACAAAATAGTGACAACTGAAGGGTGAGGAAGCTGCTCCCATCCCTACAGAGCTGCTTCTGCCATGCTCTGTAGAATGAAGGCTTTAGAGACAACATTGGTCACTCTTTTGGGGAAACTGAAATTAAACAGTGCAAGTGGAAATGCACACATGGGATGAAAATCTCTCACTTCCATTTGTCACCACCCCGCGAGACAAGCTCCTCTCCGTGAAAATGAGGAAGAGCCTCCACATACCCTCAAAAGTTCTCCCGGCTCCATGAAGGATCAGAAGTGTGATTCCAACAGACAATCCCTTCTTCAGCAGCCTGAGACCAGACAGACCACACAAACCAGCACCGATTTGGCTGGGGTTACTGGAGGAGGCGGCTCGAAAAGCCACTGTTCACACCTCACTTTTTGTGTCTACAAAGAAGTTTGCAAGACAGTCAACCCATGGTATTTTCATTGGTAAATGCACTGCTTAGGGCAGCTGATTGGAAGAAGCAGATTAAAAACAAAATATCCTAAGAAAGCAAAAACACGCATGGGGCAGCACCATGATTTAGTAATTTTTATCATTTCAATTGTGAAGTTTTAACTTGGTAGAAAGAACGATAGCTATCTAGCTAGAATTTACAAATAAAACTGGAAAGTTGCCCAACTCACCAGAAGAGCAAAGGTTCACTAAATTTGTTCAATACTCAAGAACCATTGCCAATCCACATCTCAAAGCTGCATGACAGAAGAAATGGAGAGCCATACAACTAAATATTTACACTCTTAAATACAACACACCTCTTAATGTGCCTTTTCAGACGCTCACAGAGTTTTCTGAAACTGTTAGGCACTGCTTTCAGCTTGCCTGAAACCTCTCACCAGTGTTAAGGCTTCTGGGAACACTCGGCCTGTTGTCATAAAGGGAATGATAAAAGGGAATAAAGAGAATCACAAAATAGGAGAAAGTCTGTATGCGCAGCTGGTCCGTTCTCCATCCCCATCTCTTGTTACTCACTAAAAATAACATATAAATAGAAGAACAACACTTTTTTCTTTTTTATAAAAATACTTTTGTAAAGTTGTCATGCGTTTGCTCAGAAGGTTTATTCAAAACGTGTCAGAGTGTTTATTAACCAGCACGTTTCTGAGTTGACAGACATTTAGGATTATCTCCCCCTTAGTTCTTTCAGCTTCTCCCAGTTCCTTTGTTTAATACTTCAAGTCAAGTTGAAAAGGAAGAAGTGTGAAAGGGATTAGACAAAAAGAAATGCCACTGAGGAGGTCTTACAAAGATAAGCCTTATCAAACTTCAGAGCAGCTCCAAACGAGACAAGAGTTGTATAGATCACTTGCATTTCCCACCAAAGTACTTACTTACGTGACCAACCCCAAGCATTACACAAGAGTACTAGGAAAGAAAGTGAAGCCCCTCCGGGCAACAGGGATGACGGATATATATTAAGCAAGCAAAATGGAAATGCCCAGCTTGGAAAGCATTCAGGGAAAAATCTCCATCTTGCCCTGGCCACAGCAGGGCAGGGAGATGGGAACAAGAAGTGGGAGGTGACAGCAGGCAGGGCTGTGGGAGTGCTCTGCAATGCTCTACTCTTGCAAGGGCATCGCTCCAGGCCTCAGCCAGAGGAGTCTGGGATGGATCCCTGGCAGAGCCTGGCACAAGCAGGTTCTGGATACTCGGGAGGTTTCAGAAGACAAGGAAGCAGAACATGCTGCAGCTCGAAGGCAGGAGACAGCGAGCACCAAACTCAGACAGCTTCCACTGTCTCTTCATGTCACATGTTCGGCGACATTTCCTAACCAAGCTCCCACAACACAGGCATGTGAGCACCACCAGCTCCTTCTCCTCACAGAACCCTCATTCTTTGAGCCTGTCTGGGCTCATAAAAACAAACCTTTTTCTTTTATCAGTCTTAATCGTGACTTCCAGGGAAACAGAATGGTTTTTACAGCTATTTAATTTCAGATCAGAACTCCACTGGAGCTCATGACAGGTCACATTCACATTTGACTCCCCTGCCATCTGCTTTGAAATTCCCAATATCAAAGGAGTCCATACCTTTGTGCTCATAATTTTGCAATCTTATTTTACAACTGAAGTGTAATTTAAACAACACATGAAATCCAGAGTAAGATCTAAAGTCATGTAGCTCTGTCTTCTACTTCCACTACTAAAACCCAATATAGCGATTTTTTGGCTCAAACAGATGCTTTAAAAGAGCACTCCAATGCCTGAATATCTATTTTCATACTCTTAAAAGAGATCCTATTCTAAGCTTGACCATCCCACCTTCTCACAGCTCCAGGATAACAATCCCGCAGGACATGCAATATAGTCACTAAGGGACATTCTCCTACAATATTCCTGCCATCCAACACCAGCAGGGTCAGAGAGCACAACACTTTATAAACCACTGAGACACTGGATAATTAATATTAAAGCCTGGTTCACACGATTCATTTCTGCTGCCCTCCTGGCCTTTATGGGAAAACACCACTGTTTACCATGTTTATTGATCTTCTGTTGTCCATTGTCCATCAGTCCTCTTCCCTTTTAGAACCCCAACTGCACTAGGTATTAATTTGGACTTTGCATAGCAGAGTAACGCATCTTGCTGTCAGGAGAGGAGAGAGTTAAAATAAATAGGAAAGACAACAAACAGAGAAGTGGGAGTTCTGAGGAGCAGAAAGACAAGATCAGAGAATAAACTCTTTTTTATCATTATATTCTCATGTCTCTCCAAAGACACTAACAATTGGCTTCATCAGAGACAACAGTACCCAGAGAATAAATAGGACTGGTAAATAACACAACACCTTAGAACTCCTCTCCTCCCAGAGGGTGAAGCAGGAAGAAAAACCACCTCCAAAACTTACAGGGCTTACTGCACACTGCAGACATCTCAGTCCCTCTAACCCACTCTACTGTCAAAACTTGCTCCTCTGCTTCCTTTATCTCACCATTTCCAACAGAAGCAGGACTGGCCTTGGCTAACACAGGAAGTCTTCAAGCAGTGCCTCTCAGATGCTTTAATTGAGCAATTTCAACTTAAGACACTTGGTTTTTATTTTTTAGAGATAATGGTCATCAAAGAGTCCATTAAAGAAAATGATGAAAGAGGCAGATTCTGCATTACAGAACTGGTCTGACTGCGAGTCCTGCACTACACTGGTCTTATTGTTAATGTGCTGACCAAGGAGAGGGGATTTTGTTCTGTACAGACTCAAACTCATGAAACCAAGTTAGCACATGGCAGCCTCCAGTGCAAAACTCCAATAAGGACTTGTGTGAAAGAACCTAAAAATCACCTTAAAACACTTAAAATTCTGTTTCTCGAGTACGTAGATACTTTAGGACCTGTGGTACACAAAGCTTGGTCCAAATCCAGGCAAATCCATTCACTTATACCTCCTCTGAAGAGGACACTACTTCAGTGCTATCTCTGCAAGTGGTCAAACCTCATCACTCACACCACTCTGAGGGAACAGGAGCTGAGGCTGCTGGGTGAGGATAAACCCTCCCAGCCAATGCATAACCTTCAGGTCTTGTTGTCTTAAGCTGGAAATGGGATTTTGATCAATTATTATTAACTTTCTGCCTTCAGACTTCTGGGTGTGCCATGTTAACAGAAGCTTTATAGAAGCTAACCTCCAAGAAGACATAATTCACAATTCTGTCAAGAACAGCTAATCATATATTTTTATGACACAATAATTGGGATTTTTGTCCAGAAAAGATGATTAATTCAACCACTTGCAGTACAAAAAAAAAAAAAAAACAAACCAAAAAAACAAACCCAAACCTCAAGTTTGTGGATCTGAATCATTTAGCACAATCTTCTACAATAACGAGTGGTGCACTTTTTTTTTCATATCAGCAGTTCTGACATGATATTGTTCTCTCAGTATCTCACTGTTCTACCCTCCTCCGCCTTGAAAGCACAACACATCCTTTCAAGTGTCCACTTTGCATTACTTAAAAATGTTCATGGCCTTTATCAGGCACATGTGGCACTCTTTAGCACTTCCAGAGTTGGTTTCTACTCCGAATACATCTCTTCTAATACAAAGTACACACTCATGACAGCTCACAGTATTAACTCTTATCTTTATTTCTCTAATCTCTAAGCCTACATTATGCTCTCATTTTCCAGCATACATTGTCATCTGATTGTTTCATTTAGGGCAGTAAGGGCTTCTGGAACATGAGGCCTTTATTCATGGATAAGTGTTTTAGGGCAGACTGAATTAGCATTACTACTGTGGACATCTGATACCACAATTTCTAGCTTACCAAAGAAAAAGAATAAAAAAGATTTGAGGGACTTTTCCAAGCTCCACAACTGTGTTTAAGACCAGAATTTACTCACCCTGTGCTCCATTCTTTTGAAGTCTACAGTTTATCCTAATAAATAGCCTTTATTTTTCTTCAGCTCCCGGGCAGGTGTCAGTTACACTCTGCACACTCAGTACCACAATTTATGCAACGCACGGGCAGAAACTGGCTAAAGCTCAGTCCTTGAGAGCAGGACAGGGGAACATGTCCTTACCTATGCCCACCGCCATGCCCGTGACTGGTCACCTGCACTCACACAATGTAACTCCGGTGGCCTTTCAGACACGCTGCAAGAGAAACCTTCTGATTTCCTCATATGGAATTGGCTGAATTTGTACAGAAGGTGACGGCAGAGCAGCACAATCCCCAAATCAATCAACTAAAAAGCTGTTTGAATGCAACAACGCATCCTCAGTCCTCTAGCTTCATGATTTTAAGTTTATTTCTGTTATATTAGCCTTTTATTTGCTAAGTAAATTTCCATATCTCCCATTACTTTGTTTATACACCTACCACAACAGAGAAATTACTGGCATTACATGTTATGTCCCAGCTTCCTGCTCCACATTCTTTACTTCGAAAAACAGTTGTTTTAGAAGTTCTTTAGTTAGAAACAACTAAGCATTTGGTATTAAAAGCTGGAACTCCTAAGAATTGTTATCACACAAAAAGAAGTATGCAGTTAAGACACACTATTGGGCCACATACTTCTTCAAGTTTTAACTTTGGGTTTTAATCACTGACTTTTTTTTTCTGAAATAAAAGCAATATAGGTCATTTCAGTAAGTTCTTTGCATGGACCAGAAGCATTGTTCACAAGAGAAGTATTCAGCTTACGAGGACAATTCCCAGAAGATACCATATCCCAGTAAACTCCAGTGTAAGACATCTCTGAGCACAGAATCAATTTCTTGGTCTTTTACTCAAGGAAGAAAGCACCCTGCCCTGCTTTAGAAACACCACCTCAAGCCTCAGCACCTACTTGGAGCATAATTAATATGCCACCCACAACACAGCACCTTGTTGGATCAGCTCTGAAGTCAGACAGAACAGTAACCTCCCATGTATCATAAAAAAACATATCAGAGTCTTTAAAAATCAATTTTAACATCCAGAAACACTACTTTACTCTTTTATGCTTAAGGTAAAGTGCTTTTACGTCCAATTTAGTACATTTTCAGTTCCAAGAAAATTGAAACAGGGTACTCACACTGCCTGAATTTTATCGGATTTAGAAATATGAAGTTATTTTAGCACTAAAAAAGACAACAACATCTTGTAAAACTATACACCCCTGAAATTGTGAGCATGCCTTTTTTTCTCCTGAGTTACACAGGCAATATGATCTTGAAAGAGAAGTATGACAAAGCATCTTAACAGAAGATAATCTTAGAGCACTGAAGTCTTATGCTAATTTATCTTACGGTTATAATACTTAAGTTGCATACAAAAGTTTAAATTAACCTCTGCTGTGTACTTCATTTCCTAAAATTATGCTCAGGAGCTCCTCAAGACATTTGCTGACAGATACAAATTACCAAGAAGTTGAGCACAAACATTTAGAAGGAACTTTAGCACATGCTGAAAAGACATAGTACACGGGTTTAGCCCCTGAACTGCAATAGAAAAATCACAGGTGACACTGAGAATTAAAAGAGAAGCACAAACCAAGGAGCCGGCAGCTAGGGCAAGAGAGAGGAAACAATTTTAGCAGACAGGAAACCTCTCTCGCCTTTGGTGGTAAAAGCCAACTGAAAAATTCTCCCCCGGTTTCAGAAGGAGCGACCGCTGCCGCCTCCTCTGCCGCTTGTTTTTTAGGTGTCGCTCGTACTCCGGCAGCTCCTGCCCAGCTGCACCCCCGGCTCGGCAAACCCCGCTCCCGCGCCGAGGGGACGCGGCTCCATCCCGCCCAGCCCGGCCCCGCTCCCCACGGAC
>VZRR01002178.1:48072-83678 GCA_013398015.1 Oreocharis arfaki
CGGGAACGGGAACGGGATCGGGATCGGGATCGGGATCGGGATCGGGATCGGGATCGGGATCGGGATCGGGAACGGGATCGGGATCGGGAACGGGATCGGGATCGGGGGACCCCCGGATGGCGGGCGCGGCCGGTGTTCCAGCGGCCAGTGGTGGTGACGCTCGGAACGGCCCCCGGGGCGAGGAGCCGCTCGGGCCCGCGGCCGGCGCGGGGGCGGAGCTCCGGCCGCTCTCGGTTCCAGCTGCTCCCGGGCGTGCCGAGCCTCCCGCGCCCCGTGCGGGCCGCCCCGATAATCCGCCGGTTCCAGGAACGCGGCGCTCGGTGTGGGTTTGTGTCACAGGTTCCGTGCAGGGTTCGCCGCTGACATCGCTGAGGGAGCGGCTGCGGCAGGAAACGTGTGCGCGACCAGGCACGGAGAAGCTGGTTGGTATCTAAACAATTCACAAATGGCCAAAAATTACCGGCTACCCAACCAAGAAGGCACTTATCCCAGGAAACGTGCCCTGGTAGAGGTCATTTTATTTACCCTTCATATTTCCCAATTTGCAGCCCACAGAGAAAAGAAAATTAATTCTCTGTGTCAAAAGGTTGTTTTCTCAATAATGGTCTTATACAATAAGTTACAGCCTTTCTACTGCTTTTACCCTTTACTTAATTGCTCTTGCTTCTGAAGGCAGTTAATGATGACATTACAGCATTACACCGAGTCAGACTGATGCTGGCCTTGGCTGCCTCACGTTTCTTTAGCCAACTCTTGGGTTAATTTGGCTGTGCCAGTTATCTCCTCTTTAATAATTTCAGTTTGAATTAAAACATAAAGAATCCTGCAAGATCTTTCAGACTCTTTATTTCATACCAGTGTTCGAATTTATGATACTTTATGAGGTGATGGGACAAAAGTTAATTTATTTACTAACCAACATTTAGTGGGATACATGAGCAGAATTCAAATTACTCCAAACTAGCCAATGCGAAGAGTTAAGTATAAAATATTAATTTTCAAACAGTTTCCTATCTTATCTGCAGCTGTAGCAGTGCCGAGGTCTGGGGTCCTGTTGCTCCAGGCTTTATACGTATGGTACATAGTATGGGTTGCAGTCTAGGCCAAAGTAGGTGCAGGTAGCACTCAGACTGCTTTTCTCATTAAATGGCAGTGACAGTTCAGTGCTTGAGGAAGCAAGTTATCACAGGCATCTTTGAGTTCTGTTTTAAAAGGTAGGATTCCTGCATGTAATGGAAAACCAGAATTGCTGAGAGCAGCCAGAACCTGCTAAAATCTGCTTCGGTGAGGAATGGCCTGAGCTCACCAAATGGATGGTCAGAGCTGTTGGATGTCCAAGCACTAAACTCAGCAGTCTTAAGGCTCCCAGCTGAAGGAACACAGCAAAAGACTGCATTGTGTGAGCATCACTGCATCACCTCAATTTAGTCTTACTTTTTTTAATTAAAAAGCCATTCTATTTGAAATATAGCTACAAGTGTATTAATCTAGGACACGTTTCTGTTCATGGCTGTCCTTGTATTATAGGCAGACCTTTGAATCATTATACAAAGCTGATGTTAATGTTTCCAAAGTCTGGAGATAAGATAATGGTTGTTTCCTTAACAACAGCTTTTCCCTGCAGGAACAGAGCCTATGGCTGAAACTGAGGCTGACAGGTTGTTTTTGGCTGAGTTAAACTACAATCAACTCACTGGAATCTCTGAAGCTTTTTCTGCCCTCTCTTTGCGTGTAACTTAGGCAACACATGGACTAAAATTCCTGACCTCAAGATAAATATTTTTGCACCTGGAGTTAGGTCCTCAGCAGAGGCTTCTTCCATAGCATGGGACATGCTGAGCAAAGGCTGGAGGCAGCCACTTGGAAAAACTGGACACAAGCTGTGTCTGACCTGGGTACCACGCTCTGGGCTTCATGGGAATCCTCTTCTAAAGGCAAGTCCAAGTCAGGTGGAAGAGGGGGAAAAGGAAAAATCTCAGAATATTTGAATCATTCAGTGCTGTAAGACTAAATCCTTTTGTTGGATAATTTGTCTTCCACCTATCCTACAAAAAGACAAAGATAATAAAGTAATTCTTATTTATTTTTAATATTTCAGTATCCCATGTATAAATATACAGTCATTCTGAGAAACAGCAGCCTGCAGGCTCTAGAAACAGGTATCTTCAGTCAGGAGCTGCTTTTGAAAAGAATTACTTTAATCTTCTCGAATATGTGAGGGAGACATTGAAATGCCTTTAAAAGCAGTGCTTGAGCAGGCTGTAAAATAATAGGCAATATTTCTCCCCCCAAGCTACTGTGAGGCTCAGTTCATTTCTCTGTAATGCCCCCATCAGAATTTCACAGCTCAGGGCAGTTTAAAGCCTCTGCTTTTGTGAGAAAAGAACATTATGTGAGCTTTGGGGTTCCACATGGTCAGATCCTGGGGAAGACCCAAGAGCTGCAGGACAGCCCTGCTTGCAATTTTATGCTGAGAAGCTTTAAGAGGAATGAGGAGGCAGCTGAGCCTGAACGTGTGAATCTTGGCAAACATGGGTTTGTGTGTGTGAGAACAGCTTTACTGTTGGTTTGTTTGGTTGTTACCAGTGCAACATTAAATGCAATGGAAAGAGGCTTAGCATGGAAAAAACCCAAACAAGGCTCCAGCCCACCCAGTGTGTACAGAGCCCAACAAGGGCTGGCAAGGCTGGGGCTTCCCAGTGCTTCAGCTGGCTCTGATTGTGGGTATGGAGGGGAGTATGAGCTTCCTGAATGCCACATTCCTTCCACAGCACTTGTGTGCCCATCTTCTGCTTGTCAAACACCCCAGTGATAGTGTTCTCAGCACCTCCCAAATTCTTTCCCTGCCAGTGGCTTCACTGCTGTCTTTGGATCTGAATTGTCTAACTCCCAAATTGCCCATCCTGTCCTCCACCCCATCACTTCTCCCCACACTGATCCCAGCCCCTGGGCCTGGCTCCTTGCTGGCACAAAGAGGTACAGCTTGGTCATACCCTCCCCAGGGAGCCTCCCCAGCCAGCTCCCCGAACCTGGCTCCAACTCTGCTTCTCTGTTTCTAAAATCCCCCTGGGAACTGCAGAAATTCTGAGCTCTTGTTGCTTCCTGTGCTAAAGCACATTATTCTGGGGTTTGGGGTTTTTTTATTGCTGCTTTATTTTTAAAGCCGAGCTGAGGATAGATCACAGAATCATTAAGGTTGGAAAAGACATCCAAGATTATCGAGTCCAACCTTTGACTGATCATCACCTTGTCAACTAGACCAGAGCATTCATAACTCCTCAATTACAAAAGGAGGCAGGTCTCAAATCCAGCTGTAAAACAAAATATCCAAAAGAATGATGGAGAGAAACTATATTTAAAAATTACGGGAATTTAGTCCTCATTTGCCCTTGTGATCTTCCTATTTCCCTCTTTTTTTTTTTTTTTAAATTTATTTAAGGCTTCTTGACTGCCAAGTATCTGTGGAGAAACAGCTCTATGCAGCTGCTCACATCAAGTCCTTGCACTCAGAGAAGACGCATTTCCAGAGCCAGAGGAGGTTCCAACGTCCACCTGTCTCCAGCACAGGCTCTCGTGGCTGCCAGGAGCTCCAGTGGATTCACAGGACAGGGCAAAGCAAGGCCAGCAAGGTGTGCAGAGGCAGAGCCTGGCAAGGTGTGGTGATGCTGCCAAGGCGACAGCCAGAGGCAGAGCTGTTCCCAGGGAAGGTGCTTTGCAAGGCTGCCTGGTAGTTTCAGGCAGTTTCAGTGCTGTGAATTTGCTCTGGTTTCTGTCAGACTTGCAAAACATTCTGGATGTTTCCCACATGGGTTTTTCTCTGACACTGAATCCAGACTGGGAAAATGGCCAGAGCACACCTGCAGTGATGCCACCGATCGCTGGGGAAGGGGCGAGTCCCTGGGCCACCCAGAATAGCCACGTGCCTGCAGCCAAAGTCACAGCAAGGTTGTATGAGCTGGTATCTGTATTTCAGTGTACCTGGCAAGTGTACAAAACTCTAAAAGCCTGAAATCTGATCTGCACATGGTGGAGAAGTCAATACTCCTCCCTCCGCCGAGACCTTCATGAGTTAGGATATTCTGTCTGAGTGCAACTGTGGCAAAATCCAAAGCTGGGGGAAGGCTGGGGGATGCAGTGTCACTAAGGCTGCAGTTTGTCTGTGCAGGTATTGCACCACAAGGCCTTGACAATAATGTCAGATGTACAGACAATTTTCTGTTAATCAGGAAAAGCAAAGGGCAAAATAAACTGTGTGTCCTGACCTTTCAGCTGCCAAATCATTCACCTGTTTTAAATCTACAAGTAAATTTAGTTCTGACATTACAAAACAGCTGAAGATACATGTTTAAATCAGGCACATACAGTGAATGCACAGGAGCATTAACACCAGGCAGCAGCACCCTCCTGCTCCTGCCTGGACAGATGCTATGATTCTACACTGATGGGCCTAATTTTAATGGTTAGTTAAAGGAAAAGAGCATTGACTACAGACTAGAAATGAACAGCAGCCTTCAGATCCACAAATTTAAACCAGTTGTCAGGAGGTCCATAGTGGTTTTTTGGGGGCAGAAGAAGAACATATGGTCAGGTCATCTCTGGTGATTTTATTGCCCCTTGTCTTCAAAGGGAAAGACAGAAAAATTAATCTGAATTAATGACACCTGTGACTTGAAAGTTACACGTGTCCTGCTTGAGTTGTGTTACGCAGAATTAAAGTGGCCTTCATTTGATTTAGCCTTCTTCATTTTCCAAGTGAAGTACACTAAATCAGATTAATGCCACTTAATTCTGAATATGAATATCTGCATAGGTCTTAATAGAATTTAACTAATCTACTTTAAAATATAATTCAGCTCAGGTTTCCTGAGTGTCCCCTTCAAGGAAAGACTCACATCAATAGATTTAATGGGAATTGTTCCTCGATTGTGCTGGCGTGAGATCAAAATTTCACTTTCATAAAAATAGCCACATCTTACTCAGATGTCTTTGTTCTGAGAGCGTTAACACCCGACCCAGAGCTGAATGTATACCTGCTGTAATGGAATCAGAAATGGCAGCATGAAGTGAACTCTTAGTCACAAAAGAGGGATAAAACCCTGACTTTGGTTTCGCCAGCTGAGATGGAGAATGAGCATCGGTGGTCAGGGTAATTTCCATGTTCTGAAGGTGTAAACAATATGTACTGTTTTCGTAAGGCTGATATAATTTAGGCTGTTGTGGAGTTCTAGACAGTGTAATTTCAAACCTGGGTGTTGCTAGAACCTTTATTTACATGAACTTCACAGAGGTGTGAGGAGCTGCTATCTCTGTGACAGTAACTTGTAACCTTCCACTGAGCAGTAGCGTCCTCATGGCCCATATCTGCACATCTTCTTTTTCCAGCTGAGCTTTGCTGGGGAGGCTGGGCTTAAACAACGAGAACATGAAGGTTCAGTCACACCCCGGAACAAACAGGAGCCCAGCTTTGAAAGCAAACACAGGATTGGTGTTTTCCCAGGTTAAAAAACTGCCTCTGACAGAGCACTCAGTGCCTGTCCAGTCACACAAAACGACCATAGCCAAGATTCAGTCCTTCCCTGCTCTCCCTACAGCCGACCACCAGTGGCAACTCCATCCTGGCCCATTTCCCCAACAGATCCTGACCCAGCCTCCAAAGCCAAATGTTCTCAATGCCTCCACAACTGGGTTCGTGTTCTGGACTTCACATTCTCCTTTAGCACTTTAGGAGGAAGATCTCAGCACAGAGATATATTAAATAACATCTCACTGTGCTAATCATTCTGGTGCCTAAATAAGGAACCTGTGCTCCTTAGGATATCTATTCTAGGCAATGAAAAGGGGCAGGTAGGACTCTCAGTGCCAGTACTGGAGAGCAGAGCAGCCTCTGAGCTCAGACATGCTGGGCAGGTGTCTAGTGAGGCACTGAGAATATTCTGCTCACCTTCCCTGTGTAATTTTCGTGATCTGGTGCATAATCCAGTCTCCAAACCTGTCCAGGTGCCCTGACCCTTCTGTCCAGCTCCCACAGCCACTCCCTATTGCCAACCTCCTGCAAACAGCATCACACTGAGCAGGGCAGCGTCTGGCTCCATGTGACCTTGGGGTTTTCTGAGAGTGCCATTAAATCTTTCAACTAAATATTGCTCCGTAATATATCCTGCAAGAATTCCTGAGTCAAAATTTCAAGTGCTGATGGATAATGTAATATGTTTTCCACATAAATCCTATGAGATATACTAAGGAATCTGAGACGTACATGCAGAGTCTGCGGTGGAATAAAAAGTAAACTAAACACAGTCTAAACTTTTAGAACATCAAATCCAGATTCCAGACAATGTTAAAACCTTCCAGATTTGAGTGAGACTCACCAGTCAGTGCTGCCTTCCACTGCATTTAGACAGAGAATTAATCTTGATATGCAAAGCCTTCCAAAACCTGCATGTTTTAAAAATAGCAGAATTTATTTCTTTTGAAGTATGGGCTTGTTACAGCTATTTAGGAACCTTTTACTGAAGTCAGATGGATCTTGAACCTCCCCTGGGGATGGTTTAGATGTCAGTGTTCATCCATTAACAGATTGGAAACTGTCCAGGGCAATATTGCAAGAAAACACACCATGTCCAGGCTTTCTTCCCATTTCTTCCTCTGTTAAACAAGACTCTCTGGGCAATTCTCTACAAATAAATCCAAGGTTAAATATGATAAATAGGGCAAGGAATGCAGAGGAATTCAAATGGGTATTTTTGAATTCTGCTCGTTGGTCAACAGGGTATTTCTCTCTGGTCGGAAGGGGAGTGAAAACACTTGGGCATAGAGAACCTCATCTTGCCCCAATTCCATCACTTATTCCTGCTCCTTGTCACTGACAATAAGTGCACAAAGGTCTTACTCTTCATCAGCACAATGCCACATGCTGAGTGTGTAACCCCAATTCCACCCAGACACAGAGTTCAGGCAAAAGCTTATGAGATTCGAACAGGTTTAATGTTGCCTTTCGCTGGGTGTTCTTTTGTATAAGAAACAACCGAGCTCTCATATGCAAGCAGGCAGCTGAAAGAGGAACAGCCACCCTAAGAAAGAAGGCAGAAGGGCAAATCTGGAGGAGAAGCTGGTACATTCAAGGTTTCTGCCAGCTGAAAAACGTTTGCCTGGAAGATGCAGGGAGGAGGGCAGTGCTTGGAGTCACAGGGAGTTCCCAGCTCCCATGGGAGCAGCCTTCTCTCCAAACCAAGCAGAACCAGATGGACCCTACAAGAACGACCTTGAGAATAAAAAAGTACTTCTGGATAAGTGCTGGCTAAAAGGATTGAAATTGCATGCAGGGAAAGAGAATATTGTCTGATTCCTCTGATTTTAGAGGAAACAGAATTTTGTACTTTCTTTGTAAATAAAAGGGCTGCCTTAAAGTGCCTGCGTGATCAATTTTCCCTGCTATTAGAAACAATCTGCTGGGGCACAAAACCTTTTAAGTGCTTTGGTCAAAGATGGGACATAAAAGCTCCATTCATTTCCTCATGGAAAGGCAGCAACTTCATCCCTTTGACTGCAAGTGCACAGAGCTTGAAAAGCCAAGGATGCATGAAGGGGACATGTGCTGGGGACATGATGGTGCTGACACTCCTCTGCCCTCAGCCTCATCTTTCACTGACAGAAGTACAAAGCAGGTGTAAAGAAGCTTTGTGATATGTGCTTTGTGAAAAGCACCGAGTGATTTTGGGCCAGTGAAATGACTCTGGAAGACACAGCAACCAGGGACACACAGCCCTCTCCATGTTGGTATGCAATGAAGAAAACACAGATGTGACCTTTGTCAGTAGTCAGTGCACTCATTAGAGTGTCAGAGATAATAACTCTTAAACATGAAAATCTGACCTACATATGCTACGAAAGAGGAAAAGGCAACAATTTACTTTAGTCTCTATTATACTGTTAATGATTATAAGCTGAAAAACTAGACCAGAATGCAGGAAACTTGTAATTAAAAAGCATCAATTAAAATTTTCTCCTTGCAGGGGACATTAGTCAGGTTCGTTTTCCACAGTCCCATGGGGAATACAGATAGACATGTAGGGCTGTGTGATTCATTCTGGAACAGTCAGAAAGGAAGCAACTCAGTGGGAAAAGATCAGCTTCAAGGAAAAAAAAAAGGAAAAGGAAATGATAGTTAAAGACACCCCTTTCAGTGTTTCTTGTTTGACAAAGCGCAGGTGTGTGCCAGGTTGTTTCTAACAGACCAGCCCTTGCCTCCCTCCAGCCATGACTAAACTGGATTTCTGCAGTGTACACAATGTTCTGAGGCTCCAGGGCTGAGCCAGCTAATACCTTCAGTCATGCTGAACATACCATCCTTCTGCAGAGATCAACTGGTCCCTGAGCTCCCTGGGAGGAACTGAATCTCTCTTCAGAAGGCTGCAAATTTGCCCTCTCTGCTGCCTGAATGTCCCTGACTCCCAGCCAGGGTGGACAGATCATCTGAAGGCTGTTTCAGGCTCAGAATTCACAGGTGGAACCAGTATTTCAACAGTGCCGATGTGTGCTGTAGGTCTGTATAGAGTGCTTCTTGCAGCCCTGAGGAAGTGCCTTGAAAAAGTGATCTACCACTTTGTGTGCAAGGACTGCATTCAGACACCCTTGGCTTTCTGTGATTCCAACTCTGCCATGGATCACACTGCAAAATCACAGCTCACCTCCAGCCACTCCTGAGCTTTTGCCTCCTGCAGCTACTGAAGCTCTCAGCATTCCTGATAATAATGTCTTGCTCTTTAAAACTCCTGTTCCTTTAATCAGCATGAAGTTGAAACAGAAATATTTTAAAAACTTAAACATTAATAAAATCAAACCTAAGCTTTGCATTAGGGAGACTGTGAGATGTTCATTATGCTTTAAATAATTTCAAAGTACTCAAAAGCAATCTATATTTCCTATTGACAATCTCATGTTAATTTAATAACCTGTGTGGCTGTAATTTTCATTAATTGACTTACACTCTGACCGCATCTTTATAGACCTGACAATTTTTTCTCCTGTTACACTCTCACAGCCTATTATCAAGCAGGGATGCCAAGTTCCCCCCTTCCAGTAATACCATGATTCAGCCTGCTTAAAGGTCTCATCTTCGTCCCATCTTTGTCAGCTTCTCTGTCCCCTCTGCTCCCGGGGACAGACCAGCAGCCCTCTATCGCTGCCTTGGATGCACTTATCCCCACACAAGGCAGAGAGCTTCCTAAGCTGGTTGGAGCTTGAACCACTCTGGAAAGTCTCACTGTGAGACAGGCTGGGAGGGTGGTGAGAGCCCCAGGGAGTTCGGGGGTTTGGCTCGAGTTAATTCCATGAGGACAGCACTCACTCAGAGCTCTGAGCAACGCAAGTTCTCAGGAAAGGCTCTTCTGCCCTTGCAGCGTTGTCTCATTGATTTGCAAAGTGAAACTGTGTCAGTCACAGTGCAGACTTGGCTCTGCCTGTAGTTAAAAAATGAATAAACAACAAGGCAGTGCAGAGGATTTAAAGGCAAGCTCTCCCTACGCAGAGCTGACAGCACTTTGTGGAAACAGGTGATTTCAGCAGTCACAGCTCCTCTGCAAGCACTCAACAGGGCTTGGATTATGCCAGCTGAATAACAGTGTAAGAGGATGTTTTCTTTTGAAGGACACATTCCCAGGCTGGTGCATCACACAGGCCCCTTGGTGCCTCAGGACTCCACATCCCCATCCAGGACTGACACACTGGGAGCAGCAGAAATGAACCTGGATCAGTGGTGCCGTTACCTGCAACAGGGTTTTTTGTTAACATATATATTTTCTGCTTCTCCTAGTGGGCACCTCACAATGATAGACACAGGAATGTTTAGGACAAGCCACCTCCACAGTGCTGAGTCTGTGACAGCACATTCCCCAGAGCATCACCAACACCATGAAGTGTGGAGCTCTTAAGGTGACTGGCCTGATGGGTTGTTTCTTCCCAAACCTTCCACAGTCTGGTGGATTTCTCTCCACCAGCCTTGCTCACTCCCCTCCGTCTTTCATCTTCTTTTAACTTTCTTTCTTCACTGTAATGAGCCTTCATTCCAAGATCTCCTTTTATCTCCTGAGTAAAACATTAAAACAAAAAGACAATTACAGAAAAATCAGAGCAGTAACCAGAGGACAATGGCCTGTCACACAGGTCACTTCTTGGTTTTGTTCAGTGAAAAAATTGTTCTATTTTTTGTCATTGCCCCAAAGAAGACCCTGATTTCATCTCCCACTCTTACACTTTCAGGATTACACAGAAATATATTGCTAGTCTATTCATTTCAGAGACAGAATCCATCTTTACTATGACTAACAGTTTACTTGTGGAATTTCTCTTCAAACAATACCTGGTGGATCTGAATTCCTCTTACCCATGGGAATGTGGTCTGAACAGTGTGAAGTCCATTTCTAATGATCTCCATTAGAGCTTCACACACAGTCCAGATCCAGGCTGATGGGGGCAGAGCTTGAGAGCCTTTGCAGTGCCTGCTTTGCCCTTTGCTGCTCTGTGCTCAATCTTTCATTTCAGTTTCATGCTTTTATTCCGTTTGTCATCAGACTTTGCAATGACTTGCTCCCCGAGGAAACTGTGATTTCTTTTGCTATTACATTTAAAATTTAACTACAGTGATTATTTCCTGCAATGGTGAGAATTTTTTCAGCCTTCCCACTCAGCATGTTTGTGGCTGGTGAGAAAATAAATTACCTGTATAAATATAAATGCTCACATTTAGCTGAAACCTCCCATGCAAGCTACATTCTCATGACTGCTCAACTCTCTAATGGGAGCACTTGTGATTTAGAGTGGAACATTTCAAAGCATGAAGGCAATAAGCCCCACTTTTTGTGATTCCTTAGACATGTCAAATTGCTTATTACCTCCCAAATAACCGCAGAAGTGATGTTTATTCTGCTTTCATCTATTCAGAAAGGCCTTGAAATCCTAAACAACAAAATGTGCTAGCAATTTAAATCTGTACTGATAATTTATTGCATTCAGTTTGATTTCTAGTTTAATTGGTGGGGTTCTTTTTTTCTATTTGATACTTCTGTTTTTCTCACATTTTGTTTCTTTTCCTTGTGCCTGCCCTCTCCCTTGCATTCAATGGGCTGTACTCAGTCTGACAGCATCACCTCCCCCGTCCCCAAAAGCTGGTGCTCAAGACAGCTCAATGATGAACTACAGCACGAAGAACTTGAAGCGAACCAAGCTCACAAATCAGCAGGCAGAATAACACCGCAGAAAAGTAAATGAATGCTGAGGTTTATCAGGAACTGCTCAAAGCAGTGCCCCAGCATTAACAAACAATTCATTACCCTGTAGATGAAGGGAAGAAGCCACAGCGAGCAGGTTTACACTGCATTTAGGACAGTGTTCTTTGAGTGGCGGAGGTCGGGAAGAGGCGGGCGAGCGCCGCAGGAACAAAAAATTCCCCCGGCTCAATTTCGATGCGAAAGAGCCGGGCCGGGGCCCAGCGCGGTGCTGTCCCCTCTGCAGTGCCCCCGGAGGCCACCAGGGGTCAGCCCGGGACCGGCCGCGGCTGCGGGGCCTCGCGGGCGGCACCGGCCCCGCCCGGCCCCGCGGAGCGCGCGCGGCAGCCCGCGTTCCAGCGGGAAACACGCGGTGCCGCTCCGCTGGGAACGGACAAGGAAAATAACAGTGCAGAGGAGGAGGGGACTTGATTCAAGCATTTCCGTGTGTCACCCCTAAAGCCTCTGCTCTGCAATAGGAAAAATATTCCAAAGTTAGCTCCAACTGGGGGTAAGGCTCCTCCCGAACGTGCTGAGTGGAAGCAGGACGGGGGGGAACTCCTCGGATAGGGAATGATACAAGGGCCCTGGGCGTGTGCCATCCCAATGGAATTTCCCCAACAAGGAATGGCACAAGGGCCCTGGGCATTTGACATCCCAATGGAACTGCCGGGACAAGGCCTGGCAAAAGTGACCGGGGCGTATGGCAACCCTTTACTCTGCTCAAAAAGTAAATATTTACCAACACACCTCATTTTCTATTTGCTGAGCTCAACTTGGTGACAACACAGAAATCTCGTTTTTTGTTGTTGTTTTCAATAATGTATTGTTTGAGCTCCAATCTGAGCTTTGATTTGTTCAGTAACAGATTCAAGACTTTTTTCCCAAATATTTCCAATGGGATAATGAGGCTTGTTTGGCACATGCTCATATCAGGCCTCTTTGTGCAGCTGTTTACTCATAGGCCCATTTACCTTGTCTTCACTGGCAACATCTGCTGATCTATTGTCCCATACTCTGAAATACTTTTGTTATCTGCAAGACAAAACAGAAGGGCTCAAAGCAGTGCACAGCACTCTGAGGAATGGACAGTTCACATGTTTCAGTAGGGCAAACAACTTGTATTAGACTAAATCCAGAATAATTTAGGACTATTTCAGACAAGAGACAAGCTGAAAGAGAGCAACAAATTCTTCCACTGCTGCTCCATCGTGCCCAGATGATATTCTGAAGGCTTCCCAAAACCCAGTTTTTTCCCAAGTTTTGCCAAAGGCTGGGAAGGGTTCGTGGAGGAACTTTTACCTTTGTAATTTAGTAAAAGACTTAGGTGAATGCAAGCACTCTCCCACTCAATTCTTAAAGCAATTTAGTGCATTTACCTGCTGTTAAATGGGTTCATGACTCCAGATCTAAGTGCCTGGCATCTGTTGCAGAGAGGACATCTCCCATATTCAAATCCATACGCTGGAGCTGTGGCTCATCATGAATAAATAACTTCACAGGCATTCATTGCAACATAAATGTGCAAGATCCAGTGCAAAGTTCAACTCAGAGTTTTCTTTATTAAAATACCTTTTCACATTCCTTATACTAATGCATTTGCATGGACACTCATGGGATGCTGAAAGAACATTTGTCAACAGAAGAGAGCTATGAAGTCAGTCAGTTGTGACAGGCTCATGATACAAACAACATTTGTACAGGGAACAATAAATTAGAGATATTAATCAGTAACTGGAGCTTGAAATTTTAAACATTTGGAATGGAGGATATAAACACCTTTTGTGTTTCTTGCTGGTTTTGCACCTTTGATGCAGTGCTTAAAGCAGTAATTATATATGTATACACAAACCCATGGCCTCTTTTTCACTATTTTCTAATTAAAATGAGAACCTTCTTACCTGTGGCCCAGAAGTTGTAGGAATTTAATCTGCAGTAAGAAAAGGAGAGAAACTGCAGTGTCAAAGGCCAGCTGGTTAAGGGCTTGGGGGCAGTATTTTTTCTCTTTTGTTTTGTTTTCTTTTTTTAAACAAATTCAGCCAAGATAAACATGGGCTGCAGGATTAGATCTGTGTCCAAACTGTATCCATGTTAGTGATTTATCATATTACAGAGAAAAAGGATAGGTATGGAATTCCATACTGGACAAACTGGGCACAAGTACAACTTCAGATCTCTCCTAGAATCAAAGGAATAAGGATTGTATATAACAGGGTTTTCAGGAACAAACTCACTGACCTGGGTGTATTAGATCCACTCAATGAAGACTTATCATAGAATCATCCAAAATAACTGTGATGGACAATAATTTCTTGAAGAACCATCACATCAAATTAACCAAGAAGCTTCAGAACTTTTAAAGGGGAAAAGCAATTTAGTGAAGAATAAAGACTGTGCCTCTAATAGAAGCACTTGGTAAAGTCTGAATTTCTGAACAATTATTCAAGTTCTTAGGGAGCCCAGAGCTCACTCTTCCCTCAGGCCCTCCCTGCAGTGTCACATCCCTGTGGGTTATAACTGAGCTGGCTCCAAGCCTGGTAGCAGTCCAGCTGCTGCAGCACAGGGAGCTCAGCACGAGCTGCAAGATCATGTCAAGGTACATCCATGGCTGGCCAGGCTGTGCTGAGCTCTGTTCTGCCACAGTAGTGTCACTGATAACCAACTTAGCGAGTTTAAAGCAAGCTTAGATATTTTTATGTCTACTGGTATCACAGTAGTTGCTGCGTTGTAGAAACGTACTTCCTCAGCTGTAGCTCCCCATTTGTTTCCTTAGAGCATGATGAATTGGAGGCAAAAAAGGCAAAAATTGCATTAGCAGGAGAAATTACAGATGAGAACCTGGGTCAGTGGTTTTTAGAGCCACTTTCCTATGAGAATTTTTATTCGTAATTTTTTTCCATTAAATGCTTTAGGAACATCTCTATTGTTCCTCCTAAGGAAATAAACTTCGAAAAGATGAGTCTGGCAAACTCATAAATAACTGCTGCAAAGCCTTTGAAACATTTGCAACATCTTCCATCTTGGCTTGTTTTCTTCTCCCAGCTGATCTTTGAGGTGACTGTTCTAGGTAGCATCAGGATGCCCATATATTCTCTGTTGGCAAAAAGAGCAAAAGACAAAAAAACCAAGATGTGAGTATAACTGTGCCCCTACCCTCTGTAATGTAACATATTCCTTAAAACCCTCTAAAGTGAGCTAATAAATACTCACTGTTCTCTGGGGAGATGTTAGTATTATCTTCATCAGATAGAAAAAGAAATCAGTCAGTGGGAGATTTAGAGTAACAATTACGAGCCAGACCACAAAACTGCTAATCACCAACATCTGTAAGTCGGTGCTTACTGATAAAAGTTGGATTTTTAAGGGAACTGCTGGCACTTAACACATCTGGAAGTCAGATCCCTTATTTACTAGATGTTCAGCTGCCATAGTCAGACCCCAGCTTCAGTCCCAGGAGAATGAAAACCTTTCCCTGAGGGCTGGGATCTCACAGGGAGCAATGCAGCATCTGACTTCTAGACCCCATGTTCCTGCAAGAGCCATGCCAGAGGTTATGTCCAGCACACAGCTGGGCCAGAATCCTGGCACTGGGAAGCACAGAAGGCAGATGGAGCAGTCCTCTACACCAGCCAATGGAAACGGGCAGCGAGAGATCCCAAACTTCATTGTTTTTACATTATATGACAGAAATAATTCTGCCCACTGGGGATTCACAACTGTCAAGTCTTTCCTGACATTGGTTGCCAAAGTAAGTCTCCCTCCAACAAATTTCTGCTCAGGGTACATGGTGGCCTCTAACCGAACAGTTTAGTCTGTCAGCACCGAGGCGCCTAATTCCTTTTGTGGACCTACCCCCAAAGGATTTGCCCCATGAGTCAGAGGAATTCCTGGTTTATAATTCAGTGTTTATTTCAGAGTATCACCTTGTTTTTCATATCCTGACTGCCTGAAATCCCCCCCCCCCAATTTTAAATGGACACATCCTTCATCTTCCTTTCCTGTCTGAAACTATTGTGCCATGTTACTGTGCACAGTTAAACACAGGCCAGGTCCCCCTTTGGAGACCTCCTCCTTTAACACTGAGAAAATACTTTCGGGATCACTTAAGTAAGACGAAAAAGTAGCTGAGTAACACCTAGAAATTCCTCCAAAGAGCTGTAAATTGTACAGGTTTCTGTCTCAGAGGTCACATGCTGAGGTTGGACAAATAGGCAGCTGAAAGTACACGATGTCCTCACATACTGCCAGTCCTCCTGAACCCCTAGGACAGAACCAAACAAACAAATACACAAACACATCTTGGAGGTAGCAGGAGAGGAGGAGATATGAAGTCAGAACATACTGCTGAGGTAAATTTGACACAATACCAATTAGTGTTTGGCGAAGTGGCTATCTCATTGTCAAGATATTTCCTTCAATATGTTTTCAGAAACTGGAACCATTAAATAACTTAGAAAGATTGCCAGCTCTGATTTCAGGAAGGAAACCTCCTCCCAGTTCCTCTCTAAGTAATTCATTTCTTTTGCAAATACTTCCTATGGATGGCATTTAAGATACAAATTTCTGAAACAGAGGAGATGAAGGGAAGCAACCCTTGACATAAAACTTGAGGTTCCTTTCTAAATGGCCTAAAAATCCAAGACACTCAGGTTCAAGGTACTCTGGAAATCAGTCACAACTTGTACTGTAGCTGGGCCTTTATATAGTTCAAGTAATTCAAATTTTGACTGATTATTTTTCTAATGCACCACCTTTCTTGACATAATGCAAACACTTTCAATGCACCTGTGTCAGTACACAGTGTTTACTAAAAGCCTGAACTCAATTTTGTGATGGTCTCTCAGTGAAGAAGCAGAGTTCCTAAATTTCTCTGCTGGATTATATTTATTCTGACAGAAACCATGTAGGGGCAAATGAACAAAAGCAGGACTAGAAATCATTAAAATGATTTGCTACATCTTCCTTCTCCGCAGTGCGGTTCTCTGTTCTGCCGGTGACATCTGGAAGAGCAATGCAGAACTGAGTGTTGGCAGACTTTATCTGAGTGGTAGAACCCACTTTATTGGAATTTAGGGAGTTGAAAGGACATTGGGATCTGATGAGTCTCCACCACCATTACTGAAATAAAAAGGCTGCATATCCTCCCTGAAAACAGAGCTCTTAGCAAAACACTCCTCTCAGCAGTGGTGCTTTGTCTCACATGTCTGGAACATCTATTACTTCCTAAACAGAGTCAAATTCTACAAGTTTTTTGACAGGCCACTCCAGCTACGTGATCCATGTGGCATTCCATGTGATTCAGATGCCAGCTGACCAGCCAGGTCCCCTTCCACACACAAAGTAAGGGAGCAGCAGATCAAACGCAACTTCACCTCTGAGCCAAGCACTTAATTTGGCTATCAAGAAGCAGAACAGCTGGGGAGGAAGTTTAAGCCACTTGATCACTTTATAAGGAGCATTTTCCTTTCCACGAGTAGGATCAACAACTCCTCATTTGGACCAAACCTCTGAGATACATCACAGTTAAGCATGTGTGAAAATGAGCTACTGAAAAAAAACCAGTTACAAGAAAATAATGATAAAAAGCACCCTAGTAGCTCTCTTCCTCTTCTGTGCTCATCTGTGTGGCCTGTAGAGAGGCAAATGGAGGGAATGGAAAATCTATAAAGAAATTAATCTGTCCAGTCCAATTTTAGGTCGCTTACTTGGAGAGTTCAAAAGAGGGATGGTGCTGCTTTTTGTCACAGGCTTTACTGGGAACAGAAGTGGGAATTTAAGAAGCAGAAGACAAGACTCTGTTCTTTTGCTATGTCCTTTAAAGCACTAATAATTTGAAAAAGGGAATAGTTACTATGTTAATACATGAACAGTATACCTAAGGAGGGGACAATACCTCAGACATGAATTGAATAAGGCAACTTCTAGGAAAACTCAAGCAAGATGTGCAAGTGTTATAAAACTGACTTTTCTCTGGGGTGTTTCTGAAAATGAGATTAGTTTTACAGAATAACTACTTTTATTACCCTTCTACTGTTAACATGAGAGTAATAAAAGAAACACAAAGAAAACACTGCCCTCAGCTGACACTTTTCTTCCTTGAATCTGACGTTACTTCATAGATTGTCTGGTTTAGCAAGCTTTAATAGCCCAATTCATTATGAAAGTGATTCACATAGGGTGGTCAGTGTACTGACTTTTTATTATACTTCCATGGAGAGATATTTTACTCACTTTTGGCCACAGGAAAACAAAAAAACATCTTCATGTCCATTAGAAATTATGTAGGCCATGGAAAAAAGAAGGTGAAACCTCCTCCTTGAGCTTACACCTCATGTCTGTCACAGCCACCCTTGACCATTTTTTCTTTTGTGTTGTACAGGGACAAACTTTCTTCTGCCTAACTCTCCAAGAAATGCCTGGCATAACCCAGGAGAAGGTTCAGCTCAACATATTTTTAGAAAACTGAGAGCAAAGAATAAAAACAAACCTTTAAACTAGGAGAGACAATGACACTATAAACCCTGCTGGCCTGTGTTAATATGAGTCTGTTTATTGTAACACAATCTGTGACCTTCAGTGCACTGCCAGTGTCTGTAAATAATACAATGGGCTGCCTGTGTATCCCATGGGGATGGGAGTGCTGATGGAGCCTTTAAAAACTCAAATGGATGCCATAAGCTGACGTAGACTGTGCTATTGTGATTCTTATTTATGAGTCTCTCCTTTTTTTCTTTTTAAGTACAAGCTCCAAAGTCACAAAGTGGGTGGCAGAAAAACAACCGTCTGCTTAGTCTGAGTTGGATTTGATAGCTCATCTAACATTCATAAAAGTACTCCTGAAGTGTGAGTTCCCTGCCTCTCAGATCTCCTGAGAGCAGAGTAACAGCTCATTCAACATATTTCTTCTATTTTAAAAAATTCCATATTTTGTCACTGGTTTCTTAGCACTAAGAAGCTGTTCACCACCTACAGAACCTTCACAAAACTCTACTTCTTTTAGCTGAGATCCTGCATATATGGATGGTACTATTCCCACTTCCTGGTTGGAACAGTGTAGCTGTGACCCAGCTATGACCCAGCTTTGTAGTCTGCAATAAAAACTTTGCCTTCAAAATTTCTTACAAGGTCTCAGTTTAGTGCCAGCCCTTGGAGTCATCCCACCTGCTCTACCAGTGGATGAACACAAACCCAAGAGGAAACAGTCACAGATAGGGAACAAAAGGGACTCACTGAACTTTGGGCTGATCACCATCCCTGCTTGGTTCAACTGCTGACACCTTAGGAAGGAGCTCACCTCTCTGGTCATTCCAATCACAGGGGGTGTGTGTGATTCACCAGCACTGAGCAGCCTGGAGACTGACAGATGGGGCTGGAACAGCAGCTCTGTCCCCAGTGATACATTTACCAGTTTTAGTAGTTTTCATGTGCAAATCTCCAGTGCCTCAGGACCATCAGGAACAGCAGCCATCCCTCACTTTGTGCCATCCTGCCAGCATTTGTGGCACAGATCCAAAGCTGTCCAAGTGCTCAACATAAATAATGAGCGGATCATTATCACACCACCAAACTCCAATCCCTTCCACAGACTTCTAAAACTGACCATTCCATAAACATAGGTTTGAAAGCCTGGTTCGTAAAAATACATACCAAGGGATTGCTCCATATCTGTCCTGCAAAGGTTCTGAGCAACAAATAAACCATATCCACACTTGAACACCATCCCACCGGATACACAACCATCTCAACCCATGTCACTGTATTTAACTGCTTGCATAAAAGATATACTTACAGAATGCCTGTTTTCCATAGAATCTGCAAAATAAAATACAATGTATAAATTATGAAGTGGCACCTTGCAGAGTGACCAGTTTTATGTTCCAGAAAATACAGATGTAGGGACTTCAACCTTTTTGTTCACTTTGCAATGATGTAAAATTCCTACCTACATCTGAGGTTAAAGCTCTGGGCTTTAAGGAGTATCCAAGTTCTAGTTTAATCCAAGTACAGGGGTGAGACCAGACATTTCAAAGACCACACTGAACAGGACCTGTTTGGCAGCTTTCCTGATCATGTGTTAGAGCAGAAGTCTCCACTGAGAGCACAATCTGTTACTGGACAAAACAGAGTCTTCCTTTTAGAGGCAAGTTCTCATCAGCATTTTACTTCCTAATCCAATTCCTTGCCAGGAAAACAATGTATTGCAGAAATCCAGTAGAGGATATAATTTTCAGGGCCAAATAACATCTTGCAAAGACACCTGACATTTTATTAATAAAAAGTTGCTTGTTCCCAATGAAAAACCTGAAGGCCAGCTAGCTCTTTCCTTTTAGGGTTAGTGAACTTTAAGACTGGATCATAAGCCTTCTTCAAAAAAAAAGTGGATTTTGCTATTCAGAAACATCACAGAATACATTCAAATACCAAAACATAAATATTTCTTTCCCCTCTGAAAGTAACTCCAGTTTTAGGAGAGGACTTCAAGTCTTGTTGAAAGTGCTCATCTGTATGTTCTGTGGAGATATTTCACATGTCACAAAAGTAAGTGCTGAATCTTGAGGGGCATTTTCTCGGAAAGTGTATCAGATTCACTGGAGAGAGGCTGTGTGAAGGAAATTCATCTAATATTCAAAACAAAGGGATTGGACTGGGGCTCTGGGTTAATCTTCCCAGTATTTTTAATATAAATGGGGGTTAGTTTCTAAATCTATGCTTTTTCTAATTACGTATTTTTTAAATAGCAAATTTAAAAATCATCTTCCATAGGCAGAACACTTATGTGAATTGTGAAAAGTTCCCTGAAATCACTCAATGAAGGATATTATGCAGAGTACTACTACCATTATTAGACCCTAATAAAAGTCTTTTAGAGACTCCCTTGTCAGCCAGCAGAAGTAAGGAAACTGAACACAGGTGAAGGTCTCTGGCACAGTACATTATGAGTTTTCTACCCAGAACTTTTAGCCTAAGCGAAGGATTAAAAACCAAGGCGACTACAGCACCTGACACCAGTGCAAGAACTCAATTTCAGTATCAAATTGATCTCAGTGCTTGGTAAGATTGATCCACATGTATTTAGACATTAGGAAACAAAATAAGAAGTTACATAGAACACACACAAAAGCTTTTTTGTGTCCTGAAAGCCAACAGAATTGAACAAAACCACTGCTGACCCAGTGCTACATCAAAGCTTGGCTTTAAGTGGACAAAACCATACATAAGGTTTATGAAGTGAGGCATTAACAAGCTGTCGTTTAGTCTCTGTCACAATGTATTGTTCTCACAGGAAGGAGGAAATGAGAAATTTTGTGTAAATTCCAGACTTCAAACAACGGGATGTTGGCTACCCAAAGCTCCGAGGTCACAGTGACAGCTTATCCCGCCTCCTTGTTACCTGTCACCCACATCCAGAGCACTGGGGGTTTCTAGCTGAGTGTCACAGCTCTGCCAGCAAATGTCACACTCTGTGCCCTGGCAAGTGCTGCTGCAAGGCAGGGTGATTTCTATCAGGTACCACTCAGGGGAGCCAGCAGGTAGCCACTAATAAAGGCACAATGATACAGTGCTTTTGTGCTTTTGCTGATTCTTTGCTATGTCAATCTTTTCACAATCTTTTTATTTCATTCTTGTTTAAAAAAAAAAAAAAAGAGGTGGTTTTACCTTTTACTGGTCTTACTGAAGAACAGAGAGATTTTTCATAACACCTGGCTTTCCCTTACTGCCAAAAATGGAGAAATAAGAAATGCTGGATTCTAGACACACAGAAGAACTGGTCAAGCTTCTGTAGCAGGGCAAAAAACCAAGCTCCATGTTTTGTAAAAGGAATGAGAGCTGAAGGTCTGATACTGGTGATTTCTAAAATATTCCCAAGTCTAAAAAAGGTAGGTGGTTTTATGGACTTCTGATGGATCTAAACTCTTGCTATTGCTTCCAGTTGATGGCATTTTAAATTCAAAGAACACATTTTGACAAAGGAGTACATATAGCAGGAACTTAAGACACTCTCACCCCTACCTGCTCTACCATTTCTTGTTGCTAGAGGTTATGGAGAGGGGAATCTGCACCTAAACAGCTGCAATTGTCAATCCACCTCCAACCCACCTCCAGCCCTGGTGAAAGCCAAGATGTCAGACTATGAACCGAAGGTGCTGAACTGCAGACACACACAACGTTCTGCCAAGCCCTTTACTGGAGCTGTAGCTTCCATCAGGGAATCTTGGCAGGCAGCTTGGGAACAGCTCTGACACGGGGCATGCACGTAATCCAGCTCTGCATCAAAGGTTCAAGCAAGGTCAGAAGCTCCCTGCATATTTGTGCCTTACTGAAACCATCTGGCTTTGCCTAATCTTTGGCTGAAGCTATTGTAAGCATTTGGCTCTGGAATCAATGTCTCACAGATCCAGGCTTTAGTCTAGAATATGTCTAGAAACCTAAAGATCCAAAGAGTTTTTATATTGGAGAGGGGACAAATTATTTGCATGGGTTTGGACTGCCTGCAACTATCATGTGCTCATAATACCTGAGTTCTGAACAACATGATGAATCCCCAGACCCTGTGAGTTCTTTCTATGCTGGAAAAGGATTCAGTGGGAAATTCTGGCTAAGATGTAGGTGTTAAGCCTGAGGCTCAGTAGCAGGAAAGTATTTGAGCAGATTTCCTGATTGCTAGAGCTGATTTCAAATAGGTTTGTTCCAAACCTCTGAATGCAATGGGGATTTCTCATGCCTCTTTCCACTGGGATATATTTATTTTTCCATAGTACATTGTTGGTTGCTGTAGGACTCTTAGAATTTCCTGTCTCACTGCTGCAATTGCTTCCAAGTGACCAATTCATTTTTCCAGACTTAGCAGCATAAAAGCTGGCTCTGCATTTTGTTTGCTGGATTTCCACTTTCCTAATAAGAAATTGGGAATTTTTATCTTGCAATAAGCCACGATGAGCTCAGTCCAGTGCACATAGGATCAGTGCAGAGCCTGTCACTGGCTTCTGTGAGCTTTGGGTCTGACACCCAGCAAAGATAGAGTTCACTGAAGGAGCAAGAATGTACCAATAACATCATCTTCCACAGGAAGTGTCCTGGAAAAACGTGAGGAAATCTGTGAGCTGGAGTTGGCTCTAGTTCTTCTCAGCAACATGAACAGGACTGTGCTACCCCAAGAACTGGGATCAATGCTGAGGGAAGGGCTGGAGCTGAGATAAAGAACCAGCATGGAGATGCTTGGGCTTCCTGTCCCTACTGCCCCTTGGGAAGATGAAAGGTGTGATGGAAATAAATCATGCCTGAAAGAGCCTCCACCCAGGCAGCTGAACTCATGTGTGACACATCCTGACCCTCCCTCAGGAAGAGCTGCCAGCCTGGACTGCTGGACTCCAGCACAGGCACAGGAGGTAGCAGAGCCACAGCCATTTTATTGCTCTTGGCAGTCTGTTGATTTAGACAATAGCCTGTTTTGCTTAAGTTTTGGACTATATCACTTTTTTCTGAAAAAAAAGAAGCAACTTTGGGACTGGGCTGGATATTCCTGACTCACAATATGCTTTGGCCTTTTCACAGAGTAACCAGAGAAAGCAGGATTTTAAGGAAATTAGTTCATCCTGGTAAGCCTGAAGGACTTTTAGACAAAGGTCTAAAAGTAGATGGTCACTAACTGTGACCATCCCCCAAAATGCCATTTGGATGTAAGGTCTCATTTAAAGTTGAGGCTTGAAATTCTTTGGTATTTTATGTAAAACACTAAAGTAACAGCCCATTGCTCTAGAAAAGGCTTTAAAACAATACCTGGGTGAACATCCTGAACACTAAATGTATTTCTGAATTAAACTAACCTTTCAATAACAAGGCAGGGACAACTTCTTATCTCAGAGTTGCTTGCAGAGACAAAGTGACCAGCATCCCCCTTAAACTCTCATTACAGCAGAGGAAATCCAGCATCCAACCAGAGGCTAACGTTATTTGACTTTCAATCAAAACATACCTGACTAGGCTGGAATTTTACAAATTGCCTGCTTTTCTCACTGTAAATGAGTTAACTGGAGTTAACCACATGCAGATCTTCTGGGATTTGAAACATGCATTTGACAGTTTGTTTCTGTTCATCTTTCAGGTAAAACCACCTCCTGAGTCCTGGCACTGAGAACGAGGAAAACAGCACAGCAGGGAGGATGAGGAGTCTTATCCACAGTGTGGCAGAGGCACTCAAATGGTAGAAGCAGGAGATGACACAGCCAGCACCGGGAAAGTAAAAAGAAAAGGAATAATGACAGATGCTCAGCACACTGCCAAAGGCCTGGGGCTTGGGAAAGCTCAGACCATTAACAGCACTATGGATTCATAGTGCAGATTTTGGATAAGGACAAGCAATATCTATAGAACTCAAAATACAAGAGTTGGTTACTGCTATGGCATCTGCCTCACTGGGGATAGCGGTGAGAGTTGTCAGAAAAATGAAGAGGAAAAATGTTTTAGCTCAGTCACAAAGAATTGCATCAGACATAACAACTCCTGACAGTTCTGCAGCTTCCTCCCTAGTGCACACAATTTCTGGAATGCACAGACAACCCCTTCATATGACAAAATTTCTTATGAAACACTCAATTCTAATTTAACAACAGTAGCTACCTACAAACAAATAATAATAAAACGTTCCATAGGTCTTAGGGGTTAAATCTGTCAAACTGTGTAGCTGACACCAATTCCCAAATTCACGTGATTTCCTCAAGGACACGTTTGTCTGAATCATTGCCTTCCTGGAGCAGGTTGTACTCCTGGGCTTTTGCTCAAAAATCTCGAAGAATAGAATGGTAAATCAACTTCTGCATCCACTAGTCATGTTTAACATCTTTCACAACTGGCATCATTTAATGCATATTAATACATATTAAAGTAGATAGAGTATTTCATAGGGATCCTCCACTGCATTTACACTTTGCCACCTCACAGTCACACAGCCTATCAAAAATCAAAGGTGGTGTTACATTAACTGTAATGTAGCACTGCATTGCTGGGTGATGCACTGCTTATCTAATTGAAACACTTTTCCTGTGTATCAGTCAGGAAAAACAGACGTGATTGAAACAATAAACTGGTACTGTGTTTCCAAGAATAACTGAAACGCTAGAATGTTATGCATAAAAGAGCAGGTGGACTGCAAGATTAAGGGGTGTTTGCAGATCCTCTGGCTAATTCAGCTCAGTCTTTCAGTCATATCCCATTTTACTGCAGTTCCCACTTTATGGCATTACAGCCTTTTTATTGCTCTTTGAATTTCAGCTCTGCTGTACCAACCTGGAGTTCACATCCTTCTGGTATACAACACATTCTGTCGTGCCAAAACCAGGGCTGGTGGATGGTCTGATAGTCACCCTCACACCTGGACAGAGCAGGTGAGGGTTATGCAGCAGCTTCTGCAGCTTTTTATAAGTTCAGTTCACACTCACGGGAGAACATTTCAGAACATTTGTAGCCTTGGGGTTCAGCCCTAAAATAAACTGTGTTTTTTCTCATGGTGGTCCTGTATGAAGTGCCTGGCCACACTCTTAAGTGTGAAAAATATTCTGATTTTCACTGCGAGACTGTGAAAAATGAGTACAGCACACAGGCACAGCACCAAGGATTCCGAAATTCCTTTGCAACTGTTGTCACTCTCTAAACACTTTGCCTTAAACAGATGACCTAATCTGTCTGTTTATTCAGCTGTAAAAAGGAGATAAAAATTGCCATGTAAGTCCTCACAAGGGAAAATTAGGTGATGTTTTCTAAAGTACGTGGAGACCCTCATATAAAAGATTCCCTAGAGACAGAATATTGTGTCAGAGGTGGGAAATGCCTTATAAAATAGAAAAAAAAAGAAAATTAAAGCACAACAGTCAAAAATTAAAAATGGCACACAATAAAGCCTGAATGGGGACAAAATGTTAACAGTTTGCAGTTCTAATATTGTGTTAGGAAGACTTCCTAATACAAAGAGAGGAGAGGAAATCCTTTCTGATTTAGACTTTGACAAACTATGATGAAATAACCTTCTTTTAACTCACTGTCTCTGAACTCATTAGTGCCAGAACATTTATAGACAGTAATTGCCAGCAAGCTGCTACTGCCCACACACACATCTGTGTTAGAGGAGCTGCTGAAATTATCATATTGCTTTAAAGGCTTTTAGAGTCTGTTGTTCGAGGCTTTAGAGATATTTTTTGGAGTTACATCCAAAGCCAATGGAATATTTTATAGCATGGGACAAACATGCTCAATTGAGAGACAAATGAGCAGTTTGAGGTAGCAGGACATAGAATCCTGATCCCTAACGGGGCACGTTCAGCTCTAGATTCAGATCCAGATGTATGGCTCAAATATTCAGCAGATACAGCACAAATGGGCTGCTGAAGTAGATGTTACAAATATTAGTATCACTGATATATGAGGAACCATTAAGGTGTCATATAATTTATCAACACCTGTGATTTTGTAGTTGCACGTTGGTATGCTCCTATGTACTTCCAGCTCTTCTTTTTTATGGCACTTATCTTCTAAATATTCAGTCTAAATATTATCTTATAAAATATTCAGTCACAAATTTATCCCTAACCTCTACACAAATGTTTCCTTAAAGTGTTTAATTTTTCACTAGCTTACTTACCATTATTAGTTTTTCTGATTTCACTATAAACTGTTTCAGTCCCCTTCTGTTCAGGAGCTGGAAAATGTATTGGCACACAATCAATTTCTTTTCTTTTCCTTTTTTTCTTTTGTTTGTTTGTTTGTTTTTTGTTTGCCTTATGAAAAGCTCCTTAAACAAACAGAACACACTCTTTTACTTTCAGAGGAAATAGCTACATAAGCAGCAACGAGCTTGTGGAGTCTGTGTGAAAAAGCAAGTACAACCCCCTCCCCAACCCAGCCTGTAAGGGTCTGAGAGAAAGATGTCTCCTTCTATATAGAAATGATGATGAAAATCTGCTTCCCTTTCTAAATTTGACTTCAACATTCTAATAATCTTCTTCCGAACTTGAATCAATGCTGCTATGGCTTCACAGAGACATCTACCACTTGAGAATAGTTTCTCTGGATCACTTTGAAGAGCTTCTTCAGTTTGTTCTAAGGATTTAGGGATCCTAGCCCTGAGGAGATCTATCACTTGGAAGACTACCTACAACCCCTTTTGGCAACTAGCCTGATTAAATGTTAAGGGCACAAAAAAACCCCCCACCTTAAATTGCTGTGCTTTGTGAAATCTCTCAGAAGGGTATTTGCAGATTTCACACTGCACAGCTTCCATTTAGTGCTATCTGGGAAAGGTCTCTTTTTAGACAGAGCCTTGTCTAAAGGCCTGAAAATACCAAGAATCATTTTCTTTGTGGTCAGCATAAACTTCTGGCTAGTAGGAGATTAGAACAATCTCCTGGATTTATTGTATGGCTGTAGTTTAAAAATCCCTGGGCAATCAAAGTGCTCCAGAACTGTGCATTTAAAACCACTTTCTTCACTTGCTGTAAAGGCCTGTGCTGGCAGGGTCCAGGAGTTTGCTGTTCATGGATCTCAAAGCACCTCAAAAACACTCATTCATTTCAGTTAAAGTGAGTCTCTTAGAAAACCTCAGAATTCTACCACTATCACCTCCAATTTCTGTGAACCTTCAACCAACCAAGAAGTTAGATTTTTCTAGTTAGAGTTAAATTAAAAAATAAATAAATTAAATTGTTGTTTCCTCTCTCCAAAAAACTGGAAAGAAAATTCACATTTCTGGGCACAGAATCCTGTACTTTAGCTATTAAAACCCCCAACATTTAGAGAACTCGGACATAATGATCTACAGTGTCAGAGTCAGGACTGTTCCTGTTCTGCATTGCCCTGAAGAACCTAAGTGTCTCTGGCATCGTATTCTGATCTCCCAAAGCTAATTGCATTTGTTTTTTAAAATTCTGTTCAGCATCCTTTAAATGCTGTGAGCTAACACATCAGAATAGAGTTGCAAAACTACAATTAATTTAAACAATAGCAGCTACACTTCTCCAAGTGTCTAATCACAGCTTTCAATCTTGCAACATTGGCATGAACTTTCTTTGCAAAATAATTTGAAGATCTCGAGGCGTATTTCGTATGCTTACAGACTATTGCTTAAATGATCAATTCAGTTGCCAGTGAAGTAAGAATTAAACTTCCTGGAATTTTAATAAAATGTAGCTAATTTTGTTTAGGACTCTTTTTAAGTGGGTTACAGTCCTAAATGTACTCCTATTGACTCTGTGCAAAGACATGGTTGGAGGCATTTCCTTAGTTTGCCTTTTTTTTTTCTTTATCTTACCCATTTCATTATATTGTGATATAATGCCACTGCCCATGTTATTTCCTTTGTTAATCTTCCAAAAGTCGTCTCAACACTTAAAAAATGTGCCAGGAGAAATTGCTTGGATGCTTTGACATTTTGTTCCCACTAACTTTATAATGTTGCCACCCTGCAGATAACTAACCAGATACAAAAGTAAAAGAAGGAGAATATTCTTACTCAGCCATGCTTAGCAGTTTCTCCCTTGCCACTTTAGGGATATTGCCTGATCTTACTTTAGCCCCTGCCTTTGGTTTTGCTCAGATTACCAATACAGGGTCTAAATCACCTTGCCATCCTTTTTCACAATGAAGCATTAGAAAAGAGAAGCACTATATTTTTGTCAAGCATACGAACTTGGTAAGTATTGAATTTAATAATTCCAGAAAGAAGTATTCCAGAAATGACCAGCTAGCTCAGACATGACTGGAAAAAAAGGGTGAAGCAGTGTTTTCCAATGTAAAGAATTCTTTACTGAGAAAAATAAGATGTACATCTTTCTACAATAATTTCAACTTGTTTTGAAGTGACATTCAATCAATCCCAATTCCCAGGAGAGACATAAAGGCAACTGTTATAGCTTAGATACTGCACCATTTATTGCAATTATAGCTTAGATACTGCACCATTTATTGCAGTAGCCTTTCATGGCACACAAAATTTGATTCTCCTGCTCCTGAGAACGTTAGTATTGACAACAGTGGCAGGAGGAATAAATGATTAAAAAGATAAATTAATATGAGGTTAGACCAGAGAGATCAAAAAAATCTGGAGTTCCTCAAAAGGCAGAAGGAATCACTCTATGCGTAGCAGCTGGATGAGCAATGTGTGCCCAGAGAAAAGGTAAATGTGATTTGCTTTGTCTTCATTCAGAAAATAGGAGGAACCAAAAGAGGCGTAAAAGGGATTTGGAGCAAGGTGATAATCTGAAAGATCTGTTCCTTAGGAAGGGCTGGTCATATCCACAGACAGACACAAAGGAATATTATGACTGGAAACAAAACCTTACAATAACACCAATGTAGTAGAAGTATCAGTAGCAGTCCTGTGGCCAAATTCTCTCTGTGGGTGTACATGATTATTACAAGGGAATATTAAGAAACTTGGCTTTGCTTCTCTTTTCCCAAGAATAAATCTCATCCTGTTTTCATTGTGATAGGCAGTGCAGAGCTCAAGAAATAACTTGGTTTCATACAACTCCTTCTATTTAAGCAGCATCCTCAGGATGCTCTCAAAGAGGAACACATTAAATACTTGTAGTGCAGTTTCCATTTTCATAACCAAAGCACTCAACTGTGTCCTGGGGCAACAACGGAAATCAATCAGGGAACTGTTCATATCTCCATATACTCAAGCACAGTTCAGTCTTACAGGATCAGTCAGTGTTCTGTGTGCCATGCATAGGTCTGTAGCATGAGGCAGCATCCAGCTAAAATAACCTAATCTCATTTACACACTATAGTAAACATTATTTTGTGGTTTAATGGGGTTCTGTCTACAGAGCATAGATACTAGCTTATTTCTTAGTCTGATATACAGGAATAGTGTCATACATCAAGAATGGGATGAAAAGGCTATTTTTATAGATGCTGATCTTGAATTTAATAGGGCTTTTAATTTAAATAATGCACTATCATATCTTACTATTCTGCACCATTGTATAGCGTAGTGCCCACCCAGAAACTGTTGGAACAATTATTAGCCCTATTCTGAAGAAGAGTACAACAACTCTGGTCCTTCAGTGCAGAATTTAGCAGAGGTGGGTAAACAGCATGCTTAAAATACAGGGAAAACTCTGTGATGAATGACACCAGGAAGTGAAAACAGAAAGGACTGGAGGACTGGCTGTTCCGGGAGAGTTTGGCTGCCAAGCATGAAGGGTGAGCACTCTTGCCCAAACATCTGTGTTACCAACTAAACAACCATGTCTTTGGTCTCTGAAGTAAGTGACTATTCCTTCCTACCAGGAAGGAGGAAATTTATCCACTTCTTCCTCAGTCTGCTTCCCATTCAGCTGAAACAAAGATGCAAGAGTAAAGCATAAACTTCTCTTGCAGGGTTTATTCACTCTCAGCTACTTGGAACTTTTTGCAAATTTCTGGAAGGTTTAACAGCTTTCAATACAGGGCCATAACGGCATCAGAGTTCTCCAGAAAACACAGAATGACTGAAGTGGGCATTTGGATGGTGAATAAATTTCCGTGGATATTTCTCCTTCAAGGTTTCTGACATGTACTTCAGCCCCACTCTCTGAGGTCTGGTTACTGCAGGGAGGAGGACAAAGTTATCTGGGCATGAATAGCCTCATTTCTCTGTTTAAGGTGCCACAAAATCCAGAATGGTCTCCAGGCCTCTCCAGACTAAGAGACTAAATCGACACTGGTCTCCCTTCCCTATCACAAGTGAGTTACAGCTTTGACCCTTCAACCAGTTCCTTTACAAAGGAGGAAATTCCACTGGTTTCTGTTCTCTCCATTATCTTACCCTGGGGCAACCTCAAGCAGCCCTCAGTGAATTTGGTCTCTTTAACATGGACATTTCACAGCAGGCTGCCTTCTGCTTAGAGCCACAGCTCCTGCTGGGAGCCCTGCTCCACACAGACCTCGTGTAGGTGGGAATGGGAGGATCCCAGGGGAAGGAGGACTGCAAGAACTGCAGCACAGGAGCCACAGCATCAGCCAGGTTTAGGAGCACTACTGGCAGGAGACTGTCACACACACAAAGCACAACCCTGGAATTCCCAGGTGCCTATACCAGGCCAGTGTCAGGGAGCAGCAACCGGCCCGAAGTTGCTCCCAAACATAAACCATAGAGGCTGGACAGTTTATTACCTCTGTGAGGATCGAGCGTTGAGACTTCAACTTCAGTGTAATCCACCTCAGCACTCTCAAGGTCAGGTCCTGCCCCAAAAATATCAAGAAGATGTTTCTTTATAGCACTGCACACTTTGTTTGAGCTGTGGGCCTGATCCTGCTGCCATTGAAATTAATGGACAAGTCCCAATTGACTTTGATAGGTGCAGGACCAGGCCCTACTGATGGCAGATGGGAGTTACCCTGTCAAGTTGTAAGGCCAACCCATTCCTAAGGGTCATCCAAACCCCAAGGGCAATAGACCAACTAAAGGCAGATTTCTGAAAATGTGGGACATGTAAATTGTGCCTAAAACTGTTACTTGCAATGTAACACCTTCAAAAGTGGCACAACACAAAATGGAGTAGGGGATTACCACAGATTCTCCCATATTCCTGCTCCAACTGCTCTTCCCTTTCTCTCCCTGCCATTACTTTCTCCTTGTTTTCTGTGGCTGCTATGGCAGGACACTTCTCATTCTCTGCTTTCCTCACATTTCAAGCCATCTTTATGTCTTTCATGACCTCCATCATCACGTCTCATTCCCCAAATTTCTGCTTTGCCAATCAGCCAATTTCAGCACTTTTCTCCTAAGCTGCTTCCAAGCCCCCTCTAAAACATTGGGAATGGAAACCATCTTCCTCCTCAAGATGCTTCTTTGCCACAATACCCACAGAAAGCCTGGCAATGATCAGACACCTGACTTTCTAAGACCAGTGGCTGACAGGTACTGACTACCTGGGTACAACAGACACAGGAAACAGCTGTTGCTTTCTACTGTATTTTAATTAGGGTGGAGATGGTTTTCTACCAGATTTCTGTAAGAGTTGGAAGGAACCACAACAGTCATTCAGAATGAAATCCTGCAGAACTGATTTGGCAGATTATTTCATTCAGATTTCATAGCAGGTTATTTTTAGATTTAATTCTTAAATATTTCAAGATCCAAAGAAGTGAAGAAAGGACAGAGAAGCAAAAGAAGCAGAAATCTGTAGAAAATCTTGGCTTTAAAAAAAATCTGAATATTTGTTATATTGAACTTAATATTTTGAGTATAAGTTTTATTTTTATACCACCCATCATTAGATGGCCTGGGATCCAGCACAGCTAATTACACTTCATAATGCAATTGATAAAAGGGTCCTATTGGTGTCATTTTGAACATGGGAAAAAAGTGCTGGCCCTTTCAAATCCTCATTACTACCATTAGAAAACATTGAGACATTCAATTATAAAATAATTCTAAAATCTTTTGTTTAAGTATGAAATTACCTTTACTCTCATCTGTTGATTTGATGTGATTTTCATTATCTTCAATGTAACCTGATCCTAAAATATGAAAGCCAAAGTTGAGCTGACAAAATGTTCATTGTAACCAATGAAATAAATGAGCTACACAGCTGCAATTCCTACTGTCATTATCTGTATTTCTTTATGACACATTCTGCTTTTAGATTCCCACCTAGGACATTCAGGTGGGAAGAATATGGCTTTTTAAATAATCAGCTAACAAACACCCATGGGTCAACTTTGTCTATGTCAGGTGCTCTAAACATCGTGTCCACCTGTCATTGTCAAGTGCACCAAGATCCTGCAGTGAAAGGTGCCCAGGCAAGTCAACATCTCTATACTATGGCAACATCACAGGGCTATGTGCCACAGCTCAAATTTCCTTTCTGAAATAATTTTCTTGCAGCTGTGTCAAAAGCAGAAAGTAATTTTCTTTTACCATGATTTCTCCATCTGTGATATTGTCAATTGATTGCCTGGGAGAAGTGTCTGAGCAGACTTAAAAACCAGTCTGTGTAAGACGTGCTCATAAAAACTGTACAAAGACAAAATGACAGAAGATACCTTGGACAATGTTATTGGTATCCCTCTGTATTCCCAAATCATTGGGCCCCATCAAAACAATAGCTATGGAAGTCCAAAACTTTAAATAAATGTTTAATTAAACCAACTTACTAACAGTCTTACAGCAAAATATCCTACCTGAATAGTAGTTTCCATCACTGGGCTGTCTCGTTAGTTTTTCATTTGTCAAGTTTGGAGCCAAGGCACAACTGAAAAACAAACCAATAAAATTTGATGTAATTATCCAAAACCAGCCAATAAAGCCAGCAACATGATTCTGTGCAAAGATCAGTCGCTGTCTATGCTGACTACCTCATATTCTTAACCACTGAAACTAATGAAAATTTTGCCTTTGCTTTAGGAGAAGCACAAGGAAACTTTAAGGTCAAAAATGTTCCCTATTGCATTATTCTTCTTTAAGACCTCTGTATTTTCAATTTCATTCCATATCTAAAGGCATTCAAATACAGACGTGACATCTTGTATTTCACTTAGCTGGCCTTTTTTTCTATTTTTAGAGTATTTCCTCATCCTGTTGTTGTGTTAGCAGGTGGTACATGAAGCACAACCATGTATTGTCTGCAGGTGTGTGCTGTAACAAGCTATATTCATATGAAGCAAGGCTTACAGCCCCTTATACACAGAAATATTTCACCACTATCATAAAGCAGGTGTCGTGGTTTAACCCCAGATGGCAGCTAAATATCACAGCCACTCACTCACTCACTCACTCACTCACTCACTCACTCCCCTGCCCTGCCACGAAGGGATGGGGAGGAGGACTGGAAAAAGATAAACCCCATGGATTCAGACAAGAACAAATGAATTAGTAATTCAAATAAACTTAACAATAATAATAGCCATGAAAAGGAGAGAGAGAGGAATAAACCCCAAGGAAAACAAGGGATGCCCAGCCAGGCCCTGAGCAGTGCTTGGCACCTCCTGCAGTCCCAGGCTCGGCGCGGTTCTGCCGCTGGGGCCGTGCCGTGATAGCGACCGGCACCTGCTGTTCTTCAGCCTTCAGCAACCCCACAACAGAAGGGTCCTCCAAGAGGTGGGACCAGGCAGCTGCTTCATTTCCTCTGTCTCCAAGGCTGCTATACTAAAAGTCCACCAGGATTCTTCTGGGTCCTTGAAATACCCGCTCCTGATAGTCTATGCCCACGGAGCCTCTGGACCAGTCCCAGTGGGGGCTTCTGCCACACATTCCCAGTCAAGCTAGTTTCAGCCTCCAGCAGTCAGCTGTTGGAATCTCCCTCCAGAAACACAAGTGGGTTCTGCCCCTTCACAGCCTGATTATATCAGGGTACACTGTGCACCCGTATCTGCTACAGCCTTATACTCCTGGGGGGCTGACGTTATAGGCCACGTGATCCACACAGTCCAGTAAACAAGGTTGTCCCTCTCTTTCACATGGCTGAAGGCAGTCTTCTCTACTCTTGGACATAGATTTATCCACTCACTTCTTGTGAAAATGGAGTAGAATTCCTTCCCATAGGATCAGGAGTAAGATCAGCCCTTCCACTCTCTCTGAGGAACTGCCCACTGCAGGCCACAGCAGCAACTCTCCTGGAAGAACCCCCTTTTGTGATTATTTTTCCTTGCAATTCATGTAGGATTGAGGTAGAATTTCCATCCCACTTCCTCATGTTGTCTCTGTAGACCTGCAGAAAAACCCAAGGTCTCCCCTGGTGTGTACCCTCAATATCCTCCCTTGACCAAATGACACTGTTATCAGCTGAGATTCCAGACCATGCATGTGGGGAGTAGAATCTATATCCTCTCTGAGATGCTCAACCAATTTCTCCATAGCAGGGACAAGGGAGGAAGACAGATTTTTCTGTGTACTGCTAGAGGTGGGGAGCCACTGTCTCCACCATTGGTGCCTCTTTGTCTCTCCAGACAACACTGCCAGTGAGTTGGTGTACGGTGATGACGCACTGTGGTGTACACATGGTTTGTGCACATCAGACTTCATGTGGATCTGTGAGTGACTGTGTGTTGTTTGGGTCATAATAAATTATCTATCTCTAAGCATGGCTAATTCCCTCCTGTACTGGGTACCTCTCTCCATTATGGTCCACTTTCCTGGGTGAAACAGAACATCTTCCTTGAAGAAATACCTTTCCTTGACAAGAGTTGCCTCCAGAGGCTGAGTAACTTGCGTTACTCTTCAAATCACCTCGCCAATTCACCCTTCCCTAGAAAATGTTTACAGCTGCTTGGCTTCCCTACCCTCTAATTCCACACCACCAGTCCCATTATCCCAGCATTGGAGCAGCCAGGTGATGACGTGCTCACCTGGATGATGGCTGAAATCCTTTTGCATATCCCACAGTTCATTCAGGGATAGGAATCAAGTGGTTACCCCTTGCTCTGCCTCTTCCTCCTGTTCTTGTTATGACCCTGCTTCATTAAACGAGCCATCTTTCCTGTCCATTTCTCTTCCTTCTTTTAAGAGCAACTGCTACGGACAGGGGTTGGGCCTCTGGTTCAGCTTTATCACCCACCCCTGGGGTGAGTAATCACAGTCACTGGAGTTTGAGTGCCCACTGTGCCTGTTGTGAGGGTTGGAGTAGCTGCAAATAATTGCTTAGCCCTAAACAATAGCTGAACCACATTCAGCTACTTGTTGGTTCCTATCAACAGGACCATGCTAGTTCCAGCATCCCAAGTGTATTCAAAATTTTCCTAATTCTCAAATGCTCTGGTAATTAGCCTGGAGAAGAAAGGGTGGCTGTGGGAAGACGTCTCTCCTCCATAGCTTGGTTGTCCAAGGAATCGGGTAGAAGATGCAATTGTGAATAATTCCCAACAGGTGTCACCCCACGCTCAGGTGATGGCAGCGCTTAGACCCGACCAGGTGAGTTACAGCAGAACAAGAACCTTAGCCCTGCCCGGAAGGCAGCAAACACAACAGGGTGCAGTAGTGCAAGTAAAGAGAACACAGCTCTGAGAGCAAACAAATCAACACTGTGACCAGTGGGTATTAAACCATAAGGAATGCTTGTAACAAATTTGTTTCAACATGCACTGGTCAGATCTGTTGTTAGCTTCGAGTCTCACGTTGGGTGCCAAAAAGGGCTGTTGTGGCTTAACCCCAGCTGGTAACTAAGCATCCTCCCTCACCCACCCCACTCCCAGTAGGACGAGGAGAAGGATTGGAAAAAGGTAAAACTCAGGTAAGAACAGTTGAGATAAGAACAGTTTAATGATTGAAAAAAAGTAAAATGTAATAATAATAGTAATAATAATAGTAATAATAATAATAATAGAAGGAGAGAGAGAGCGGGGAATAAAAATCAAGAAAAACAAGTGATA
>VZRR01002178.1:83715-112725 GCA_013398015.1 Oreocharis arfaki
CCACTGACCGATGCCCAGCCCAGCCCTGAGCACTGACCAGTGCCTCTCAGACAATTCCCCCCCCCCAATTTCTATACTGGGCATAATGCTCTATGGTGTGGAAGATCCCTTTGGCCAGTTTGGGTCAACTGTCCTGGCCACAATCCTGCCTGGCTTCTTGTGCCCCTGCTCACTGGCAGAGCATGAGAAACTGAAAAGTCCTTGACTTAGTGAAAGCACTACTTAACAACTAAAACAGCAGTGTTATCAACATTATTCTCACACTAAATGCAAAACACAGCACTGTACCAGCTACTAGGAAGAAAATTAACTCTATCCCAGCTGAAACCCAGACAGGAAGGCATCTTACCCAGACATCTCCATGGATGGTCCTTTAGCTTGACAGAAAAAACCAAAAACATCTATTAATAGGTTGCACAAGTACAGAATTTAAAAGTAAAAATGAAAACAAAAATATAGTGATTGTCTACTCATGTCAGAATAATTTCTCCTGGCTATTATGAAATTAATTACCTCATGTCTTATATCCTGATTATCTCTCAGGTCCCTTAAATCTCTCTTTCACAGAGAACCCTAGATCCCAAAACCCAGATTTTAACCTAGCCAATTTAAGCAATCTGGGACATCCAAACGCTCCAAATTTTCCCAAATAATTTGCCATGTACTGCATATCACAGGATAAATCAGACTTAGTTATTTTCTGAAAGAACAAGATCAGAAAATATACCTTAATGAGAAAAGGCAAATCCCTAAATAAAATTGTATTACCCGGTGGAAGAAAAACAGCTAATCCCACAAGCTAATAAGCTAAATTTGCTTCATGATGACTAAAGAAGTAGCTCAATTACACCAGAGTTGGGACTCCAAATCAAATTGTTACAGCTCTATAAGGGATCAGAAACCTCCTCAGGCCCTGTCTCCCTCTACATTGCCCGGGGCTGAATTTCAGACCTAGGACTGCATGGGAACAGTGTAATTCTGGCCTGTATTTGATAACCTTTGCTTCCCTAGTGCCTGCCCAGCACTATGTTCTGCCCAATAAGCTTGGAAAGCTTCAGCACATTTGCAGCTTAATTTGGGTCACATGGCATTTCTGAGCAGGTACTTTTAATTGTGTTTAGTCATCTCCGAAGCCTCGCGCCCACAAGCCTTTGCTGCTGAGACAAATGCAGGTTTAACTGTAATCTATTTGTCCCCAAACAAAGAGAAGGGAACCATTCATTACCCTTTTTCTTCTTACGCAAACACCACCACAAAGTGACTGCTCCTGCTCCTGCGATGGCTGTTAGGACAAATGCAGCAATGACTCCTTTCTGCCAAGCTGCTAAGATAACTGCAAGTAAGAAAAACATGTTTAAGAGAGTAGTTACAGTGATAGATCAACACTACCAAATCCTGCAGTACCTGACCTTTCGTTTTACTACACCTCAACCTTCTTACACACTGGGGAAGAACTCAGAGGAGACTTGTGTGCCAAGTTCTCTAGTGAGCCTCTCCTTTGTGACCAAAAGTTCAGTACATCAACAGCTTGGTTTTAGTTTGCACCTGGCTCCTTTGGCTTTTTGGGCATCCCTTAAATTTTCCTGTGTAAGCTGGACAATCTCTGTTTATAAAGACATCTCTCTGTTTAACTTCTGACAGTGGTGGAAGACAAACAAGTAAGGGAGTTATACTTAGGAACGTCTCAAATCAGTGCCCTCACCTATCATGGTGACACAGTAGGCAGCTTATCAATAATGAGCTCACCACTGATGGTTATTGGACGGCTCCTCACATCCCTGCTGGCTCGGTTTGAAGCCATGCAATAATAGGTCCCCGTGTCCTTCCTCTTCATTGTTTTCTTGTGCCATATGGTTTTGTCTGAATATTCCCTTACTTCATGCAGAAGAACTTCATGATCAGTTTTTTTAAAAAACTTGAAGTCTATCGGCCAAGATCCTTCTTTCACAGAGCAGAGGAAAGCAGTATCACTGCCAACTTCTACTTCTCCATATGGAACACTGCCCAAACTGGCATCCCTGATTGGTACTACAGAGGAAGGCGCAAAGAAAGCAAATATTAGCACTATTAGAAACAACTTTGATGACAAAATATTGTATTGTAGAAATGCTTGTTTAGTGCTTAGTAAAACAGAGACTGAATGCACAGCATTAACCTTTCTGAACAGTCTCTGCCAGACAGCATCCTCTAGTAAATATTTTCATACACCCAGAAATAGAGAGGGCACAATAAAGAAACAAAGCAGACACAGGAAGAAATTATATCCATTCCACAGAGGTCAGTCAGTCTCTCTCCTTAAAATCTGTTGGATGCCCCTCTGGCCTCAGTCTACAAATGATTTAATTTCCAGAAATAATACACTCAGCAGTTCCATTGTGTAAATAATTATGGTGCAATTAATGTAGTTCTGCTTTCATAGTTATGTAGAGTTATGCTGGTTTATGCTAACTGTATGGTAACTGTATTCTTGTAATTTTTAATATATAATAGAGGGTCTCAGGAGATAATGGATCGAGTTCTCCAAAGGCATAAGCATATCCCAAATTTCAATGGTTACAGAGTATAGCGAACACAAGGACAGAAGTTAGTTTGCTTTTGAGCAAGTTGTAAGAATATGCATAGCCAAACCATAGTTTTTAAGTTTGCTAGTTTAAAAATGAAGCATATTAGCATACACAGAACTAGCCTAGGAACAGATGAGCTTCAGACTTTGTAATTACAGGGGGAGAAAATAGACATTGTGTGATGTAAGACATGTAGAATGTCAGCAGCTTTGAAAAATATTTGGGATATGAAGCATGTTTTGCTAAAATTCCTAAAGAAAATTTCCCTGGAAATATTATAAATGTGTTTGGGGAAGGGCAATGGATAACACAAGGAAGATGTAAAGAAGGAATCATTATGGCAACACTGGCATAGAAGCAGAGGAAGGAAACCAGATTTGATATGAAAAGATGCTGGTCATGAAAGCTGTATTTGTATTAGGAAGCAGATTTAGATACAAGACATGGGTTACCATGACTGAGCCCCTGACAGAGAGAATTGCTCTGGAAAACGTAAGTCCTTCTCCAGATGTGGTAGAGACAGAAAGGACAGAATACAGACATTTGAAGTCACCACCTCACCAGTGGTGGACACTGGAAGACTGGGTCACCAGGCTCCAAAACATGACCTTCTCTTCAGAACTTCGAAACAGTGTCATGTGTATCCTGAACCACATCTCTAACAGCTGGGATACACCAGTTCCAGCAAAGAAATACCCACTTGTTAATGGACTAAGATTATGCTTTGTGTTTGTTTATTTGTACCTCGTTATTTCAAAATGCCTTGACTTTAAATCTCCCTGGATAAAACTTCAGAGTTTTATCATTCAGCTTTGCTCTAGTGTTAGGAAACAGTGGAACTGATGAATTTAAGGTGAGTCCAAAGGTGCTGTAGTCTGGGTGAATGCAAATACTGTATTAGAAGCCCTGTTTGGGAGCTCAGAAAGTGGAGAGTGTGCAATAATCCAACTGACTCAGAAGAAATGCAACAATTTTGGATGTATCTGTTCTAGTCATACACAACTCCCTGTCAAAAATCAGAAGGAAAACAGCCTATTAACCCCAAGTTTACCTTATTAAGACCAAAACAATTTGGGTTCAAGCCAGGATACAAAACTGAAAACTCCTTGGTAGAGAGAAATTACCTCTTCTTTTTCAAAGATCAAGAACAGACTTCTGCTCTCGTCCTGGACTACTGTGCTGTGATAGGCAACTATTTGAAGCCAAGTGAGCAAAGACTCATAAACATCTCACATCCATTTTGCTTAGTCCACCATTTGCTGCTATTGTTTCAAAACTCTAAATATGACATTAAACAACAAGAAGAAGAATTAAAAAGACTTACCTATCACTGTGACATTTAGAATATTGCTAGTTTTCACACCACTGGAGTGATTGTTTCTAGCATCACATTTGTATCCTCCATTGTCATTTAGTCCAATATCTTCATCCAAGAACATAGCATATGTGTCATTAGTTACATTTTTCTTAACTTCATCCCCTTTGTAGAATGTGAATGTTATTGGTGGTGTTCCCATCACTGAATGACAGATTAATTGTAGAGGCTTCCCTAACACCACCTCTGGTGAACCGCTGACAACGGAAAGAGTTGGCTTGGAGACCGGAGCTAAAAGGTGAATAAAAAAAAAAGTTGTAAACTACACTGCACAAGGCCAAAATACACAATATTATTTTGTAGAAAACATAAATATACAATATTTAGCTGGTTGCACACAGTCTATATTGGGAAGTTCTTCCTCATTGATAGAATGGAAACAGAGGGACTTGAACAAATCAACAGCATAGATAATAGATCATATGTGACTCTGAATAAAGTAGCATACAGGGAGAACATGAAGCAAAACAAGAAAAGGATCGGTGACACAACTGTGGATCATCCAAACTCCGGAACTAGTTCTGACCCAAGGAGCATGTCTGTTCTATGTATGACCTGAGAGGGATCATGCAGCTCCTCCTCAGGGCCCTGTTTCAGCAGCACAGTGAGTCACAACCCAGTCCATCCCTTTGACAGACTGGAGAACCACTGTGCCTGCTCCATGAGAGGGAAGGGAACTGGAGTATTCATAGTTAGTGTGCTGGTGAGGGGACTGTGATGATAGCAATGAACCCTTGGCTTTTCTAGAGTAGAGCCAACCAGATGACCTCTGGCTCTCCTGGCTTTCTGCCTGGAGGGTCACGGGGAGGGATTCAAGGCAGACACTGAGCTTCGGATCAAAGTGAAAGTTTTGCAGAACATTCCTTCTCCTGCAAATAGTAATGAATGAGAGTTTATCTGGTCCAACCAAGGGACCAGCAGGAAGCCATGCCAACTCCCTTCTCTGAGGGCCAGCCCTGGAAAATCTGACTTGATTAGATCACAATATGCCAAATCCTCTGCAGCTAAAGGACATCTCACAGAAATTCATGTTTAGAACTAATAGACACCCTGCTAGTTCATGGACTAGATTCTGTAATCAGATGCCTTTATTTATAAGCTTCTAGTTTAGATCCTCCCTGCACCCCGGTGGGTTCTAAGCCTCTGTATCAACTCACCATAAACATTTATCCTTACAGGTTTGCTCTCCTTGACTATTCCTTTTACTTCAGCTTTACAGGTGTACGATCCAGTATCATTCACATTAACTTTTATTGCTAAGACTCTGGAATTTTTCAACAGGGTATCTCCACTGGAACTCTTCCGTACTATAGAGAAGTTGGCTCTCCGAAAACCATTAACGCCGCAGCTCAAAATTAAATCTTTATTTTCATCCAACTTAGTCATAGAAGCAGACAACGTTGGCTTGGGAAATAATTCTGCAAGATGAAAAGAGAACTGATTCATTCAAAGTGAGCCTGGAAGAATATGACTACTTACCTCAAAGTATACAGAATGAAGGACATACTGATAGTTTATAATTCGGAAACAAAAAAATCATGTTATTTTAATATTATTGTATTTTCAGGGAAAACAGAAACTTAGCAATTGCTTGAAACCACTTTTCACAGGTTGTTTGAGGATATTATTTTAGTTGGGAAGTATAGGTGGGCAAAAATCAGAAACTGAAATCTAACTAGCCTTTAACTCACAGAAAATTTACACTTGGATCTGGAGGTAACACTTGGATCTTGAGTTCTGCCAAATTTAAACTTAGATACTAATACTTGGAGTAAAATCTAAGATGAACAGAGGTTTTACCTGACACAAAGACATTCAGTTTGGTGGTTTTAGACACCGCTCCTTGCTCCACCTTACACAGGTATTCATCACTGTCCTCTTGAGTAGCTACTGTAGAGTATTTTAAAAATTTCTTATCTCGTACACTGTTCAGTATTGTTCTGTTCTTCTGGAGGATGATTTCAATGTCACGCATTTGAGCTACCACAGTTGAGCATTCAAATTCTATTTGGTCTCCTTCTGTAACGTTACTGGAGGGCCTGGTGATCAGAGTGGGCTTTATAAATGGTTCTGCAAGAGAATACATATAAACACACAGATAGATAGGTATACATATAAATATAAGACCCAATTTTTATCTATAGCAAGCAAAGAAATATAAAAAGAAAAGTTAAGCAACTTACCCTTGACTGTAACAAGTGTTTTGTTGCTGTGTTGTGAGCTTTCCCATCCAGATCTTACTTGTCTCTTGCCAAAGCAATCGAATTGTAAAATATTATCTCCCTCTTCAACGTAATATTCCACTTCAGAAAAATTTTGGTTTTGTTCAGGTACACGTTTTTCTTTAGGTGCTGAATTTGTCTTTATCTTCCGGAAAAAAAACTCTAAAGGAGGTACTTCTTCTGGCAGCTCACAACGTAATTTCACAACTTCACCCTCTAAAACTTCTTTTTTGTCAGCAGTCAGGATTGGCTTGGTCATTCCTTATAACAGACAACAAGAAAAGAAACAGAACATTGCATAATCCTGAAATAAACACTATCTCTGATGACTGTGGGAATGATTTATACTAATTAACAGATGCAAATAGTTTGCAAGAACCAAAGGATGACCCAGTAACTACGTACTGCTGACAAATTCTTTCCAAGCTGCTTTTCCAAGCGGAAAAATGTCACCTGCAGTCAAGAACACGTCTAGAAAGTGTATGGATGGAGGTGGCCCCTGTTCTCATAAGAGATGAAAGAACAAGACTGATACAACGCTGTCTACAAAAGCAGCCCATGTCTGATGCTGGCTCTGACAGTGGCTCTCACACCCTGAGCATCTCTGTATGTTATTTCCAGCATTTCCAGGAATCTACCCACTCCTCACCATGGCTATTGGGGTGGGCACAACTTTCACAAATACTTTTTCTTGTCTAGGGAACAGAGGCTCAGGACAGTGGGAGTGGAGGCACAGACAATGTTCCTGACTATGACTGATCTGTCCTGGAGCCTTGGGGTCCTGAGTTCATTTCTGTGCCTTAACATGGGGAGTTGGTGCCAAACTCTCATCAAGTACTGGGATGTCAATGGATAAAACACACTTTGCAAGAAACCCCGTTTAGCACTGATAATTATTCCCTCCCTGTAAAGTCGTTCTCTCTTTGTATCTTATCTGCCATGTCTGACAGAACACTCACCTGCTACCCAAACGTAGATGGAGTTACTGAAACTCAACTTCCCATCTGCCTTCACAGTACATTCATAGTCTCCTGTATCTGAAGATCTGGCTACAGGTATTTCATACCGTGCATCTTCTTTGTCTGATACTGTCATAAACACAAGCTTTCCATCCTTAAAAATTGTAAAATTATGCTTCAGCTGGAAATCAGTATTTTTGCTAATATCAGCATGACAGATGATTGACATCGGAGCTCCATTCTTCACTTCGACAGATGGCTGAACCCTGATTTCAACTCTGTTGAAAGTAAAAACTTGATAGAAAATAAAATAAAAAGTTATATTTATTTTAAATTAGTCCAACATAACACAGTTATCTCAAGCTGCTACATTTAAATTACAAGAATTGATTTTAAATTTTACATTTCATTTGATAGGAATATTGTAATTTAAATTGATAAGCACTTCTGGAAATAAAGTTCATAGTAGTATTTATATATACATACGTATATGTGTGTAGAAATACATATGCATAGAAATATATTCTGTGTTCATAACCACAGAGAAGATAAATACTTTGTAGCTTAAATATTATAACTGTTAGAATCCTGGTATAATTAATATTTATATTCTCACATCTAGAGGAACAAGTAGAGAGAAAGATGTATTAGTTCATTCACTTTCTCTTCCTTTAGAACTTACACTTTCGGGTTATGCTCATTTTGGTCAGGATTTGTATTAGAAATTGCTGTGCAAATAGAAAAGCTTTCCTGCATCTAAAGAAGTCCCTTGCCTTGTGCATTTACCAGCTATTTATAATGTGTCCTTGCTAGAGAGAGTTTGGGGCATAAAATCAGTGAAAAAGCTGTAAATTTCTTTGCATGTGAATAACCACATTGACAACAAGAAGCAAACATTTCTCCTGGGTGATGGAAAAAAGGAAGCATTCAGAATGTACGTGCTGGGAGCCAGCAGGATGATAAGATAAAAAGTAAATGTGTTCCTTTCAGAACACAATTTCTGAACTCTGCTCAGACATGATCAATTCTTTTGCAAGACCAGGAGACAGTGCCCTTAACTTACATTCTATATTTTTATCTTTTATCCTTCCTTGTGGGCATGAGAGGGATTTTTACATACCAAAATAAAATGCCAATTTTTTCTCCCACCTCTTCTATGGCTCAGTAAAGCAAATTACTCTAGGGAAGATTTTATCAAAACTTTTATTAAGGTATGAGCAGCACATCTCTGATTTAAACACTATACCAACAAACACCACCAAGTAAAACTCTTTTTTTTTTTCATATAGCCAAATTTCATACTGAGCTATTGTACAGCAAAGCCAAATAAACTCTGTTAGAGATGCATACTAAGGACCACGGAATTAGTTAAATTAGTTACATTAAATTCATACATAAAAAACCCGAACAAAACAATCTAAAAAATCTACCACTACCTACCTTTCCCCTGAGCATAAATTTCCGAACCTGGAGAAAAAGAAAAGAGAAGAAATATTATTTTCAAAGCTTACAGATTGAGAGACAGTAATGCAAAACTGTAAAAAGCCTCAACAAAGTCCAGACAAACCAGAAACACATGTACCCACCCAGAGATTTAGTTATCAAACTTACACTGCAAGAAAATCACCAGAAGAGCAAGATACATCTCGTTCCTAAAGAACAGACACTTAACTCCAAAATAAAACAATATTCATTATCAGAGGTGATGCCTCCAGGTGCCTAAACCACGTTATGCTTTTTTCTCTTGTTGTTTTATGGAAACCGATAAAAATTTGCCATTAAAATTTGTAAGTTTTCCCAGATCTTCAGCAGAAACTGGCTGGATCAAGTAATCGTTCCCATTACTGGAAACTGGAAATGGCAAACAATGAGAATGTATCTGCTGCTCCCAGGCAGATTACTGGTCAGGAAGTGACTGGACTTTTCCTGAGGGCGCCACCAAATGCATTTGCTTTGTTTAATTTCTTAAGGTGTATTAAAAAAACAAGAAGTTCCAATGACATTATCCTGCAGTTCCTGTCAATATGGGTATTTTTAAGTCACGATTAACCATTTAGGAACAAAAATTACCTTTGCTACTTGACCTCAGCAGATACTTGAGCAAATATTTCCCTTTATCCTAACAGCAAACTCTTTCAGAGAAAAGATGTACATAATTACTCATTTTCCCCCTTTACCTCTATTCCTAGGTCTCCCATTGTTCTGTGACAAAGAACTGAAGCTTTACTGTAGGTTGCACAATAAATTCAAATTATCTCAGAAACCAGAGCTACTGTCGCGTGAGACTAGGATATCGACAGGTGGATCTCGCATACTACCATCATATACCAAAACCTGGGATTTGCACCAGATTTTATTTTATTTTATTTTATTTTATTTTATTTTATTTTATTTTATTTTATTTTATTTTATCTTATGCAGTTGGGACAGTGCAAAGGACACACAATCACAAACCTTAAACCCCTCAGGAAAAGAATCGGATGGAGTTTCAATTCTCAGCAGACATCTGCTGCAGCACTGGCACAATCCGAAACAGAGAACACTTCTCAGTTGTCCAGGATATTTCTCTCAGTATAGCAGTCCACTTTTAAGTCAGACTTAAGCCATTCCCTCCAGCCCTAACACTGACAGAAGCTTACAGGCCTGACAAAATGAGCTGAAATCAAGCCCTTCAGGAAGCGTTTCTCAAGTTGTGTGACCCAGAACTACCCAAGTTGTGATTTAGTTATTCTTGAAAACTGAGTGCTCAGCTCTTAATCTCTTTGTTCTTTCCCCTGTGGACAGAGTCAATGCTTTCCTTTAATTCCAGCAACATTTTCCAGGCTTGTTAAAACACTGCATAAAACAATACAAAATACTTTTCACAGAAATGAGACAGACAGTTCTCAGAAGCTTCACTGTTCATAAGAAATCCCTTCCTTTCCTCCTGGGGTAAATGAAAGCTGTAATTTCACCCCCAAAACCAGTATTTTAAAGCTATAAGTCTACTTCAATGATTGTATCACCCACGTAAGCGTGGAATTTTGCAAAAGGAAACAGAAGGAAAACACTCATCATTTAACAATGTATCGGCTGCATGAACACGGCCTGTCTGGCTGTTTTACAGAATGGCACAATAGTCGCAGCAATTAAGACTGAGCTGTTAACTAGCAATAGTATTTGTCCTGCTCAGTCCGGGCTGTTTGAAACACACCACCAACAAAAGACTGGTGGCTTGGCCAGCTTCCAACAATGGTCCCCAGAGACAGGTAAAGGAAAAGAGTGGGAGGACACGTGGCAGGTGGAGAACAAAGGTAGATCAACTTTTGCTATTGGTAACAAAAAAATAGGAAGGAAGGAGATTTTCCCCTTCCCCCTTTCCCCATAAAAGAATTCAGCAGAGCATAAAAAGCTCAGCAAAACCACATCAGTCTTTCCCACGGGGGGACAAAGGTTCCTCTGAGCCCCCTTTGGTGAGGGAAGGAGAGTGAGGGTGGGCCAATATCCTTCAGAGAGGGCCAGCAGGGCTCAGGTCAGAGGCAGGCTAGTTTCAGGCTCAGGTGGAAAGGCCAGCTTTAGGACGAAATAGCTCAGGATTAAGGTTTAATGGTGCCAAAACCTGAGGCTGTTGCCAGATGTCACTCCCAAGTGAAGTCCATTCCACAAGATTCTATGGGCTGAATTAACTGTCATATTCCTGACAAGCATCAACATTGTCCTGGAGAGGAAAATCAAGCTGCTATTGACCAAAACCCAATAATTAAATTCTACTGCAGGAATTTAGGCCAAAATAACATGAATCTTGGGAGAAAAACAGTTCAAACACACAAGAACATCTTAAGACCATCTTCCATGCTTAAACTGGAAACCACATTGACCTAAAGGATGTAACTTCAAGTACCTGTGCCAGTAATGCAACTGCATATTTTCCTGACAGCCATTTTATTGTAATCGCTCAAGATACATATTTCTGAACTACATAAGATCAAATTTATTCTAATATACATCATATAAAAAACTCTATTCAATCTCTATTATATCTGTGGGAAAAGCAGTCTTGACCTCAGAAATGCAACACACCTTCTGAAGCAGCCAGAATAGCCATTATAATCTAACTGAATGCCCTTTGAAACCCATGGGAATTATCACATTTAATCTACTGCCAATGAATTGGACCCTTACACACTAAACCTCACCTGGGAATTCACAAACCCTGTTTCTACTGGCTGGATCGTCTGTTACTTGCTCACATGTGACATTTCCTAAAAGCCACCAGCTCTGGCAACTGAACAGAGCTTTGCTGAAATGAGAGGCAAAGTCTATTTCCCTAACTAAGGGAAAAATGCTGAATAAGATTTCCAAATATTTCCCTCTGCAAATAGAGTGTTTTTAGCCAGTCTCTTATGACAGGAAAGGGAGCTTGGAGTCTCCAGCACATTCCAGCTGCTTGTTTCCATGTGTTCTCAGAAAAGAGCAGCTGCAGTGCCAGCCTCCAGCACAGACATCTCACATCCTCACCCCCCCAATTCCAGCCAATTTTCTGGGGCCCCTAAACTTGGTCTCCTGGTCTCAAATGTCCATTCCTGATGGCAGTTTCACTTTCTTCAGAAAAGATGAAGGCTTCATGTGCATTGCCTTCAAGTTCTACCTCACTGATTTACTGATGAAACAGTTTTGGGCTCAGAAATCTTGTCCCTGATAATAGAGGTTCCACATAATTCCCTTTGTAAATTCACTGATTTTAAACACAATTAATTGCTACAGAGGTGTATCTACAAATGTTCAAGATTTTTCTAACTTTTATTTAAAAATTTTTAAAAATTCAGAAATCTGTACTGAAGTAAACACAAGTTTTCCAGTAAACAAATGAAGAAAAGCAGCTCTGATTTCTAATCCCAGATTCCTGACACATACAATGGTTTAACTGATTTGATTTCTTATAATTGAACTGTTTTGCTTATTTATCAGTTCTTGTTTCAGTATACTCACAGATAATACAACTATAACAAACATTGCTGTTCTCACAAGTCTAGACAAATCTCTGGTGAGCTGGGAATGAAACAAGCTCTTTCTACATACATTTTCAGGGTATATTGTCTTCTCTTGAAAGTGGGGTATTTGTATCAATTATTTTTGTTTTAAATGCATCTCTTTATACTTCCCTAGAGAAGAATAAAAAATTCATTTTCCTCCATGGATTTGAATATTTACAAGAACATTAAAGAAATTATCATCGCCTTTTTTTGAGGAGTCTGGAAGTTCTACAATTTACAATTTAAAGAAACTCTAGATTGTCCAGTTCGTCTAGGTATAAATTACATTTCACAATGGCACCATCTGCTGGGAGAAGAGCATGGCAGTGAAGCACACTGGGCTTCCCTCACTGCTCCCTTTCATAATTAAATGTAGGATGACTGATATCCAACACCTCCTCCAAATGGCAACATAAATTAAACCTGGAAAACTAACTAAAGGAACCAGAAGGCTGAAAACAACAGAATATCACCGAGGCTTTCATCCTGGAATTTTTACATTTAATGCAACAGGAGCTAATTATTACTATTTGGTTTTACACTTCCTTACTGATACAGTGCGACACTGAAAAGAGCATTAGAAATCTGTCTTGACTTGTATTTCATGTAGCACACACTTCCATGTACCTTAGAAATTCATTCAGACAAATGAGAGAAATTCCTTATTTCAGAGATGTGAAATCAATTGATGATTACATTATGATCATGGTCTGTGATAATACCTCAAACTTTCTCTGTGCCAGTAGTGTGTGATTGATTCAGCTCCTCAAGGACATTTTTAGCTCTGTCCACTACTGGATTAAAGTTCCTCAGTTCAGAAACACACATCACACCCTGTCACTGTCACACAGTGCCTTTTACTGGCAGTGTACCAGGATTTGTACTCATTTTGCTTAACATCCAGCATTTCCAGATGCAGCTGGAAAACAGCCTCAAGCTCTGCAGCAATACTCATCAGAGTATGAACAGTGACAGAGGAGAGGTCAATAACTTCTGTCTGCAGAGGGAATTAATCCTGGAAATATTTTGCCTTCTCTTACCATTATTTTAATACTGCTTGATGATTCCCCAAGCATTATTCCACATCGATTTCATGAGTAAAATTCAGTTGGTAGTGACTCAACGAGCTGATCCAAGCTGACAGAAAATCTTTCAGCAGTCTGTGCAAACCAAGAGGCAGAATTTATTTGCTCCTGATCCGCTGCAGGTGCCTACACACAGCCAGCCATTGCTGCTCCTCATCTAACTGCTGGTTGACTGCACAGAGGGGCAGATACTCCTCAGATACACCTCAAGTAAAGTACAACAACACAGGCTTGAAAAAAGCCGAAAAATAGATATAGTCTGTCCTGGCATCTGTGTTCTTTTTTAAACAGTTTTTTAATTCAATATGTTAAGTATTGTAGGGGAAAAAAAGTTTAGCTTTTATCAGAGGTTAGGAACCAGAAAAAAGTTTAAATTACATCTATGAAAAAGCTGAGTGATTAAGCTAACAGAGTAGTCTATATTGCCTTCTTACAGCAATTCCTGAAAACATTTGTCTGGAACACTTTTCATGCAGTGATGTTTGAATTTATCCCAAGAGAAACGCATTAGTACCCCAGTTTTTGGTGTTTCATCAATTTTTTTTCTTTCTTTCTCCATTGTTGGGAGATGATGCAGAGGACAGACATACCATTTAAAAATATTTCATCTTTGGGAGATTTGGGAGCTGCTAGGTTAATCAAATTGGGTACACAAAAGTTCCTTTCACCAGCTGACATGTTCTTTGCAATCTGCAATTAATTGAAAACCATTCACTATGTCAACATTCTCATTCATACCCCGAGGATCACTGCAAGAAATTTAAAGCTACCTTAAATATGCATAGAGAAGAGATCCTTTCCTCTTCTTCTCTTAATCGTCCTCCAGAAAAACAATTCTCTCACAATCAAACACCATGCACTCCAAGTAAACAGCAGACTTGCCTCCACAGCCTTTTTGAGCAGGAGTGTGAAAATCCAGTGTTCAGTGATCTGCCTATATCAGTAAAACCTTTTTGCACAGACAAACAGAAGCCTTGATTTAATTCATCACGAGACATAATTGTCAGTAAATGTGATTCCTGGCAAACCTTCTGCAGACATCCACTGCAGCAAATGCTCCTCCAGAACGCAGGACCTCTCAGGATGAGAAACTGGGACTGGGAATAACTCTGTATAATAATTCTTATAATTCTGCTGAAACACACAAATTTCCTTGGAAGCCTGTGCAGAACAGACACAGTGTGAAGCCATCACAGCCTTACTACAGAGCACTATCACACTATTTTCATCCTCAAGTTAAAGAACTGACCTTGTGAATGAGAGCTCAGTTTGGTTTATCCCCTTCCACCTGCTCAGTAGAGGCAGAATATTGTCACAGCACCAAGTGATACATATTTCCCTTTCTGACTTTTTAACTTACTTGTTTTGGCTGGATGCCTTCTGTTCTGTTCTGCAATGTTCTGCTCATCATTCTTTGTCAAATTTATTCAGTTCGCCTTACATGTACAACCACATTAATTCCAGGCAGGAAACTTGCAAATCTAATAAAAAGGGAAATCCAAGCTCACACAGTATCTTACTGCTGCTATAAAACTCTCTGTACACACGCTAAAAAAAAAAACATCCTCTTAGTCCAAAGGCAATAGCCAGGTCTGCTTGAAAAACAATCCACATGGAAGCAAACTTCTCACTTCCAAACAGAAACCAAGGGGTTGGACCTGCACTTGTCTTCCCCTGACACACGGGCTGTGCATCCTGAGGCTGCACACCATTAAAGCTGCTGTACACGAGAGATTCTGGTGACACCTAAACTTCTATTTTTCAGAAGGTATGGCCAAAAAAACAGCTCATTTGCTGCGTAACTATTCCCCTTTACCCCCACACAGAATGAAGCAGCTCCTTAGAAAAAGCGTTGAGTTGTAGGCGAGCACCACCAGCCAGGGCTCCTGAGGGCTTTTTGTGGGGGTTTCTGACAAGAGCAGGCTCCCACAACAGCAAAATGCACAAACACCCCAGTCCTCCCCCCAGCAGCTGCACTTTCACACATGCTTCCTGACAGCTGGGAAAAGATGTTCCGCTCTTGCGGTTTGCTGACAGCATTTCCACATCAGAAACATTTCTGAGGGGAGGGTGGAGATTGTCTTAAAAGAAATTTAAAAAGAAAACAAACCCAAACAAGTAAACCTCCACCAAAATTAAAAAAACAAGGAGGAAGGAAGTGCACACAACGTTCTGTAAAGAAATTTTGCAATGCTGCAACAGCCAAGGATTTGGGAGGGAGTCTATATAACCCAAGGAAGGGCTGCAGGGCTTTGTCTTGTTGCCTTCAGAAAGTAGAAAGAAAGAAATAAGACAAGGATCACTATTAAGTCATTTTCTGTGTAAGCAATTGTACAACAGGGCCTGGAGTCCTGGAGAAGGCATTGCCCATGCATGGCTGATGATTACACTTACTTTGCCTGGAGTAAAGAACATCTGCTTGCCAAGACTTCAACAAATTAGTCATCAAGTTTGTTTCCGCAGTAGTGTTGAACTCAAGTTCTTTATGAGATTTGTACTTTCTAGTATAAGATCTCTCTTCCTCACAGCTTAATATTTGAAGCTCAACCAAAATGTTTTCTGAACTAGCTGGTTAGCTATAAATACTTATTAGCGTCTTAAAACGTCTACAGATTTGATACTTTTTTGGACTGTTTTTTAAAAATTATACTGCTGCTAAAAACCCACCCAGTACCACACACTTCCTTAGTCTCAGCTATATTACCACTTGCGCTATCTCTAGGAAATCTGTGTCTTTTTGATATGGATCAGTGATCTCATTCATTCCCTTGCACGAATGGTGCTAGAAAAACTACCCAAAAGGAGAAAGGTGGGGGTTGGTCTCTCCTCCCTCGAGTAATAAATGATAGGACAAGAGGTATCAGCCTCAAGTGGCACTTGAGGAGGTTTAGACTGGATATTAAGAAAAATTTCTTAATGGAAAAGGTTGTCAGACATTGGCACAGGTTGCCTTGGGAAGTGGTGCAGTCACCTGGAGGGATTTAAAGACGTGCAGATGTGGCACTTGGGGACATGCTTTAGTGGTGGCACTGGCAGTGCCGGGGGAATGGTTGGACTCGATGCTCTTAAAGGTCTTTTGCACCCTCAGTGACTCCCTGGTCCTGTAGTGCATGGCAAGATGGCTCTGCCACACAACTCACGGGGGAAACTGCTGCTCACGTCAGCCACATCTTAGGACAATGGTACACAACATTTACCTGTATCCCAAACTGCTGCTCCACACTCCAGTGGTCCTCTCTCTGACCACTACTCTGCCTACCATAGGCTAAATGTATGTGGGATATGACAAATCCTCCAGAGAAACACGAGTGAAGATCAGCACTGATCAGCATAGTTTCCGTATTTAGAACTTCCTCAAGTCCTAGAGCCACTCCTCCATCTCCTTCAAAAGAAAGATCTCTGTCATGTAACTCCACCAGCTCTGTTGCTCAGTATCCAGAAAATGTTTTTTCTCACACTTCTGCTGTTTTCCTACCGTAAGCCAAGGACATGTTTCTTTCATATTACAAATCTTTCTAAACCAGAACCATTGTTTCTTGTCTGAAAGCTTTTCCTTTTCTTCTCTTAGCTCAAATGTCTCAGCAGATACAGAAAACTACTCCAAATGGCAAAGGTAGGTTCTCTTCTGTTGATTTTGAAGTATGTGCTGAGATTGACTGCTATCCAAAAAAATGGGGGAGGGATTTAAAAATGTCCAAAAATTTCATGCAAAATTAAATCTTTTGCCTCTCTGTGCAGTGAGTCAGTTAAAAAGTTTCGACACAAAGTTAACTGTCTCTTTGCTGACCTGTATGGAAAGTCAAAATTGCTTTAACTTGTTAAAACATTTTTTTCCCCCATGGAAATGTTGTAATTTATTTTAGTCATGACTAGTTCAGTACCATTTTCTATGAAAAGACAAGTTTTTATTGCAAATTCATTTGTATAAGATCATGAAAGGAAACAAATTTCAGAGACCATCAAGGCCCTTACTGCTACTATTCAAATGTTCAATCTACTTATACAAGGTGAGTTCTGTCTGCTTATAGACAGCAACAATAAAATACTGCTTTTGCTTTCAGGTTTACATGCTACCTCTCAACTAATATATAAGGTTACTTTCTCCTACAGTTAATACTCTAATATTTGATCTATCTTTTATACTTTTCTATTATTTTAATTGCTGCTGTAGTTCAAAAGTATTGTTGGTGGTTCATCTGAACACATCTAGAGGCTTTGTGTGGCTGTGCCTCTTTTGCATGAACACATGCACTTTTCATCATGTGTGAAGCTGCATTCTGGTTTTGAAAAGTAATTGAGTTGCCTGCTGTTAGAGGTGGAAAAAGCATAATGGCCTGTTTCAACACAAATAAGTGTAGCTTGGTTGCCAACATATTTTGGGAAAAATCTGGGGGTTTCTTGGGTCATAGGTGCAGTCAACTCACTCAGAAGCTTTTTTCTTTTCAGAGATGCTGTCCAATCCCAAGCTGGTACTGGTTCAGGGGGCTTTGAACGTGGTGATGAAGCAGAACGTGACCCTCTCCTGCCTCTCTGTGTCTGGATCTCCACCTGTCAGATACACACTGTTTAAGCACAACCAGCAGGTATCTGCTTTAAACAGGTCAGACTTGACCCCTGCATTGTTCACCCTGACCATCAGCTCTGCCAGCGACGTGGGGGAATACAAGTGCAAAGCTCAGTACAACATCTCCAGAGGTGGAAAATACAGCAACAGCCTCAACTTCACCCTTATAGGTACGTCTTGATGTACCCCTCCCCAGCACTAGTTATTCCAGGGGCACACAGCCACCTCTTGACTGAGGAGCTGAACTTTCCTGCTGTTCTTACCTAAGGAGCTGGCAGTGCTCTCCTGCCTGGGCTCACGAGCCCTCCATCCTCCATGCTCAGCTCTTTTGCCAGTGTTGTCACTTCACTCCAAATCTTGCCTGGAGCTTGTCCTGTACTCAGTGATTCAGACTTTTCAGTTTTCTTTCTACAGAGCCAATTTCCAAACCAGTGCTGAGCTCACCCACCTCTCAGGCAAAGAAAGGCCAGAACGTGACCCTGTCCTGTCTCTCGGAGAATGGATCTCTTCCCATCACGTATCTATTCTTCAAAGGAACACAAAACATTTCTCCCCAAAAGACGATGCAGAAGAGGGAAGCAGCTGTGATTTTTCTATTTATTGATTCCCTTAGTGACTTCGGAACCTATAAATGCAAAGCTAGTAACAGTTTTCCCAACAATACAAAATACAGCAATGGTTTCAACTTTACATTAGCAGGTATGAATGAAAAGAGATTACTACTGTAGACAAACTGGGATCACACAAAATTCAGAATGTTGTAACTATGCGAGTTTTTAGCCAGATGTTTTGTTCCTGCAATGTGATGTTCAAAATATATTTTTTTAAATTAAAAAAAGAAAATCGAGTTTTTAAAATTAATGCAAAACCATAGAATTTCATGCATCCTAGATGGCAGTAGAAGTTGAAGTGATTATGGAGGATGTCTGTGAAAGATTCACTTTCACAAGAGACCCCTGGTCCACCTTGGAGAGAGTCTGGTTTCATTTTTCTCTTTGGTCCTATGAGCGAGCTTACTGGTACCAGCAAGCTGCCTTCCTTCTGCTGGGGCACAGAGCCCTTGGGACTCTCCTGAGCAGTTACATTAACTACAGCTAATCTAAAAGCTGAAAGAAATTTCAAGTCTTGATTTCAATTTACAGAAAATACTTTAAAAATGAAACAACACTTCATTGCATAAACACTTTTTTTTTCTTCTTTTTGGCAGAGGAGAGAAGCCATTCTCAGCCCCTGATAATTTCTCTTGGGCTGATCCTGCTACTACTCATAATAGGATTTGCTCTGGCAATTCCATTTTTCATAATTCCTTTGTATAAAGCAAGTGAGTTATTTGAATGTCTGTTTCGTTTTCCAAAGGTCATTTATGTTGTCAATATATTTTACTGTGCAAACATCACGTTACCAGTAGAGCAGCTCCTGGTATTTTAGCATGTTGTTGAATCTCCTCTCAAGCAGCACTGGCAGCTTATCAAGACATTGATAAGGCCAAATCTCTGAGGTGTGTTTTAAATGAAAGATCTGGGGTGGGGGAAGCAAAACAACATCCATTGTAATACACAAAAACACTGGAAGGTATCTGACCTCACTGGAAAGGGAAATGTATTCAAATGCCCTTGGTTAAAGAATAATTTTGATTGTGAAAATAACGTTACCCGAGATCTCAAAATTTTAAAAATACATTGAAACTGTTTATTTCCCTTTAAGAAAAATCTCTCTCTATATATATACATATACATGTATATACACAAACATATGCTTTTCTTCTACAATTTGCAGAAAAATTTAAGTCTACCAGGCCCTCAAGTAGCCTTACTTCAACAGCGAATGCACAGGAGTCTGAAAACGAAGTCTTATACACAGAGATTGGTAAGTTCCTGTCACCCACTGCAGTCAGGCTTCTTCAGGTACTGCAAAATCACTGTAAGGGGACACCTACTGACCCTCCTGGCAAAGGCATTATTTGAAATCTCTCAGAATCCATATTTGGCATCATCTGACAGCCATGCAGCCAGAACTGCAGCTAGTTAAACGAAATGAGGTTCTATTAAAAAAAAAAAAAAGGGTGTAATGACTGTTTAATAAGAGACAAGAGTGAGCTATATGAAATTGTAGCAAAATAAAACTTGCATAGCTCCTGCATTCTGTTCAAAATTGTTCAGTACTTTAGTTCTTTATTCCATCATTCTTAAACTTGGCAAGACTCAAAGTCAGTTCAAACTGCAATTATGAAGTGACAAGGCAACTGATCTATGTTAAGACATTTTACTACTTGAATTGATGAAAACACACAATAATGAAGATATTACCTGACAGCCATGATGCTCTGAACTCTGAAAGGTTTCTACATTTGCCTTCTATGTGAATGTCTCTTTTCAAAGGGAAAAAGAACCCCTCCCAAACTAACCAATAGCAAACGCATTCATGCTTCCCATTTCTAAATATCAAAATGGAGTAACTGTCTCCAAACAAACCTGCCTTCCTGTTCATGCAGTAGATAGAATTCTCACTGCCCTGCTGGGTCAGCTCAGTGCTGTGCAGCTGCTCGTGCCAGGTCTCAGCCTTCAAGGACAGTGACAAGAGCTCTGATAAGGCCCATGGACGCTCCATGATTTATATTCAGTATGGAACCTCACTGCTTTGCTTCAAGGTTATAGAAAAAAATGTCTGATTCAAGTTGTTTGTAATTGAGTTAACTGCTGTTCATCATCTTTAATCCAGAGCCTGTTAAACCAGAAGAAGAATACATCAACTTTTCTGTTATTAGAAGAGAAGAGGAAAAAGGTGAAAACCTCAAGCTATAATATCGAAATACCTGATCCACACAAATCTGTTTTGAGTGGACTTTGCTGGGTGGAGGCAGGGGTTAAATACTTGCAATTGCTTATGAAATTCCATAGTTACTATGGAAAAACTAAAGTAACTTCAAAACTGTTTTGAGGCGGGGGGGAGAAAAGAAGAAAAAAAAAATCCAACAAACCATCCTATGGCAACAAATTCAACAGCCTCACTATGAAACCACGCAGAAGATGTTATTAGTAACCACACTGCTGATGTAATGGTCATTCTTCTTCTGTGTATCTGTACCAAAAACACAATTATGAATTATGTTATTCTGGCTTTTAGCAGGGAAATGGACATGTTCTACAGTCTATTCAAAGGTCCTCACCAGAGACTGAGTACCAGGTATGACTTTTTTGTGATTAACTCAATCACATCTTTTTAAAGAATTTTTCAGCCCTCAAATGTGCTAAGTTCCAGCAAGCTGCATAGAAAGAGATGATGTTTAGACTCCAATTTCCTGGCCTAATCAGTTTGTAGACAGACACGTAGCTCACTTTCTACTAGCAAGTAAAATCTCTGAGCCATAGTATCTAAGGACTTCAATTTACGAGAAAAAGCAGAACAGATAAAACTTAGAATTACATGTAAAGCTTTCATGCAGATCTAAGTTCCTGAACATTTAACAATTCTGCTAAAGTAGAAACTGGATTGTGTGCAGACATAAGATAATTAAAAGGCTTTTGTTCAGTATAACTAAAAAAGAAAAAAAATCCCTCTTAGGCACTAGAGGATCTGTATTTGGTCTCTACGTACCTGCAAGGATGGCAATTACTCAGTTCAACAGTACTGCAGCTCTCAGAGTAAGGATAGGTCACTAAAATTAATTTTTGGGACAGTTAACTTCAAAATAAATTCTGTATCCTGCTCCAGGCTGTTTCTTAGATGTTGCTGGGTTGTTTTAATATCATTCCATAGCCAGCTTATTTAGAATTCCATGAGTTCAGTAAGACACACTATGCTAACCTTGATTTTATCTACCATAAATAGTCTATACAGCAATTATTATTGTTGTTACAAATAACTCATTTATAGTTAAGTGAGCACCATGTTATAGAAGATTTTAAGGCAAGTTCTTGTGTTTCATGACACTGATGATTATCAGAGGTCCTGGGCCTTTCTGCAGAAACCTTACAGTGACTGAACAAGCTGTACAGGCACTGGAAATCTAGACAAAATCAGAAACACGCAGTTCTGTATCTCTGCAAACTCTTGTATCTGATTTTAACGGCTGTGCTTAGATACAGGAAAAATATGATCATACATTAGTCTTTTTCCACCATTTTATCCACACAGACATTTTGTCCATGAAAAATGATCATATAAAAAACTTTAAAATTTATTTAAATCTATTCCTCTGTTACTCTTGATAATGTATTTCTGATTTTTTGTGTTTATCAAGAGCAAGACGAAGTAGCTTACATGTTTAAGAACTGAAGCCATGTGATTAAAATACATTTCTACAAACAGATAGTACAAAGATACTTACTGATGTTATTAAAATATTTAAGATTTGGAAGTCTTTTATATAAAATAGATCATAATTCTGTCAGCAATACAGATGAAAGCTGAATTTTTAGCTTAGGACAGAGCACTTGCAATATGATAGTAAATCCAAAGACGTGAACAAGAATATGGTTAGCCTTGTTAACAAGGGACAACTTTTTCTCTTCCCTTTTTCCAAAGCAACCTGGAAGACCCACATTTGACAGAAAACAGATGAACCACCAAGTTTTAGCACAATTGTTTGCAGAGAAACCACTGAGTCCATGACAGTGCTGAAACCAGTTCAGGCAAAGATGTCTAAGAAAATCCTTTTATTCAACAAGTTTAAGTTTACACATTTTTGGCTGATGTAATATACTTAGTTAAAAAGTCCTTCAGCCTGGAAATGTGCATCATTTCCTTCATGGTGGTGTCTCTGCTTCTCAGCTGGACCACTCCATTCTCTAGAGTGCCATCACTTATCAAGACCATGAAGGGAATACTCATCTCATCGTACCTGCAAAGAAAAGAATCCACCTGTTACTGCTTTTGGTGTATGGAAAAAATCAGACAACTTACATACAAATGACCATAAACTGTAAATATTTAGGTTTGCTGTATTGCACCAAGTCCAGTCTGACACCTCCAGTTTTCTTGTTGCCATTCCTTGCTTTCCTGATTACATTTCTTTAATTGTTTAGCTACTTTAGTATATAAAAAGAATCTTATGTAGTGATCTATTAAAAGAGTATTTTTGTACAAGCAGAATTTATCTTTCTGACTTAATTTTACTGCACATGAACAAATAGTTGCATTTATTTTCTCTCAGAAAAAACCACTCATCACTATGCTCAAGATGCACTGACATGAGGAGCCATATGCCCCAAATTCACGCCTGATCAACAAATCATACACGAAGCCCCCAAATGGAATAGCTGTTTTTATATGCACAAACAGTTCCATCACATACACTAATGGCAATGGTTCCAGGCTTGGAAGAACTTTCAAGTTCAAGCCTAGACAAAGTGTGCTGTCTGAAACAGGGCTTAAGAATGAAACACAGAACCAGACCAGACACAAAAATAGGGGTGAGAGTGGGAAACAGTTCTGCAATTTATAACTCATCTAAAGAAATTTATTTTCTACATGAGAGTTTTTAAAAGGCATTTCACAGTTCCAGGGAAATAAAAGTAACATGTGAAAGGCTTCTACTTCACTTAATTTAAAAAAAGATCTGATATATGCTTTTCATAATAAAACTACTTGAATCCAAGTCTGTAGTTCAGGATCCACACCTTCAGTCAGTTACTGCACTCAATGCCTTCCTACTGAGAAAAGGCATATTTACACCAGTCCACAGAGAGTCATCTTTCACCTCCATAGTTTAATTTACAAAAGACTGTTTCTCCTTACTTTGTGTAAAGTTGTTCCAGAGACACCTGCACAGTTTCCAGATAACCCGGCCATACAGTAATTCCATTTTCTGTCAGTTCATTGAACAATCCTTGACAAACCTGTGTTCATTTAAAAACAAAAGTTAAAAGACAGACTTTGAGGGTTTGAGACTCTATACAAAGAAACCATTAAAAATCTGAACATGTGTGGTATTAACATTCCTAGCTGGCGTTAATTTGCTGGCTGAAATAATCTCAAATTAGAAAGCAGCCTGCCAGTTATGTCTCCACTTCTGTTTAAAAACATGCCAGTGTAAGTTTCCTCCCTTCTGTGGGGACTTCATAACTGACTTAAATGAAAACTTTTTAAAAAATCCTTCTGAAGATGCAACCCATGTGTTAAGATAATTCTTAACACAAGAAAGATTAAGAAGCTGAGAAAGATTGTGTTATTTATTTTTCTTAATTTTGCAAGGGAGCAGCATCAGCTCTATTGTACCAAAAGCAGTTGTGTACACACAAGGAACTGCCTGCAGTGAATTCCTTTGGCTGTGACCCACAAGCTGCAGAGTTGGAGCACCATGAACTCTGCACAACCAGGAACCTCCAGGAGTCAAAGCAGCAGCATGATTCTCCTCAACATAAACAGTGTCTGAACTGTAACAGGTTACACAGAGAGTCAATGCTCAAAATTAAAATACTCTCTTAAAACATACCTGCCTCAGCTCTGTTGTTGGACCTTTTCCTACATCCAAGGCCACTTTAAGAGGTGCTAAGCAAGGATGAAGCTTAAGTACCTAATAAATTTACAAAAACCAACAGTTTACTAAATGTATTTATCACGCAATTCTAAACAGAACTAGGAAATAGTAATTTTTTAAAATTAAATTAAGGTTCTAAACATGCAAAAATTTCTCACAGCACAAAATCCTGAATTAGAAGCAAGCTGTATTTTATGCAATTAGCACACAGCCCAACTACATTCATGTGGCAGAAATTACTCTATTTTGGCTGAGCTCCAGAAAAGAGATGAAGATTTGTTAGCAGAGCTACATCATCTTGAATGGAGCCAGAGTGATCAGACAGCCCAGCAGGCAGTTCCCATCCAGTCTGCTGCTGCTCTTAAAGCCCAAACAGCTGCCTAGGTAACAGGCACTGACAGCCAGCACTCAAACTCCANAAGACAGACTTTGAGGGTTTGAGACTCTATACAAAGAAACCATTAAAAATCTGAACATGTGTGGTATTAACATTCCTAGCTGGCGTTAATTTGCTGGCTGAAATAATCTCAAATTAGAAAGCAGCCTGCCAGTTATGTCTCCACTTCTGTTTAAAAACATGCCAGTGTAAGTTTCCTCCCTTCTGTGGGGACTTCATAACTGACTTAAATGAAAACTTTTTAAAAAATCCTTCTGAAGATGCAACCCATGTGTTAAGATAATTCTTAACACAAGAAAGATTAAGAAGCTGAGAAAGATTGTGTTATTTATTTTTCTTAATTTTGCAAGGGAGCAGCATCAGCTCTATTGTACCAAAAGCAGTTGTGTACACACAAGGAACTGCCTGCAGTGAATTCCTTTGGCTGTGACCCACAAGCTGCAGAGTTGGAACACCACGAACTCTGCACAACCAGTTCCTCCTGGAGAGGAATCTCCACTAGTCAAAGCAGCAGCATGATTCTCCTCAACATAAACAGTGTCTGAACTGTAACAGGTTACACAGAGAGTCAATGCTCAAAATTAAAATACTCTCTTAAAACATACCTGCCTCAGCTCTGTTGTTGGACCTTTTCCTACATCCAAGGCCACTTTAAGAGGTGCTAAGCAAGGATGAAGCTTAAGTACCTAATAAATTTACAAAAACCAACAGTTTACTAAATGTATTTATCACGCAATTCTAAACAGAACTAGGAAATAGTAATTTTTTAAAATTAAATTAAGGTTCTAAACATGCAAAAATTTCTCACAGCACAAAATCCTGAATTAGAAGCAAGCTGTATTTTATGCAATTAGCACACAGCCCAACTACATTCATGTGGCAGAAATTACTCTATTTTGGCTGAGCTCCAGAAAAGAGATGAAGATTTGTTAGCAGAGCTACATCATCTTGAATGGAGCCAGAGTGATCAGACAGCCCAGCAGGCAGTTCCCATCCAGTCTGCTGCTGCTCTTAAAGCCCAAACAGCTGCCTAGGTAACAGGCACTGACAGCCAGCACTCAAACTCCACAACACAGGGTAAAACTGGGGATAATGATGGTCCTTGGGGAAATGCCCCATTACCACCTGTGACCCACTTTTCTACTCTTCTCAGCCACCTTCAAATGCTACGGGAAAAGACAAATTTCTCTTTCCCACAAACTGCAGCTACATCGTGATTTCTCTTAACTCCATCATTTGCATGGCGAGAGCCTACCTACTCAGCAGAGAGAAAGGTAAAACAGGAAAGGGGACCTCAGAATGAGAAAAACTGCTTATGTGGGTGACACGGACCACAGGGGCTGTGCCATGGGGCCAGCCTAGTGCTACCAGTGAGAGGGTTCAGTCTGTGCCCATTGGGAAGGGATCAGGACAGCCACGTGGAAAAGGAGACATGGCAATGCTTGAATTTACCACACTGCCTGAGGGGTTTGTACTTAGACTTTTCTCATATTTTCTACATGAAGTTACCTTCCTCTGTGAATTTTTCTTTGCTGTTAGTGGATTCTCAACTAGCTGTAGAGAATCAAAGAGATATGCTAACACTCCTCGGTCCAGATTCCCACTCACAGACAGAACGTGAGGGATGACATTCTTCCTTCCATCTCGGCCCTGGAGAGAAAAAACCCACATATGAAAACATTAAAGATTGTCCCCAAAAGCCTTTTGCTTGCTTTAAATGTATAACGAGGCATTGAGCTCAAGAATCCTTATTACACTTAAAATACAGATATTTATTCAAAACATTAGCAGCAATCTCAGCAGTGTATCTGCAACCAGGTAAGACTGTAACAGTGGGGAAAGCAGAAGGTCAGGGTAGGATGGGATCAGTTTCTTGCTCTGCCACTTTGATCATAAATTTATATCTATGGCAAATACACTTGAAACTCTGCATTTTCTTTTGGAGGTGGGCAGATTGCTTTCAAGTGAGCACGAGTCCCCACATTCTGAGAAATCCCTACATAACCCAGTTTTGCAGAAATAAACTGCAAAAGCAGGAGAGACAGGAATGTCATGAGAAGGAAAAGGTTGCAATTCACTAGTAAAATACAAAGTTATTCTGATTTTATCTCTTCAGCCTAACTCAAACATTGCCATTTACTAGAGGTTTGTCCCTCTCCACCATATTCAGTGGAGAGGTTTCCCTCTGGTCCACCCCCCTTTTTCTATACAGCCATTTTTATCACCCACTAATCTACCAAAACTTCTACATACATGAAAGTGAGCAAGCTACAGCAAGAAAAAAAAACCCACATTCACAGGCTCTTTTTCATGTAAACTGGACATTGTGCAAAACACAGTGTGAGCTTGTCATGGATACAGGTAAAGGCTATGCCACCAACAACAGCTGTCTTGTCAATATAGCTCATTTTCAATTTTGAAGAGTTCCTTGTAAAAAAAAATGCCAAAACACTATTGTATCAGCTTTTGAAAATGAAGGTCTGACTGCAGAGTATCAACTGTACTACCTTTGCAGCAAATGAATAAAAAGCCAGCCACATGCTCAGCAAGGGGATCAGCAAAGAAATCATTTCTCTCACACATCACCATCTTTATCAGGAAAGATGCTGAATACAGTAAAGCTTACAAGTAATTTTGATCTCTCTCCTGGATACAGCTGTAACAGCTCAGTATCACCAAGGTTCTTCAGTGTTTCTATTGTTTCTGTCCCCCAAGGAAAGCTGTAATGTAACTTAAATCCTCTTCTGCCTTCTTCATCCTGAAAGTCACTGCTGCTGAAGTTAGATGGGCCTACAGCAAACTGAAAATAAGAGGTGTAAGAGGTGATCACTATTGTGAATCCCACATTAACTACAAAAACCAAGTCTGCAATGCAAACTGAAGTCTGCAATTTTCAGCAAAAGGTTTTTATAAGTTACAGCCCAATTCTCTTGGTTGTTTTATGGCATTTTCATCTCATATCACTGACAAACAAAAAACACGTGCCTTTCTGCAAGTCACTTTATAAACTACTTATCAGGTTTGTCATCAGCTTCAGTAGCTTCTCAATTTCCATTAAAAATACACCTATTTCAGTGCCTAGAACAGGCCAGAAATCTAAGGCCATAAAACCAACCAGGATGACTATGCCCCCTCTGAGACATAAAGGAGCAAGCCAAGATTCCCCATGGATATGTTGCTGTTACCTTTCTCCACCACTGGAGCCTCTGGCGCAGCCAGTAATCGAGCCACTGTCCTGCAGTTCTGGGAGAACTAAACCATGCAAGCAAAGACGTGGTCCTCTCGCCTATTCTTTAAACAACAGCAAGGGCAGCAAGTTAACACCTTCAGAAATAACAAGGGAAAAGCAAGAAACAGTATTCAAAAATAATCCAAAAGTGAAACAGCCGGTATAGGTACGATAAGGGATTGACTCCTCTATTACTCTACCTTGTAAGGTTTTTGTTGTACTGTTCGCTTTCTGGAACAGAATGTTCACTTTCTGGAACAGAATGGAAGCACACTCCAATTTGTGCAAGGCCACAGGGCAGTCTTTTGTTCACCAGCTCTAAGCAGCTGACATATTGCGCCAGAACACCTACAAAACACAAAGCCCTGATTTTAGTGGCCACAAGAAAGTTTTTGATGTTTTTAACTCTACCAAGAACAAATGAAGCACAAATTATACAAGTGTTGTTTGCATATGCAGTCCCACTATCTTTACTAGCACTGATGCTTTGCAGAAATTGGCTCAGCAGGCTGGTTCCTCTGGGCACGTTCATTTTCATGTGCTTTTCCCCAAACCACAGGGAGCGCATCCGCTGCCCACCTGTGCTGGTCAGGTCCTTGAAAAGCACACAAATTCACAGTCTACGGAAGGAACATTCCCAGCGCACCAACTGGAAAATCCCTCAAACGCAGCTGGAAAAATCCCTTAAACGCAGCTGCTTCGCTCCCAGCAAGAAAACCGGTCGCAGGGTGCAGGCTATGCGGAGCCGCCCGGGACCTACCGGGCAGGAGGCTCTCCCGCAGCACCCCCGCGGCCCCCAGCACTTCTTCCAGGGCCGGGCCGCCCGGGTTCTGCCCACTGCCCTGGAGGGCTTCGCGCAGCGTCTCCGGGTGCAGCAGCCGCAGCCCCTGCACGTCCCGCGGAGCGTCGGGGGGGCCGTGAAGCGGGGCGTCCACAGGGAACACCTGCTCCCGCACGGGCAGAGCCGAGTCCCACCACTGCGCCGCCAGGTTAGCGCGCAGCGCCGCGCCCAGCGGCCCGAGGCCGGGGTGGCGGCCGCTCAGGTAGGCGCGCCAGGGCAGCGGCCCCGCGCCGCAGCGCAGGAAGCGCCGCCGCCAGCACACCTCCAGCAGCTCCGCCCCGCCC
>VZRR01002178.1:112734-125160 GCA_013398015.1 Oreocharis arfaki
GGCAGCCATTGCGCACGCGCAGCTCTCCGCGCGCTGGGGTGGGGGGGGGGAGAGAGAGAGAGCCACTGCGATCGCACATGCGCAGCCGGAGGCTCGCGGACCCCCCGGGACCCCGCGCGGACGTTCAGGGACCCTTCTGCGTGGTGAATTTTCTGTCCCCAGGGTGAATCTTCTCATCTTTTGTAAACGTAACTAATGCTGTCAGGTAACTTCTACAATAGAAGTTGCTTAATAAAGGAAGCATTGGCCTTTTCATTTCAAGCATTGGCTAAAATCACACCACGCAAATAAACATGCATCAGGTAGGCGGAGAATGTGCATTAGATAGGTGGGTTCGTGTACATTTTACTGTAAAAAAATGTAACTTTTTACCCCTTGGTGTGCTTGATTCGTGGAATCAACCTTGAGCCCCGCGCAGAATAAACAACGTCTCTTTTATAAACCAAACTCATTGAGAGAGCTCCCAAAATCGGCAACAAGGCCGCACGTGCCAGGGGTCACATCTGGCCTGACCGTGTCGGACAAGGACAGAGCTCCCCCGCACGGGGGACAAGGGAGACGCTGCCCTCGCTGTCACGGGAACACGCTGCAGCTGGCACAGGGACATTCCTGGGGAAAAGCCCCTCCGGAGCCCATCGGGGGAGCAGCAAGGCCGAGGTACATAAAGACAGAAGGCAAAGCTCAGGCGGAGGCGGCACCGCGGAGCTGCTGCCAAGAGCGCGGGCGAGGCCCCCTCGGCTCCCCGCGGCCGCTCGGGTTCGCGCTGGCAGCGCACACAGCGCAGTGGAAATTTCCATACTCGCTGCATCACGAGTTTGTAGCGGCGCCAGGAGGCGGGGCGTGAGGCAGGAACCATTCCGCGAGCCGCAGTCAGGAAAGGCTCGGCCTGGAATAATCCCCGCGCCGGCTCAGGCAGGGCAGCCCCCTCCCCCGGGCCCGGGAATGACGAGACGCGTTAGTAGGGCACTGGGTCAGCTGCAGGAGCTGCTACTCCTGCCTGCACAAGGATTGCAGGGAATTTGAGTTCGAAGGCAGATTTGCCATGAGCTCAATTCTGCCAGAGTAGCAGTGGCAGTAATGTCAAAACTGCTTAGTAGAGCTCGTCTCTTTTCATCATTTTATGTGCAAATGTTACGTTTCCCCCCTCAGGAAACACCACCCCACGCAAAGGGCCGTTTAGAAATAGTACAAAATACACAAGAGGAAGGCTCCTGCCCCTGTTTAGGTTTTGTGTCGCTGTTTAAGACTCTCATCTCAATTTTAATTCACAAGCTATAAACGTACTATTTTTAAAATACTAAAAAAAAAAAAACCAAAAAAAAAACCCCTTTACAATGAAGTTTTTAGAACAACAAAGCTTTTCAATTTGAACAAAATTCAAGCATTTTGTTTCACACAATGGACCTGGAAACTTAGGAGTTAAGTCATAGTTTAGTGGTAAGTAATCTACTTCCTTGTTTTTCACCCCTGGTGACACTGAGCATTGTTCCAAAACAAGTGAGAAAAAACCCCACCCCAACTTCCCCCCCCAAAAAAACAACAACCGAACAAAAAACACCCAAAACCAAAATACGGTGCCACCTGCAGTCTTAAACTGCAGCGGGGTAGTTTCAAGGCTCCAGCTGAACTTCTCATAGCAGCTGTGAATGACCACAAAATATTGTCAAGTGATGGAACATCACAGAAAAGGGGGAAATAATTAAGCAGATTAGGCTGCATTAGAGAACATCACAAGCTGAGCCTCAAAGGGAAACAGTAATCAAGGGCTGAGCACGGACTAAACAAAAAAGTCTTATTCAGGTTGAAAATAACCTAAAATGAATCTTGTAGATTCAACCTTGAACACATGAAGTAGTAAACTTAAAACTCATCACTGTTACTGACAAACAAGAGGGAGGAACTGAAAGTTAGTATTAACTGGAATTTTAATACACAGTGCTTGAAAGGATTAAGCACTTTAACCCCAGGATCAAGTATCATTCCAGTTTTGCTTATCAATGAAATGCTGTTGCTTCACTCAGCATGGGCAGTGCTTTGAGATAGAGAGCCATTTGCACATATTAGAAGTCTTCAAAGAAAAAAAAAATATCCATGAGGCATCTTTCATGGATCAACAGCCCACTTCCCTCCCACCGCTTCCATAAAGAAATCACTGCTCAATACCAGTTTAAGTATAATTTGAAGTTTTAATACTAAGATCTTCCCGTTTCTCTGAAGCTCAGAAGCCTGCATGCTAACTCACAACGCCTGGCAGCTGTGGGTACACGACACTCAAGCCTGGTCTGCACATATGCTCGTGTGAAGGCGACAGTGCTGCAGAAGCTTCCTACGCTTGTAGCAGCTCGTTAGCAACACCACTACAGAGTTTTGATCTTTTCCAAGAACTGGCCCTACGCTAGTGAGACAAGGAAGAACACTGTTTCCAATACTTTCTTAGAAGCCAGCTTTAATTTTCTTCCCCATCAAAGCAGAGCCTGCCATGCTAAGCAATCTAGCCCAATCAAGGCAAGGCTGGTATTTGTATAAGCTTAAATGTTTAATCAGACACAGTTGAGAAACCTTTCTAGAATTTAATATAAAAACATTTTGACATTTCGTTAATGTAAAGTTGTGCACATGTTGAGAAAATTGTCATCTGAAAGAAAAATCGGTCTTCAAATATCTTTATTGGAAGGCCATGCACTGCCTTCTGTTACTGTATTTCAAATCACTGTACATTTACTTTGAAAACACTGTCTGCATTTTCTAGTACAAAAAACTAAAAATTGTTTCAGGAATGTAGAGAAATATTCAACTTAAATAGCGAAAAAGTGCACCATAATTACTGCTGCACTGCAGTCATTTCTGCATTTCCCATTTCTTAAATAACTATCCTGTTTTGATAACACACAATATAAAGAGCAATTATGAAAAACTGAGACATTTAAATACACTAAGTTATTGAGAATAACTTGTGGGCATGGGGTAACCTATCATAGGAGCAGCACCAGTGGCAGGATAGGCATACTGCTGCTGGTTCATACCATTGTGCATGTTGGCAATGTTACTGCCGTACTGCTGCTCGTAGCCGTTCTGGTACGCTCCTGCGGGGTTACCGCCGGCCCTGAAGCCGGCCTGCATGCCTGCAGCTGCAAAGCCATTCCCAAAGGGAGTTCCATTGCTGAAACTCTGGGCGCTGTAAGCCCCGTTTTGGGTTTTTGCTCCAAAGTCTCTCTTGCCTAGCGCACCATAGGTTCTCTCAAAGTTCTCCCTCTCTCTAAAACTACTAAATCCACCCCTTTTGCCCGCAGAGTATCTGTCACGTCGGTCACCTCGGGAACGACCTAGTGAAAGAGACAAGACAGTTATGTGCATTATAAAGGCTCTTTAGTTCAGCTAAGCACTATTTATTTTCTATCCCAGCAATTCAAACCTACTATAAAAGCTTCCCAGGTGCTCACTGGACTCCAGTTAGATAAAGCTGTCTAACCTTTGAGGAGTCATACACTCTCCCCAGTAAAACAAGTAGAGGCATCAAGGCAAAAAAGTGACTTGTACCTTACCAGCAGGACACCTGGGTCCATCTCTCTTTTCAAGCCATAGGAGACAAAGCCACAAAACTACGTCCACGAGTATTTTATTTCAGGGCAAATAAGAAGTGCCTCTTTGGCCTGCCCTAGCCATAGGTGCACCACAGCATAGGCTGGGAGCATTTCAAGTGCTGCTTTTTGGCTTTTGGGTTAATAAACACCTTCTGAGGTCACCGTAACTGGTAACTAAACCACCTTCCACATTGATTTTGGAGTAAGGCTGGAGGTGGAACTTAGTTTCCATTTTGTTCTGAGAAGAAAGCTATGCACTGAAATCAAGAACAGCACTTACCTGAACCTCTGTCTTCAACCAGCTGAAGCAATTTGGGGTTGATGGCTTGATTAGCCTCCCGAAGCACAGAGATGAGGTCATTTACTTGCTTAATATTGTTAGGAGTAAAGAATGTGTATGCTGTGCCTGTTTTGGTACTGCGGGCAGTTCGTCCAATTCGGTGGATATAGTCCTCTGAGGAGTTAGGGTAGTCATAATTGATGACAAATTTCACATCTTCCACATCTGTAAAGTGTTGCAGTGTGGCAAAAAGCGAGGTACAAAGTTTTGCACACCACAACAGCCAAATCGAAGATAAACATTAGACAAGAGTATTTTAAAAGGAATAATGGCTGCAAAGAACAGTGTTAGAATCATCCATTTCTGCAAGAGTATTGTGGAAGAGAAAAGTTACGCACACTCCGTCTGATCCCGTTCTCATCACCCACCCTGTGATCCAAAACCTTACCATAAGGAGTGTGCATTTGCTTGTCATTCCCAACTCAAGAGTCCCCTTTACAAATCATCAAGTGACATCTGAAAGCTTCTTGCAGTAGGGCCACTAAAGCTCACAGCAGCCTCTTCATGTGCTCATTTGAGGACCTTAGAGTAAAAACATACAAGGTCCTTCACATACACACTCATTAGAAGCTCAAAAAAAAGGGGCCACACTGCTCGTCTTGCCAAGACCTTTGAACCGCAGCTGCAAGAAAAACATACCTGTCCCCCCAAAGTCACCAAGTTGTTTTTATGCACTGTGTCTCGTCTAGGCAAGCGCTTCCAAGAAGCCAGGGTTCACTTGAGAATGTGTCTCTCTCTGGCAGGTCTCGACATGACGACTATGTATAGGTGGAGGAACTTCGACTTTCAAAGGCATTGAAAAGCCATTGCTTTCCTGCCCCACTTGTTAAAGTGAGAGGTGGACTTTTTTTCTCAGATTTCATGTGCCAGTACTCACCAATTTGTACAAGGCTTAGTACATTTTAAAGCTGCTCTCTCCATTTCATGGTTGAAAAAAATTTCATTGAACATTGAAGTTTAAAATTATGTTCTTCAACATTTCAAAAAACTCACTGAAATTCAAAGACCCACAGATCACAGCAGACAGTATGCACAAAACTAACAGTACTGCACCATGGCAAATCATGCAAAGCATGGAGAGAAGAGAAATACCAGGGCAAAGTGAACTGTGAATGAAACTGCTTATTTCATGAGAGAACAGTTTATGGGGTAGTAGTTTAAAGGATGATCTTTGCCTTTTGAAGATTACTGGCACACAATGCTCTCAGCTTTCACCTCTCTATTTGACTGGAAGCAGCCAGCCGATCACTTCCACTAGTCCTCCATCCCCCTCGAGTCCTCCGATTGTCATGCCTAGGCCTTGCCACAAAGACTGCACCTTTATGTGAAGAAAACTTAGAAAAATGCAGAGGTTAAAGAAAGCAATAGACTTTCTTTAAAAGCTTTGGGCAACTGGCATTACTGAGTTTTACTAACCTAGACCTCTGGATGCAACATCTGTAGCAATCAGGATTGGTGCTTTTCCATGTTTGAATTCTGTAACACAAGAAGTGAATCAGTTTTTTCCTTAAGCAGCACACATCAGATGCTTGCAGAAATTGCTGGAGCACTCACCATTTAGAACCCAGTCCCGCTCCTGCTGACTTTTATCACCGTGAATACCCATAGCTGGCCACCTGAAAACACAGAACTTGATCGACCCAAGAACACTCCTTCAGTGGATTCATTAGTCAAAGACAGGCTTACTGGCAAATTCTAGTCGGGGCATTGCAACTGACAGCTGGTGCCACTCTCTGACAGTTTTGATTCTTAATGGTGGGGTCAAGAGCACACTCAAGACTACTGGGGTTGCTCAGTGAAATCTCAGCTATTACTCACCCATCTCTCCTCATTTTTCTGGTAAGATCATCACAACGCCTTTTGGTTTCCACAAAAACAATTGTTTTGTTTTCCTTCTCGCTCATGATTTCTTCCATCAAACGAATAAGCCTATTAATGAAGAGATTATGGTTAGAGCTTAAACTGATTTGTACTGTACAATTTTAAACTAATCTCTTGCCTTTGTCTCAGACCGATGTCAAAAATCCATCAAGACAAGACATTCATTTCACAGTTCATAAAGCAGAACTGACAGAAGACACAGAATGCTTTGCACTCAAGGACTACTTACTTGTCATCTTTCTCTACATCATGACACACATCCACAATCTGAAGAATGTTGTGGTTTGCACTCAGTTCCAGTGCACCAATATTGATGTGCACATATTCTTTTAAGAAATCTTCGGCCAGCTGCCTCACTTCCTTAGGCCATGTGGCACTCCACATCAGAGTCTGCCTGTCAGGCTGGAAAAGAAGATCAGGTCAATAAAGATCAATATATGGTTAAGTTAAATGCCCCATCAAAACCACCCAGACTTGCACTGCCCTTACTTTATTAAGGGTAGTAGCAGTAGTTTGTATTTGCTATAGTGATAAATACATAAACCGTTTATACTCACTCTTATCTGATCCACAATTTTTCTGATCTGAGGTTCAAATCCCATGTCAAGCATCCTGTCAGCTTCATCAAGGACAAGGTAAGTACACCTCCTGAGATTGGTCTTTCCAGCTTCTAAGAAGTCTATAAGTCTTCCAGGTGTTGCAATGCAGATTTCCACACCTAAAACCAAGCAGTCCCATCAGCTGAAGCAGTTTCCACATTGCCTCAGACAGAAATGCACCAAGGCTGATCCATACCTCTTTCCAGGTCACGGATTTGTGGTCCCTTTGGAGCACCTCCATAAATACACGTGGACTTCAAACGACACGCTCTGCTGTATTCAGCAGCCACCTGCTGCACTTGTTGGGCCAATTCACGGGTTGGTGCCAGCACAAGACACTAGAAATAGGACGCCCAGCTTTTAGTTTAATATCCATTGGAAGGTCCTAACCTGACAATACTTTTGAGTGGGAAGTTCAGTGCTGGATTGACTGAAGTAGGTTTAAGTAGCCAAACCAGCAAATCAAGTTACCTGGCATCTCAACTGCCACCCAAACACTGACCAAACATGTGAAAGACACCTGAGAGTCACTAGCTTTCAGGGATGGCAATTTCCAAAACGTAACCCAAAATCAAACATCTCTCCCCGTTCTGTACTATTTTAAGGACAAGCCAAATGGAGCTTAGAGAATCTGGTTGGGAGACTACCCCAACAAGGAACCACTTTATTAATACTGAGAAACAACGCAGCTATGCCCTCTTCTGAGCATGGACAACTGGTACTGCAAAATACAGTCAACAATCCCTAGAAATTAAAATGCCTTTTATTTAGGGATACTCACAATAGGTCCATCTCCTCGCTCCAGGAATGGCTGATGATTTATATGCACAATGGCAGGCAGTAAGTACTGTTTGGAAAAAAAAAAACATCTCATTACTATCTCTTCTCAGTAGTGTTCAGCCTGCACTAAGGCATGCCATACTGCCACTGCTGAAATCCAGCAGCATTCCAAGCCATAATCAAAACTTACAGAGAGTGTTTTCCCTGATCCAGTCTGTGCCACTCCGACCATATCTAATCCACTCAAAGCAACAGGCCAACCTTGTGCTTGAATAGCAGTTGGTTCAGTGAAGTTCTGCCTCTGAATTACTTCCATAACATTTGCTTGAAGAGAAAATTTAAACATATGAATTCAGATATTGCCCAAATCCAGCCTGAAGAACAACCATTAAGCTGGTCTTCACTTACCAGGGAAGTTTGCTTCATAAAAGTTGATAATTGGTTTTGGACAGTTATGGCCCCTAACTGTGACCTCTTTGCTTGCTCTGTACTGTTCAACTTCTTGCTGCAAAACAAAACACCCATTACTGGAAATAAGCTTTGATACTTAAGTTATATTTTAAATGACCCCATCTGTGCCTGTTGGGCCCCATGACCCTCAGTGTGTTTGCACTTTCTGTTTACTTTTGCTCGAGCCAGATCAGGTACATACCGCAGTACGTCTAACTACATCCGGATGTTCTTGGTAGAAGTTCTTCTCAAATTTGGGCAGCTCATCTAAGTTCCATTTCTTTTTTGTAAGTTTCTCCCCAGGGTTTCCAAATTTCTTCCCAGAGAGAGGTCCACCTCTACTTCCTCCAAAACGAGGGGCTCCAAACCTAGGGAAAAAGAACGGAAGATAGAATGGAACAGAAACATTTTGGGCCTCTTCTTAAACAACTTAATCCACCACCTTTGCAGTTCACCCATTAACTCTACAATTCAGATGTATAAACTCTACCTCTTTAAGTTTCAGGACACTAGAACTTCGCACACCATACTTTAGGCTGCAGATGCCACAATCTGCCTCGCCACAGCTCTTATTCAGAAGGTAAGATAACATGCCTTGCCCACTTCCATACAATGCAATCGAATTGCAAGTTACAACAAGCAAAACCTTGGCACTACCCCGTGATCAAAATGGTTTCCCATCCTACCGACACTCCCATTGCTGAAAGCGGGCAGGGGCAGTTACGAAACCTTCGTGTAACTTTCCCGTAAACCGTTTTTTTTTATATCACAAAAGACAGAGTTCTTTTAACAACGATATTATATGAGGGAATGCGCTTTATCAGCAGTTTAGGTTCGGTCCCTCTGTTCCGAGAAGGCTGATCTCGAAAGCCCTGAGGCGCAGGTCAGAGCCGCGCTGAGCCGTGCGCTGGATCCGAGCACGGCGCTCCCTCCCTTGCCCCGATCGCTTCCCAGTTTCGGCCGGGCGGCCGCTGGGAACGATCCCTCCCAGCACAACACAGCGCTCCCCGAGTGGCCGCTGCTTCCTGCCAGCGCTGTTTCCTTTGTCTCTCATTTCTGTCTACGCCACATTTTCCAGCCGCTGCCATTTTAGAGCCGGGGCTGGGCGGGGGGAGGAGGAACAAAGGCAGCAGCAGCACAGCCGGCATTTTGATTCCCCTCAGCCACCGCATGGCGGGGCCGGCCATTAACATCCGCTTACACAACACAAAGCGGAGCCGGCCGGCTCCTACCGGCCACAGCCCGAGCCTTGAGAGGGGGAAGGGAGGGAGGGGAACCGCCCTGCCGAGAGCTCCCCAAGGCTTCGGCACCGCCAACCCACTGACCCACAAACCTCCAGCCCGCCCGCCGCTCCCAGCGGGGGGAATCGGGCTCTGCGGGGACCGTCCTTGTCGGGGGAGCGTCCCCAGAGAAGTGAGGGAGAGTCTTTTTTCCCCACAGAAAAAAAAAAATTAAAAAAAATTAAAAATTCCCCCGCGGCATTCTCAGCGGTCGCACACCCGTGAGGGGTGCTCTGAGGCGGAGGAACAGATACAGTCGCCCACAATCAGTGGCCTAAAAAAGCCAATGCCCTTCCCCGGCCACCCCTCGCAGCGGGAGCGCCGAGGGAAGGGCTCAGGGCCCAACCCCCGCCCCGCCGCCATCTTAAAGGTCTGAAAAACAACCCCGAGAGCCCCACGGGCAGGCTCAGAGTCCGGACGCTGGCGGCGGCTGGCGCCGGCCGTGCCCCCGGACTCACCCTCTATCCCTGTCGCTGGAATACCCGGGCATGGCGATGGTGGCGGTGGGCGAGGCGATTCCGGTCACTTAGAGCGGGTGGCGAAGGGTTACGCAAGATCGGGCGCCGCTGACGGGGGCCGCTCACTGTGGGCGCTCGGCCGCGCGGACGCCGGTTATATACGGGGGCAGTGGGGGCTGCCGGGAGCCGGCGCGTGACGCACGCGCAAGCCCCACCCCCGCCGTTATGCAAGCGGCCCAGGCAGCCCGAGGCCCCGCCTCCTTCCGCGTGGGCGCGGCCGCGGCGCGCCCGGCTGACCGGCTTTGAGCTCGCGGCCGGAAGTGCCCCCCCCGCCGGGAGTGTCCCTTCCCCCCCCGCGCCTGCGCGAGGCCGCTGCGGGCGGGAGCCTCCTTCTCGCTGAGGGCTTCCCGGCCTGAGGGGGAAATGGAGATGGAGAATTCTCCCTCCCACCCTCCGTAAGTGCGGGCTTCCGGCCGCCCGGCGTGTTCAGAATGCAGCTCAGCACCTCATAGCTTTTGGCAGGGAAGAGCCGGACCCTAATGTCCGCAGTGCAGCCCCCCCACTTCTCACAGATATGTTTGTGAAAATGCTCCTGAAAGAGCTCGAGAGGAGCCTGGGCTTTTAACTAATAAACATTTTAACTAATAACTGATACTTCACGGTAGATTGGCCTCACGTCCACCTGTGACTTTCGCTCTCGGAAGGAGCCAGATGTGCGGATCCCGGAAAGCTGGACGCAAAATAACATCAAACTTCCTCAGGCCAGTTCTTTTATATTATTACCCACTGCCTTTTATAAATGTTTATAAGCATGTATGTAAACAGAAATATTTATAAACACACGTCTGTAAACAGTTAGCAATGTTATCTTTTTGAATTCCACACCAGGGCCAGTAACCTGAGTCAAAGGTCATCTGAGGTGCAGCCGTGCTGAAAAGGTGCTCAGAAAGCACCAGATAAAAATGTTCAGTACCCCAAGTGGACTCTGGTGTTCACCCGCCTGGCTTTGCCAGGGGAGGAACACCACGAACGTCTGGCGACCTAAGGCTTTACACAAAAAAAGAGTTGAAGTTTGAAGCACAAACACCGGCAAGCCACCTGCTCCAGGCAGAGAGGGAAGCAAATGAAAACAACATAAGGAAGGAGAAGTGCCATAACAACACTCCACATTTATATCCTCCCACCTTCTAGAAATCTGTGCTTTAAGGCTTTTCTGGGACAAAAATAACTGTATTTGATGGCCATTTCTTCCCATTTTGGTTCTATTTATGCCCTTAGCCTATAAGATACCATGACAATGTGTTTTACAGTTTCACTGCATGCAACCTGAAAAACATTTATTTTCAACATATTGCCACATAAGAACAAGGGGCACAAAACAGTATGGGTTAGTAGAAATGGTAATAACTGTTTATTTATACTGTTTGTGAACATTAATATCTTCTAAGTCACCTCCTTTATAAACCAAAGCTGCAGTGCAATTTTTCCTCCTTTTAAAGCAATTCCACACTTTCAATTATCCTTTGCTATTTTTTTCTTTATTGACAAGAAATTCACAGCACTTAAGATCTGGACCCCGTACAGATCTACACAATGAAAGTATAAAGATGTTTTTGATCTGTTGTGTATTATTTTCTAGCGATTTTTTAAATTGTTGCTAAAACTATAGCAAGGCTTGCGAAGACTAGTGGTCTGCATGATGTTGTCCTCAAAAGTAACACCTAAGTCAGGCTTATTTTGTTTATGAGTAGCCACAGCTGCTCGACCTTCAGCAATTTGGAATTCCACCTTGCTCAACCATTTTTTGTTGTAATCAATTTTTTCTTTCAGTAGCACTCCAACTTGACTGGTTTTGTTAATACTATCCCTGAAAAATTCTAATAGAGGGACCTCTCCATTTTTTTCAGTATAGATTTACTTATTTAATACGGCCTGTGAAAGACTTTTTGGCCCCAAACATTCCTATTAACACTCTCCACCTTCTGACCCTACAAGCTTCCTGTTCCTGATGAGTTTGAAAAATATTTTTGCAAAGGCTGTAAAAATAACAAATTATCTGATCTTTTCTTGTTCTATTGCATTTATCTTAACACAGCTTAATTTGATTTTGTTGGCGTATAACTTAGTGGCTCTTGTTACTGTGCTGTTTAATCTTTCTAAGATTTTAAAGGATTGAGAAGACTAAACAAAAACCCAGTCTCTGCCTTGTCTACACGCAGTTAAGACTGCAAGGAACTCCTTTCGATTTCCTTTGTAAAAAAACTTCCTCATTTCTCTGTTCCACCCTCCTAAGTTAAACATGATTGATTTTCCCATGTTCTCTTAATTTGAGCCAACACATGGAAACAAATCAACACAGCTTTGCAGAGCTGTGTATGTAGCAAACTAAAATCCGTATTTAGTTTCGTTTCGATAGCACTGATCTACGTTTGCTTACACAAAACAAAAGCTCTTTTGTGTTCCTAAGGCGGTGTGTGCACTTGGATTTATATCTACAAATGACGCCCGTGGGCTGTTTGAGCTCACACCACTGAGGTTTAATTACTGCCAGTCATTGTTCTTACGGTCAAAATTGGGACCTCAGCTGCTTTTGTCGTGCTCGAGGAGTTTAACGATAAAGGGCACCATTTTTTCTTGCAACATGGAAAACCCAGAATTCATGAGAAGCATGGAATACTGTTGCTCAGAAATAGACTTTCACCACCCAACCTCTCCAAAAAACTCTATGCCAGCAGCTAATACAGTAAGTTTCACTTCTAAATCTTATTTTTAATAAAGGTTTTAGCACTCCTTTCATGCAGAAATGCCCTCGGGATACCTTGTCAAACCTGTATCGTGGCAATTAACACCAACTCCCCGTTAATGGACGTACCAGCCGGCAAACGTCCCGGGCCAGCCTGCAAGGTCAAGTGCTAGAACTTTCCCCCGCTCCACCCCCGCCCCAGGCCGGCCCTTTCCCCACCTATTTTACCGAGAAAACGCCAACAACCGCCTCCCGTTCAGGTGACGAAGGCGGAACCTCCCGCGCAAACCCCTCCCCCGCCGCCATTTTACGCC
>VZRR01002178.1:125201-202775 GCA_013398015.1 Oreocharis arfaki
AGCAATCGGCCCCGCCCCGCTCCCGTAACACCGGCGATGACCGAAAACACCGGACTCCCTGCGCGCGTAGCCCCGCCCCTTCCTGCGGCGCCTGCCCAGTGGGTGTGCAGGCCGCGGTTTAAATGGGGGCGCGGGGGGCGGGTCCGAGCCGTTGGTGCCGCCATGGGCAGCGCTGAGGGCACAGGTAGGGCTGGGCCCCGGAGGGCTCCGACCGGGGCTCGCTGGGGTCCGGCCTTGCGGTGGGGTGGGGCCCGCTCCCGGAGCAGCGGCCGGTCTGGTGCCCGCAGAGCCGGGGGAGGCGAGCCGGAGAGCTTCCTTCTCCCTCATCACCGCCTGCTGCTCGCATCGCTGGCACCATTTTATTCAGCTCTTTAAAGCGGTCGTTTTCACGTGTTGTGGCTTTTTAAGCTCTTTGCGTTAATCTCCCCCTTCCCCTCTTTTGTCTTTGTTCCATTCCTCGCGACACTTTTGGCTTAATAAAGCTGCAGATGAACAGTAATTTAAGTCTTCCAAGACATCAGCCTGAAATGTAGGAGATGCTACTTTAACCTTTCATGGATCTGAAACCTAAAATAAAGCGATGTCTGGAGTTGATGAAGGAATAGAGGGGATGGAAAAGTAACTCTCCCTGTGTACAGAAGACTGAAAACTGTATAAATTCGTTGCTGTTGTAGTAGTTCTATACTTTTTCTTCCCAAACATGACTTATGCCCTCTCCTGTAAATTAAAGTTCTTAATAATTGCTAAAATATTATTTTGATTTCCAAAAGCAACATCTTGGGGAAAATACGGACTTAAAAATCACAGACTAACAGAGGTGGAGACTTTAGTTCTTCTCAAGTTGATATTTGAATTGAGTGATAGGGAAGACTGTAGAGGATACATGTCCTGCAAAGCACTTTGAACTCGGGACTCAAACTTTGGGGAAGATCAGGATATTAATGCCCATATCATTGTGCTCAACTGAGTACTTAGTAGGACCACTTCTGTATTTTAATCCTTAAAAAATAATTAAAGTAGAATTTACCTTTCATGAGGAATGTTACCACTAGAAGTGATGTTATTGCCTAAGACTATTAGAGAACCTGGGTTTTTAAGAAAACCTCCTTTTTTCCAAAAAAAGTACCTGTCATTTCTGATCATTGATAAATGGTGTATCAAAACTTGGTTTGTTAAGGTCTTGAAGGTTTGGAATTCCTGGCTATGAGACCAGATACAAATTTGTTTTTCATTACATGGTGAAAAAAATTAACCTGCCCAGCCTGTGATACTTCAGTGCCTTTCACCTCCCAAGTCCAGTTGTGCTATGATTGCACTTGAACAATATGTTTAATAGTTTGGATGGATGGGACAGCCTCCTGGGTTTGACCACCTCTGATGGAGTCAAAGGCACTTACAGCAGTTCCACCTTTCACTGTAAGTAAACATGTCTTTATTTTTATGTCTTTCAGTTCTGACATTAATTTTTTTTTCTAAATAGATTGGGTTGATGTTGCCAATGATCTTTTAAGGACCTGTCACATAAACCAGCACATAAAGCATCTCTCAGAATGTGGTGCTGACGTATTTGTTCGTCTTTATGAGTCAATCTTAGGAGAAAAAGTACCAGGTAGGAATGATAATTGCTAAATCTGCTTTTTATTTTTGTCTCTGTGTATTTTGTAGCTAAAAAAAATTGAAACTCGTAAAAATTCCTACAGATCTAGAGATTTAAAGTATTTGTGTCCAAGACAAAAATATGAGATTGTCATTCTTTAAGAAGATTCAAGTAATATTAGCCAATGTTATTTTAATTTTGGACTGCTATGAATGGCACCTATGAGGATAGCCACAGCAAAACTGCTGTAAATTAGGCCTTGAAAGCTGTCTGGGGCCATAATACTTCTGAAGAGTGTGAACTGGCTCATTTTATCTTACGGCAGTATTAACACTGAAGGCTGCTCTCCTAAAATGCTTAGTACTTACAGTCTGCTAAGAGCTGAGCTGTGGTTTAACTCTGCTTTAAACCAGCTCCACTGGCCTTCAGTGACAACAAGTAAGCAAAGGCTGTACAATTATGTATTTGCTTTATTCACAAACTATTACGTGTAGCAAGTGTCCGACTACTAATTGCAGAAGATTTTAATAGCAATGAGGTAACTGGCACCTACTGAAGGTAGAAGTCCTGTTAAATGTAAGCCCAGAACTAAAAATAATGTTGTTCCCAGTTAAGTAGACTACACTGCAGTCCAACTAGTGTGTGATAGGAAAAGTAGAAGCCCTTACACAAACTGCAATTCCAGTTTGATGATCTGAACTAGGCGTGTGTGCTGGGAGTGAAGGAGGAGAAATGCTTTAGTAGTCTCTGTTCTTGAATTTTATTCTTATAAAACCCTCACATCTTCCAGGGGGTGTTTTAAGTTTGTGCTCAGTATTTATAAAAAATTTCATAGGACCGTATGATAGTTGGGCTTTTCACCAAGGGCACGAGGTACTGAAAAAATACTAACTTGTAAGCAGAAATTAAAGTAGTTTAATTAAGGTATGTGCAACAAGCTATCCATTTAAATAGCCTAAAATCTATTATTTATTTTACACAGATTTCATAGCTACTCCCAGAAGCCAAGAGGATGATGCACATAATGTACAAGCAGTAATAGATTCCCTAGCATTGGATTATTTGCAGGTCAGCTTGTCTCACATCACTGGTAAGTACTTGGTTTAATGAGACAAATACCAGCCCAATATCTGTGTGGTTTAATCTGAACACTTTAAAAACTTTAAGTTGTTATACAGCTTGCATGGAAGGTCTTTTTATGGTAGTGGATGTCATCAGAACACTGACCCCTTGCCTTGGGCATCAGGTTATAAATTGAAACAGCAAGCAGAGAATAAATAAGAGAAAGAAATGTTAAAGTTAGCATTCAGCCATGCTTCATTTGGCTGCTGAAGTGTTACCTGAAATCTGTTACTGCCTCAGGCTTGGACACTGGGTTTTAACACATGACTCTGGAGTTTCAGACTTGTTACTACATTTTTTAAAGCTGGTGAGTAAAGAGTTGAATGGTGTTGTGTTATCTGTACACAGATAATAGCTTTCCCTGAGTATTCCTCTGTATGGTCTCACATAGCATAACATGCAAAGAATGAAAACTGCTTGATAAGAAGTATCTTTGACTTGGTGCCTGTTCACAGTGGCTGGTGTTTGCAATCCTGCTGCCACTCCATAGGCTGGTTCATGCTATAGTTTTATGTGTAAAAAATATTAAATACCTACTCTCCCTGAAAATATCTGTGAATATTTGTGTGTGTGAAAGCAGTTACTGCACCAATAAACTTTCACTTACTGGAACTGAAAATATGTAAATTTAAATAAGGCACTTAAAATGTACCTTAAGCTTACCTACATAGCCATAAATAAGTGACCAGGTGTCTTCAGTGCTGACATCTTTACAAGAATTTCCAAGAACTCTCCTGCAGGAAAACTCTTGCTTTTGAGAATTTTTCTTCTGTGAAGTACTAATTATTAATATGTGGTATTACTTTCTCTTAAGGTGAGAACATTGTGAAAGGAGACAGGGAATCTATCAAAAACCTCCTTGAAATATTTGATGGTTTGTTAGAATATCTTAGAGAAGTCAGTGAAGCATCTTCTCAGACTGGAGGTGAGATGTAAACCAAAATGTTTCCAATGTAGCAAAGATTTATTTGGGGTTGTTACTTATAACCTTGACAATGGAGAGAAGTGAAAGACAAAACTGACCCTGGGGGAGGAAATTTCAGTGGTAAAGCTGAATATTTGCATTCCTTATTTTCATAAACAATAATAAAATAGATAATTTCCCCTAAAATTTACAAAATCTTTCTGCTTCATTCTTGTGGCAGAAACCTACTCTAGACAATTCATCCTTTGTTAGTTGCTTTTCAACCTGTAAGTCAAATGATTTAGGATTAGGATTCAAGGAGGGAAATGTTGGCTTTAATTGGAACAATGAGCAAATGTCCCTTTTACTTACTAGGACATAAGGGGGATGACAGCCTTTGCTGGGAAGTGGGTCTTGGGAGTAGATCCATAGGGGTTATTTTGGGGAAAATAGGAAGAGAAGGTACTCAGCCCTGCAGAGGCATCTTACTGCGGACAGTACTGGTCTTCCTATCTCAGGGCTAATAAAAGCTGTCAGCACTGGCTGGGGCACTCTGTGAGTAAAAGGGAGAGCACCTGGTGCCTGACACAGTACCCTCCTGACCTGTTCCAGAGTGGACAGAAGAAAGAGGACAGTAGGAATGTTCAGTGTCTGTACTGCTTTTCCCTTCCCTCAGACTGCCAGTCTTGTTACTCATTGGGGGTTAGTGGCTCAAATTTTCTAGCTGTAAGTCCACAGTTTAATTCTTTGGAGAAAGAAGAAAGGTTTATTAATAACTGGAACAAGGGGATGTATGGTAGTGGTATCATTTTTCAAAGCTTACCATAAAAGTTGCTGCACCTCCCCGCCCCCGCACCATGGGGGAATGTTACATGTCATCATTTTAGATAAAACACTATAATGTTGATATTAGACATAAACTGTTTTGATGATACTGGAATTAATACCTGTTGGTTTTTAGGTAGAAGCAGTTTTCTTGAAAATAATTACCTCTTGGTTATTAACAGCTGAGATAAATGAGCTGTCCAGTGATGAAATTCAAGTTGCATCTCGAGAGCCGCTGGAAAGCACCGCTGGTCAACTTACACAACAGGCACTACTCTCATCAGTTGAAGGGTAAGAACAATTCTGAATATTTGCTTTGACATAGTGATTTACTGTCTTTCTGTATCTATAGAGAAAGTAGTAGTTTTTTTATAGTACAGACACCTACTGATTACATATGCCAAAAGGAATGTGAGGTGACTCGTTTGGTCAGGATAAAATTACATCTGGGAATTCTTTTGCCCTTGAAGAGTTGCCGATTTTGTTTCCCTTAAGTTTACTTTTTATGTGGAATGAAACAACTTGAAAACTTTTATCAGTTTTAAAGATTGTATTTTAAAGATTGATTCATTAAGCTTGAGTTCAGTTTGTGGTTGTGACTCCTGCTCTGCTTTGCTCGATAGCAGCAGGGCCGTGTCCTGCACGGCTCCTCAGCAGCTCCATCTCGTGGGCTGAACTGGCAGAGGCTGAGGGAGGAAATATTTGATGGCTTTATGTTCCCCTTAGGTCCCAGTCAGAATATTTTGTTCTAACTTGTGATGCAGATGGCTCAGAATCTACTAGTGAATTAATTAAACTTGGAGATACTGCTCATTCGTTTTCCAAGAGAGGGGAAGGTGAGTTTCGGTGAAAAAAAATGTTAAGACTCTACTGTAGTAAGACTTCCAGGCTTTTTGTTTCCTTTTTGAAAGTTACTTTTTTCAGACAAATACTGTTTTAAATCCGTATTAGGAAAAAAACCCCGAACAGCCCACAATAAGCAAATACATCTTGCTGAAGTTAAAATTTCTGGAAGTAAATATTCCAGGCATTATTTTTCGTGACTCAGGAGCTGCCTTATTTGGGTAAAAGTTTGTTGTTTGAGTTCCAATTCAGTTCTCCTACAAAGGCATTTTATCTTTTTCAATAGAATAGGAGAATTCTGAAGACTTTATTTCATTTGTTGCAGTGTAAGATGTATTAATTAAGACTGTAAAAAGACTAGTAAGTTCATTCTTAAAGAAGACTTGTTACGAGTGTGTGCCCCTTCAAAACATCATGGGTGGCTCTGAAACACATGCAGATGACTTAAATGGAGCTCATTTTTATTGCCTATTTTTCTATAAGAATATTCCAATTCTTCCTATTCTTATTGATGATTCATCTCCTCAAGTAGAGGCATAAAGAAATATTATGAATTATGAATATTTCATTGACTGGAATTACAAATAAGAATTTAACAGACCTATTCTGAGCATAGTATGGATTACTGACACCAGGTAATGAGCAGACGTTAAAATTGTCCGTCTCAACAGTTCATGGCAAGATGCTTTATAGATCTTACTTTAATTTTTTTAAACACCCACTTCTAGAATTTCAGATGCCTATACTGTGTCTAGCAGAAAAGGACACGGGGGTAGAAGAATCTGAAAGCTCAGAGGCTCTTGCAGCATTGCCCACACTGTTGTCAGAAAGTGAAAGGGGGATTGTAAAGGAAAAGGAAGATGGTGAGTATTGATTCTTCTTACAGCTCATCCACCTGATTTTGACTTAGGGGTGTAGGGAACTAGGGTAGTGTGGAAGAGAGCTTTAGTCATTAATGGAAACACTTTAGTCATGTTTTAAAATAAATTATTTTCAGAAATACGATATTTTAGTCTCTCAGAGTAGGCAAACTTTCATTATCTGGAGTATTTCTGCTTAGCTAGGATTTGGCTTCAGCCAGGCTGTTTTTAATTGTGGTTTGTATTCTTTTCTTTTGTGGTTCAAAACTCTAAAAAGTCCTCGTGGAAGATCCTCAAATTGTGTTCTTAAGGCATAAAAATGTTACAGCACTGTCCTATGCAATCCAACAAAGGTGGCAGCTCACATTAGATATTGAGACACTTCCCTTTATTATGTACAGACAATGCACAAAACATGTTCTGCTTTCCTAGATAACACTTGAAGTTCTTTGTATTTGCCTCTTCAGGATGTATGGAGTCTGTTCACACTGGTGAACCTCACAAAGGGGGTTTGAGCACCAGTGCTACAAAACTGGAGGAGCCTATCCAGCAAGCAATTCCTCTGCTGCCCCCCTTCCAGCCCTCGGATCCAGGATGGAGAGATTACCGCAGCTCGGACAGACAGGCAGCAGCTCTCGCTTGCAGTCAAGCAGTGAACGTTCCTACTGTAAGGAAAAACCTACCCTTTGATTATTTCATTTTCTTTTAGTAACCAAGACTGCTTTCATTTTAAAACCTCCTAGTTTACTTGCAGAATGGGAATAGCTGGTCCCTGAAGACCAGTTCTGAATGTGTCGGAGTTTCTCAGTTCCAGGAGTTTTGGATTGTGGATTCGTTCGTCACTAAGTGTCCTGAGAGAAATTTAGTTTGAGAGATGTGTTTATTTTATACATATATACATACACATCTCCACAGTCAATGCAACTGCAGAGTTTACAATATAGTAAACAAAATAAATATAGTGATTTTTATCTATCTATAAAATCAGCATTGATTTCCATTTGCAGACAAACCTAATGTATGACCTTCCTGTCAGCACTCTCCTGTGAATTTATAGAACACATCTTGCTTTTTATTTCAGATTGAAAAGTCACTTACCAAGAAATTTGATGATGTATCTGATAGTCTTCCTCTACCAAGAAAGATCCCTGGTGAGAGAAAATTTTGCATCCTATAGGATAACCCTTAAATGTTAAAATGTTGCATTTATTTTTACTGGCACCACAAGAAACATTGTTTTGAATCTGCTAGTGCATTTTTTTAAATTCAGGCACAAATTCGTATTTCTGTCTCTGCTTTACAGAGAAACAAAAGTAGGTTACTTTTAATCTGTTCCCTGTACTGGAAAAAAGTAATCCATGTCCCCAATTCAACTCCTTTCTTAGTTAATCCCGTTAAGATGGGCCTATACTACAGAAATCTCTTCTAGCAGGTAAGTCCCATGGCTGAGCTTATTCTGAGCAGAGAAACATCGGCCAAACAAGCCAGTTTCAATTCTAAGAAAAAAACATTAACTGCTGTTGTAGAAAAGGTTTAGAAGCTATTTTTTTCAGTACTCATTTTCTCTGTTGCCTTGGAAACACTGCTTACCTTTTTCAGTTTCCATAGCATTCCTATGACACTGAAGACTGGAGAAATTACTGAAAATGAATGTCACAACTGGGTAACCACAGTTGCTTTGTCATTCTCTTCTCTGAATAATCTGGCTCCACAGGCCATGGCTGACATCTTTTTTTACTTGTTGTCCACATTAGTAGGCACAGTGCCATTAACTCACGCTTACTGTCATCTGCTTCTGCAGTGGGAGAAATAGCGGGATCAGATGATGCTGAGGACAATGTGACAAAGGTACATGTTGCATCCTAATTTTTGGAATTTCAATCAATATTTTTTGATTTCTGCTTTATTTGTCTGTTATCTTGTGGCACTTCTGGGCTTATTTCAAACCTGCTTTGGACTTGCTTTCCTCAACATACAGTCAGTGATGCAATGTTGTTAGACTGTGATTATGTGCAGCCTGTGAGTCATGTCAGTTCTTAGCTCTTCCTGGAGTTGTTTGCTCCAAAATGTACAGAGCCAGCACCCACAGAGTTCTATTTATCACAACCAACCAGTTACTGTTTATCTTGCTTTTTAATCAAAAATGTACAACACACAGGAGTATAGTCATATTTTTTTCTCTGAAGTATATTGGCATTCTAAATTAGTAAGAATGTTGGGGGTTTTGGCCAATGAAACTTACATTTACTCCTTTTTAAAGATCTGTGAACGCTTATTATATTCTTTCATTTTTTTTTCTTTCAATGTCCTTTGCTTTTCAAAAACTGAATAATGCAAAACCCCCAAACTGATCAGCAGATACCATTCCGTGCCCATAGAAATGTGTCTGTAAAGGAAGTTTCTTTCTCTGGAAACACTAATTTTGCCTTCTGCAACCACAAGAGGTACTCACAGACTTCGCTTATTCCAATAGTTTAAAGAGCTTTTCCTTCTACATTGTCTCTGTTGGAAACTCATTTTCCGTTGGTGCGTTTCCCGGTACATCCGTGCCAAGCCCAAGTTACTCCAGTTTGAACAGAGAAGTTACCAGGCAGTACTAAACCAGTGCAGCTAAATGGCACAAGGACATGAGTGTTCTCTTTTGGCTCACTGTGAGCTGCAGCTCAGTCTGTACTAAGGGAAGTTCAGCTTGTTTCTACTACCTGGCATCAGTCCCAGGCTGATGAGGTGGAATGTGGAGATACTCAGTACCTCAACCTAGATCCTGTTCTGATTCAGTAGTTTAGCTGTGAACTGATCTTCCATACTTTTGCTAGTCCATTTCTTTAAACATCAGTTCTCTAAAGCACACTATCTGCAGTCAGGAGCCTAGAAATGTATCTATTTTTATATATCTATACTCACAGGGTTTGAGGTTTTGTTACAGCATCTCTACTCACATGATCTATAAAATTTTCATTTACTCATTTTCCTAGGTGCCTCTGGTAAATGAGTCTTGTATATCTGCCTCCTCTTTTGAGGAAAAGCTCTCACTACGTGCTGAACAAGTAACACAAACTCCAAGACCTGAATCTCGGTGCCAGCCCGGAACAACAAGGCAAGTTCGGATTTTTGGTACTGAACCACAGTGGCACTTTCCTTTCCATGGCCAGCCAGCCCCCACTTCCCTTTTTAAATAAGATCTCTCCTTCCTTGGCTGTGTGGCAGTGAAAGATTAATTCTAACAGAAAGATTTCCTGTTTCTCCTGACATGTATTCATTTTGTCAAATGTGGTTATAGGTGTTTACACATTCTGCTTTACTTAATCCTATAAAAATGTGCTTAGGCAAAAAGTGAACTGGAATTGTGGGAGATAATGCTCATCTTCAAGTTTTTAGAATAGAAGTGAAATCTGTCTGTTTTCTGCTTTAGCAGATATGAAAATTCCACCACAGATTTGCTTGAAGATTCACTTTCCCACAGGACAAGAAAGGAGAAGGTGCCTGAGCAAGAGTTCCATGAAGCATCAGAAAATCTGTCTCGCAGACTACATGAACTAGATTTAGTAAGTGAAATCTCTTCTTTGTTGAGCTAAGAAATCCAGCTTTAGTAATGACAGTGGAGAGAACAAGAATATCAATGTATTGTGGATGAAAAGGAAATCTGCAACTAGCACCTGGCTTTAGTTCATTCAAACTTTAGAACTGTCTGTTGAACATGATCCCCACAAAAAAAATCTATCCCATAGATGTTGAAGAGAGCTTTGGGTGATCACACGAGAGAAGAGGAACTGACAGATGAAGACAGCCTGTCACAGCACAGTGACAGTGTCATGGACTATGGCCGAAGGACAGCTGAGAGAGGTAACAATCCCTGTGCCAGTTAAGTATTGGGATGGAAAAGTATGTAAAAGAAACCTTTTCATGTAAAGCTGCTACACTGATTTACAGTTAGTTACTAAGTTTTATATTGCTAGTTCACTTCTATGTTGTCTTTGATCCAAACCTGAGCTACAGTAACAGAATTGCCACCAACTTTCTGTTTAACACTTAAAAAACGGTGATAAAACTTTGCAAAAAAATACAAGGCAAACACAGCTGCAGTAAAAAATGTATAGAAAGTGGGGGGAGAGACGGAACACAAGCTCACAGGACTGTGGTTCTGAAATGAGGGCCTAGTCACAGTACACTTCACTGGGTTTTTTTTTGTCTCAAATTAGATACTCAGTGAATGACCTTTCCCTACAGACACATCACATCCAAGGTACCCAGGCAGGCCACGATCCCTCTCTCCAGCCTCACCCTCATCTCAGCATCAGGAACATAAACTTCGTGGTAGTGGAACAGGCCAAATAAAGATAATACGCAGCCAGCTGCAGAAAGAAAGGGATGAAAGAACAAGAAAAACAAAGGTAATTTTTAGATTAGACCTTGTGGTAATTCTTACCAACAGTTATACTAAAACCATGAAAACAGAACACTTTTATTTAATGGGGGCATCTGGTCTCCTTTAGTAATTATATGCTGTTTTATCTGTAGCCTGATGAGGAAGAGACTTAAACCCCAAATTTTGCAGAAAAAGTTAAAAGTGGAAGAAGCTACTTTGACCCATGCAGCAAACAAGCTAACAAGGTGGCTGTATGGACTGATTATTTCCTCTGACAAGTCCTTTTATTTTTGTTTTCTAGCTGGTCACTAAAGCTTATGAAAATGAGCTAAGAATTTATGAAGTGAGGGAGAGGCATATACTTTCCAAGCTCAGAGAAGCTGCCAAGGAAGTGGTAGGTGATGCACTGTGGGGATTGCTGGTTGTGTTTTGTTTGATTTTTTCTTTTTAAATTTGTCTAGATGGTCTGTCCAGACACTTTTGGGTACAAAGCCTCCTTGACTGCCAGAGTCATAGTTACAACACTGTGCAACTGAAGTAGTAACTTATTAATGTTAAGTGCTGCAGAAGAGCTGAGGTTATGCAATGATGAGATTTAACCTTTATTTGAACCCTGACCTGCATTTTGTAAACTCTGGCCTTCTGGAGAATCCAATGTAATATGTCCAAGTTCTCATTCTAAAGTCTGAAAGACATTTAAGTTCTGATAGCCAAACTGTGTTCTATCAGTCTTTCCCTTCTCATACCTGTTCTCCATCTGTTTTACATCTGCTCCTAAGGAACAAGAGTACAAAGAAAACATCTTTCAAGAACCTCCAAAAATGTCTCAGCCAGTGAAAGTTTATTCTAGAAAAACCACACCTCAGTATCCCAAATACAGCCAGTGGATTCCGAAACGAGGGATCACGAAGCCAAAGCAAGCAGCTCCAAGTAAGAACTGCAAAACTATACTTGGTGGAAAACTGGCATCTTTTAAAAGCATGTGTTGAACTCCAAGAATAAAGGCACCAGTCCAACATATACCAGTCAGCTGTAGCATTTTCCCTTCATCTGACCTCTATATGTCTGGATTTTTGTTAGGGAAGATAATGCTTTAAGTAAATGTAAACCATCAGTGCACAAAAAATTGTGACCCATTTGCTACTTCCTTAAAATCCCCTGGATTATTTTCAGGGCTTGCTTCCATTGCTGCTACTCCTGTGCTTATTCCACTAGAGTCTGAGCTCTCCTTTTGTTATTTTTCTGAGCATATATCAGATTTAAAATTGGGCCTGCGGCTTGAGCTGAGCAGGTAACAGAGCAGGATTCGTCAGGACCCTGCCACTGTGGTGTTAATGCTGCCACTGGTTCTGCTGAGCAAGTGATGCTCCAAGAAAGCCAAGCTGCAAATCCTAGGCCCAGTTTTGGTAACCAGCACTGTGCATGCCTATGGATAAGATCACCAGATAATCCCCTACATCCCCTACATGGATGTTGCTCAGCTACACGTTCTTATTTTTTTTCAGTTTTTGAAGGCCATATACTTGGTAAAAACCCTTTTGTTTCATCTCCCTATCATCTTTTCCTGCCAGAAAGATCAAAGATGTAGTGGGAATAAGCTGGTTGCAAACCAGTTTATTTTGCACCTGTTTACTTGACCTGGATCTGTCATTGCCACTGCTGTGCTGGCTTTATTTTAAGTTGCTGCAACCAGAGAGAAAGAGAGAGAAAACAATCACTGATTAGTGATGGTCAGAACCACACGAAGAAAGAAGGGGGATACCTTAGTTGGACGTGGTGGTGGTAGGGAAATGACACCTGAGCTATAAAAGCAATTCTTCAGAGAAAGTAACAAAAGACTGGGGTTGCTTTCTCTGCTGATGTGCTGGCAGAATGATGTTATGTCCTTTTGGGCTTAGCCTCACATGGTAATGGCAGCATGGTCATTTTATACAGTGTTCAATGTAAAATCTTTCCAGACTTAGGCTGACACTGTCTGGATGAATTTACAACTGAATGTATTCTCCAGGAATTCACTGCTTACCTCTGTCTTTATCTTACAGTGACAATAAGAGACAATGACCTCCTGCTGCAGCTCCTGGAGGAGTTTCCCCACCTGCACATTTCCCCCCGTACTCTGAATAAAATGTGGCAGCGGCAGCTTGCACACACTCTGCACCTTAAGGCACTTTCTGACAGACCTAGACCAAAACTCCAGAATGAAGTGAGTGTTCTCATTCTCACCTGCTGAGTGTCAGCAGAGATACCCTGGTACCACATCAGCAGCACAGACAGGGCACCTGCACACCCACAGCACAGCATGAAAGGATGTTCTGGGAGCTTGGCTAAACAAGGATGTACAGATTTACACACATAGGGTCAACTTTTCATCAGCCACTTAAATACTATGGTCCTTCTTTTACACTGGTTTCTTGAGTACTGCCTAGGGTTGCTATTGCTTTCTTAAAAGCATTTTGTAGTTTCCACTGCTGGTTCTGAACAGTCTTTTAGTTTAAAAGTGAGTTTTGAGATGCAAAAGTTGATTAACTTACACAAGGCAACTCTCAACACAAAACCTAAAACATAGCAGAGGGGCAATATTTAAACCTGCTACATCAGACAGCTTGTCCTGCAGAATGATGCAAGTAATCAGCTTTTTTTTTAAACCTCCAGGTTGAACAAGCCTTGAAGAAACACGAGCTGCTTGCTGCAATTATTAAGAGAGAGCAAGATCACAGCAGGAGACTGGTATGTTCTTTGAAGACTGTTTGTTCCATAATGCAAAGATTTCACATTCAACTATCTAGAATGCATATTCCCAGATTGTGAAAGTGGCTTTCTGTCTTATGACAACTTTATGCCTTTTGAGTAGCTGCGGTCTCAAAATGCCACATAATCTGTTTGTTGTGTGGCTACTGAGGTCATGGAAATGGAATATTATTATTATTACACTGCATTGTTGCTTTAAAAGGTGAAACAAATTCTGAGAACGTGCAAGGAGGAGAAACCTGAGGTTGTGATGCAGCTCCCATGACAGTGCTGACTCCTTAATTCTATAGTGACACTACTTTGCTAAATCAGTGGTGACTAAAGCTTTAAACCATAGCTGCAGTGTAAAACGGGGGTGTGGAGAAGGTCCTTAGTAAAGGACCCTAATTAGCAATGATTAACAAAGCTTTGCCTGCAGGAGTATCTGTTGGCAGTTCGGTGGTCTGACAGCTCCTGCTCTCCCCTTAGCAAGAAATCAAGCAGCGCATCTACCGCCAGAAATGGGCTCAGAACAAGGTGACAGAGAGGCGGCAGCAGGTGGCCCGGGCCAGGAAATACTACGAGGACTACAGGGTGCAGCTCCGCGCCAAGATGATGCGGGAGAGGACACGGGAGGCGAAGGTGAGGACAAGGGGTCTTGCTCTGCAAATGTGTAATTCTTTCCTGTCTGGACCCCAGTGCTGAAGTCTGGTAGTTCAATGCTGCGAGTGCAGTGAGCAGAGCTCAGAGCCGGGATGAAGCGGCTGATCAGTCAAGGCCACAGATAAAATGGTTCCTTCTCTGGAAACATGGATACAGTGCAGGGCAAACCACTGTGAAAGCAAGGATGATTTATGGGGCTAAGAGGAGAGAAAGGGTGAAGTATCAGTGTGGAAAATCAGGGCTGGTAACATGAGAAATTGGGGAAATGAGTTTTCAGAAACAGTAGGATTAAGAAGTTGTTCCTATAGTCACCATCCAAAGAAAACAACCTAAATCTTCAGTTAAGGGAACTGATCGAACAGGCAGCTTTGCTATACAATTGTGTTAAACAAAGTGGACTTTGTGACAGATATGATCTAATTAGGGCTGGACATCACAGTGAGGGACAGCAAGGAGAGTTACTACACTCTGCAAGAGCAGATACACAATTGTCACCTTTCGAAGTTAAAAGATTAGAAGTTTACTGCATGATCCACTGTTAGTGATTTGAGAACTGTTTGCCTAAAGCTGTGAGCTACAGCTGGTAAGTGTTCTTGTGGAGGAATGGAAAGCCTGAGTCCAGGCTGGATTTCCTGCTGCTGGAAACCTGGATGAAGGTCCTGAAGTCAGACTGCAGAGTACAGGGTGGGTTGTAAATCACCGTGCATGTTCAAAGGTCCTGGCTTGCACAGTTGGGTCATCTGACTAAACTGACATGAAAAATTATTTTATCTATCAAAATTTCAGCTAAGTGAGTAACACAAATCCAGCTCAGCTGTATCTGCACCACCATTTCTAGGTACATAATTGTACTTTTTCATGGGCTATGGCCTGCCCTCATGTAAACACCATTCCATCAGGAGATAAAGCAGCTGAAAAATGTAAATGTATACTTAAGAGTTCCTGGGAAAGTTTCAGGTTTGCTTTTTTAAATTTCTGTCAGATATTTAAAAACTTATTTGAAGAAGGCTTAGAAATTCAGAAACAAAGACTGAGGGACCTGAGAGTATATGCTCAAGAGAAGCGTGATGAGCAACGGAGAGAGCACCAGAACGAGCTGGAGTCTCTGGAGAACTACTACAAAGATCAGGTAAAGCTTCATGTGGATCAGACAGATTATATTTTTCCACTTAGAGGTCTTTCATTAGTTCAACTCACACATGTGTTATGTTTAGTTTTGCATGCTAGCAGAAGCTGTTAATCAAGAATTCCAAGAAATCCAAACCAGAGAGAAAGCACAAGCACAAGTAAGTATTATTTAATTTTGTCCAACTGCCTTTTCTTTTTATATGCTGTGGCTAATGTCAGTATTTTCTTTAGATGCTACAGAAAGCAAGAAAAGAACTGAGATCAAAGATGGAAAAGGAAATACAGCAACTGCAAGCAGCAATCATACACAATGATGATGACACCTTTTTTCAAGAACTAGAAGCGGACAGACTGAGAACCAGACTTCAGATGGCTTCTTTCCAGTACAGCCAAAGCCATTTCTTCTGAGGCTTGGGTAAATGTCACTGCAGTCCTCCCTGGCTAAGATGATCAGAGTCTTTGGGAGCTGCTGTAATGGGAAGATGGTGTGAGGTTGTTTTTCTCTCTAAAATATCTGTTCCGTCATTTTGACCTGTCAGGGGTGTAGCTGCTGAGATCTCCACAGCACTTTTATGATTACAAATAAAGTTTCTGAACTGCTTTCTACCTTCCTAGCAAGGCTGGGATAATGTTGGGCTCTACCCAGAGGAAGCTGGGATGAAGTCAGAGTGCATTACTGAAGTTATCCTGGTGGAACAGTTGGATGCTGAGGCTCCTCTGCATCTGTGCTGGGGCTGTTGCTGCTAAGCCAATCAAACACCATTAGCCAGAAATCATGGATTGGAAAGCTCACAAAGCACAAGAAGATCTTTAAAAGAACATGAGAGGTTCAGGTTTCCTGTGAAAGGCCAAGTTAGAGAATGCCTGCAATAAACCTGACATAAATAACTGGGAATTTAAAGCATTAAGCAAAGGAAGACTACTTATTCCACTCCAGTTCAGTTGTGTTTGCAGTGTTGGTGTTGCTGGCTTGATAAAATATAAAGGCATATAAAATACTCTTTCTATGCCACAAATGCATTGGGAGAAGTAGTTTGAAATTAGAAAACAATGAAGATTATTCTAAAGCAGTACGTGATGAGCTTCTGCAAGAGGTGAACCCTCTGGGAAGGAGCTGTGGCCAGCATTCCTGATCGTCTGCAGGGCCACACTCACAAGTGCAGCCCGATTACTCCATCTTCACACTGACAGAACTGCAATTAAAGAATGATTAAATATTTCACCAGTCAGCTTTTACCTTACTTCAGGTTGTAAGGTCTGATTCCAGGCAGAGCAGGAGCTGACAGCAGGCATTACACCTATTTTCCAGTGCTATAAACAGTACAGTGCTTAGCAGGAAATCCAGGTTCCACCTGCCAAACACTGCGGGCCCCAGGAGGTGCCAATGCAGAGGGATGAGTACTTAAACTAAGAACAAGTACATAAAACCAAGCTGATACTAATGAAGTCCATTAGTGATAGTCTCCTCTGCCTGAGTAGAAGAGTTCTTCCTTAAAATTGCTGTGTGAGAAGTGACACAGGAATACTGGATTTAATTGCATTAATAATACATACAATATTTAAGGGTTGCCATGAGAGGGTGTCTCTGATGGAACTGACAACACACAGAGAATTCACACTCATGCACTGTAAAAAGAGCTAAACAGGAACAAAAGCCCACAACATCTGAAGGAGCTTCTTTTACAGACTAAACAAACCAGCCAGCTGTTACAGCATGAGATACCTCACTGCAAAAATACGGACCCAAAAAACACGCACTAAAACCTCTCCACAAAACCAGAAACACAAACCCTGACTTGTACAAACCTTTTCAGGGAGTTTCTGTAAGCCTGGCTAACTTGAAGCCTTTAAGGAATGATATTTATCAGCTAAGTTGATGAAATTTAGCAAGTCTTTATCAAATTTACCTTTATTTCCCTCAAGGACGATGGTGTAGCTTTGCTGAGCTTTGAGAGGAGACATCTGTTCACCAGTGCTGAGATAAAGTCCTTGCCAAGACATGCCAGTACCTGAGAGCCAGAAGTAAGACCTGCTGTGTTGGACTAGAACATTCAGCACACTTCTTGCTGTAGGTAACAGGACTTAGGAAGTCACCAAGTTTTAAGTATTTTCTCCTGAAACAAAGTCGAGTTGCTTAAAAATGACATTGTTACATTTTAAAGTTTTAATTAAGAAAAACTTAAAACTTTTAAAACCATTGATGCTGTGACAGTGCAAACAGCATACAATTTATTGCTCAACTTCTGCATGGGTACATACATTAAGTACTTAAAAACCATTTTATACAGATTTTTTTTTTTGTTAAAGCTCATGTAACAGCTGGGTGAAAATACAATGATACCAATGCTAAAACACTCTGTAATAAATACAATGGAAATTATAAACTAAGAACTGTCAGTTGGTGGAGGAGTAATTACACTTGTATAAACTAATTACAACTACAGACAAAGCTCTGAGGATGTGGTAGAGCCGGGAACCTACTACATAGTGTAAAGTACAACAAATGGCACCTGTTAACTGTGTGGTGCTGTTTAAAAAGATGCTACATCGAGCTGGAGGATGGTGCTGTGACAGAGGAGCAGAGCTTGAACTTCCATCAATGCAGCCATTTAAACGCACCAGGAGTTCAGTACAGATGTAGTGTTGTAGAACAGGAATTTCGAAACAGCTTGTGTGCTCTGGACTTTAGTACAACACAAAAATTTGGTACAAATAAATCAGTTTAGGGAAACTGAAACTATGTGCAAAAAAATTAGAATACATACTGTACAAAGCACCATTACAAAACTCTTTACACCGAGAAATTAAATCCTCTGAAACTCAACTGTGAACTGTATACTTGAAATCTACAAAAGTCACTGTTCATAATTAAACATTCATAATGAAAAGCAACAGCATAAAACCATGATGTGACATCTCTCTAAAACAACTAAAGACTGGATAAAGTAAAACCCAGTAAGAGGGACACATTGAAATAAATATTCACATTAATCATGGGGTGAAAGTCCAAGGTTAAAATGCAATATTAGGCTTAGCACCTTTTTGAGGGGAAAGTAGCTGACATGTTCTTGAAACAAAATTTTGGAAAGGAATCAACCCTTTACCATTTTCAGATAAACATCTGACTGGGTGATGAGGTGCTTTAGTTAAAGCTCTCAGTCTTTATGAAGGTAGAAAGGCACTCAAAATACTTGGTATATTCATCCTCATCTGTCAGCTATGGAAAGTTCGATGCAGATTTGTCTAGTTTTGCCTAAAATATATTAAATTTACAATATCTGTGGCAGTTTAAAAAAATTCTCAATGCCATACCAAAATGCTTGGTAGAAAAACAGATGTACTGCTAAGGCTGCTGTGAAAATGAATGTAATTATCAGCTGATCTTGGGTCTCTGTTCTGCAGAGCTCATCTCCTCCCTCCCCAAAGATGCTTTTATGACAGCAAGGTGACCATAAACTAGGCATTCAATAAATCCACCAGCCAGATTTTACATTTGCCATGTTCCATGACCAGGGAGGCTGCGGCCACAGCCTGAGCAAGAGCAGGGGGGAAAAAAAATCACTTCTATGACACTGGGGTCTCTCCTGTGAACAGTCACAAGAAGCTGTCTGTAAAATCCCTGGAGTAGTAACTCACACCACTCAGACCTTGCAGGGGCTGAGCAGAGGCTTTGGGCGGGTCTGGAGCTGTGGTCCTGGCCATGGGCAGCACTTGGAGCGGCAAACACTCTGGGCAAGAACCTGCTGTGCTCCCCCAGACCTGCACAGGCACAGTGGCAGCTTCTCTGGCACCAGAGTTACCTGAAGGCCTGAACTGGGGAGCCCAGTGTGGATGCAAAAGTACCAGCCCTTCAACAGGACTGCAGGAGTCCCTTGAAACGAAAAAACAAGGCTCTGATGTATTTCAAACCTGGCTGTCACAGCAAGTCTCTTGGCTTTCTGTTTACATCCCTAAGCAGCCTCATCCTGCAGCCAGCCCAGAAAGGGAATCAAGTCCCATGGAACAAACCTGCCAGCAACAGCTGTACAAAAACAATAATCAAACCAACATGTGGGTTTGGCTCACCAGATTCTTACCACAATTCTATAAAAGTAGTCCCTTGCCCACAATTCTAACACACAACATCCAGTAGTAGTTTACTCACTGTGGCAGTCAGACTTGGCAGAGCAAAATTTAGTTCAATCTCCATAGAACAGACAGAAAATGAGCTGGTTCACTGTGACTTACACTGCAAACATGGAACAGCTGGTTACATCCCATCCCTTTAGCATTTTCGACACCTTTGACTTTCTTCTCATTGGCAGTGAAAAAATAGTGCAGATTTGATGATTAATTGTAACCCAAGTTACAAAAACACAACACTGATTGGAAAAAAACTGCTACTAATTCCAAATATTCTCATGGCTGAGAGGAGAATGGCACTGTCTCTTAAGCAGCCTGATTTATCCACACACCACGAGCAGATCAGACAGATCTTAACTGAGAATTTCCAAACTAACGTCAAAGTTCAGTTCCCTCTACTGGTAGTGCATTTTATTCCCCTTTGAAGAGATCAACCCATGTTATAAATCATATATATACTTACTTCCATCCCTACAATCAATAAATTATGTGCTCTTACAACCTCATTTCCAAAGCACATTACACATATTTCAGTCAATACACCATTTTTCCTTAGTTGTAACTTAAACCCACGTGTCATGAGCAGCTGGACGAAGATTACAACATGTTTTACCTGATAAATCTTTAGCATCAACAGATACAGAATATGATTTGGCTGCGTTCAAACAAACTTTGGTTGACTGGACAGGATGGGTTCTGGAACAAACTGCTGAAAGGCTTCTGCTGGCAAAGCCCAACAGTGCTTCAACAGCTGAAAAATGCAGTGTTTCAATTTAAGGTCAAAAGCAACAAAAAATACTCTTGACAGACGTGTTAGAAAAATGCTGTTTTAAAAAAAATAATCAAAACATCTACTGCTCATTAAGAAAAGGTTATTCAACATGTAAACACAAGGACTGTACCAAATACAGTCTGTGTCACTCACTAGAAATTCTGCTGGAGGAATCTGACAAGTGATATAAATAGGACCCCAAAACGTCATATTCGGAATTCCTGCTTGAAAAACATAAAAAAAGCCCCTGTGGCAACATTTACCTGGAATTTACATTGCAGAATATAATGGTTTACATAAGAAAATGCAGTTAACATGTAAGTGGCTTTCATTAAAAAGATTAATGATTCTTTCAGCCAATTTTATGCAAAGTTAGAATAATCCAAAATATTTTTTTTCCAAAAATAGCAGGTATAGATGCTGTTCAGTATCATACATTTAAAACAGGCTGAAACGTGACTTGTACCGACTGCTGAAGTTGTGTCTTGGTATCTGAGAATAGAAATCAGGTAGGCAAATATAATAGATTACCTCTTACAAAAATAGTAGTAGTCTTTAAGTATAGAATACTGCTTAACTGTTGAAATGTAGGAAAAGTCAGCATTCTGTATGTTCAAGATATTAGTTTTTAATAGCAGCTGAATGATCCTATGGCAGGAACCACAGAACCTATTTTCTTGAAATAAAAAATTTTAAAAATTAAAAAAAAAAATTCCAAAAGTTGTCCTTTCCCTCCCAGTGTCCTAGTGTAGAAAAGGGAAAGTTTCCTGTATTTCAAGCATTTCTTGAGTCTTGGCTGAGGGAAGGAAGGGCTTTCTGGCTGACAGGAGTATAAATAGAGTCTGGGAGAGGCCGGGAGGGTCATTCCACAGCAAAGCCACAGGTCTCCTCGATGGCCGTGAGCAGCTTCTCGTAGAGCTTCTCGTAGCTCTCGTACGCGGGAATGTCGATCCTGTTGAAGCTGGGGGGGAAGCAGAGAGGTGTCAGCTCTCCAACCATCACTGCCAGGCCTGTCACACCTCACTGAGCTGCAAATGGTGCCAGCCAGGCTAAATGAGGCCACGCAGCTCCAGCTAAACAAAAGCCATCTCCAGTTTTCACACCTCTGCTGCTCCGTAAGGGACAGCTTTGATTATGTCAGAGAAAAGAAGTAAGACTGCTCCAAACACTCTGACAGCAGATTGGTCTTAAGCTACAGATCACAAGAGAGAACTGAAAGAGTCTTACCAGGTATGAGCTTTCGGCAAATTATTAGTGCTGGCATCAATCTGGTGTATTGTGAAGAGTCGTGGGCCCGCAGCACCTGAAAATCCAGAGGAGATCTCTACTACTGTGTGGAATAACATGAAATGTCTTTGCACTGCAACAACAAGACAGCAGCTAGAAGCTCTGTGCAAAGAAAGGTGAAATCATAAACAGGCAGGAAAAAACTCCAAAGTCCCAGTGGCTGTGGGACAGACTCCTTCTTGCCCAGACAGACAGCCCTGCAGTTATGTAAACCATGGAAAGGTAAGGAACAAAGCACTGATAAAGAAGAAGAGATCACCTTTTTCACACAGTGTACTGCATAATTCTAACGGTTTTTAATTTAACTTCTCTCACCCCTCCTACACAACAAAACTTACACAGCTGTACCTGTCCTTGTTTTTTAACAGGTCTTGAATAGTGGCCAATTCCACTGAAATGCCATAGAATCACAACATCAATTCCTCATAATTTTATTAAATTAATCTGACTATTAGAAATCCCCTTAATGTCTCTGCTAAAGAAGAAAGACTGCAGCACAGCAATCCTTTAGACTTGGTGTGCACTGAAGTTGCCACAAAGGACAGAAGTAGATACAAATGTCCCAACCTGAGCAAAACTGGAATCCTGGTCTGAGCAGACATTAAAGATACAATTCACAAGGTCAGTGTTTCTCACAGGGACTCTGCTGTTTAAATACGAGTCTGAGCTTGAGCTGCATTAATGCATTTGAGTCTAAAAGAACCCCCAGAGATGAGGGCTTGTAAAAGTTAGGAATTAAAACCCTGGCTTCTGGAATACACCCAAGGAGAACCCCTCTAAGATCTGAGCTGGTCAGAACCTCCTGCCAGAGAAGGAAGTGCAGAACTGAAATAAAAGAGCCATTTGCACCTGAATAAGAAGGTACCAGACAAACACACAAAAAATAACTACTCATGAGTATAATCAGACAATTAAAATTGCTCTTTAGAAGTCACACTGCAGCACTCAGCCTCATTTCCAGCTGATCCCCATGCTCCCAAGCACCTGCAGTGTTACCTTGCAGTGCCTTGAAGCCCTGCAGAGGCACCCGTGAGGAGCCGGTCACGAACTGGAGCAGCCGCGCCCTCCTCTCCTCGTCAAAGAGCTCCACAGCTTTCCAGAACCATTTCACGATGTTGCTGTCTGGGGTACAGTGTTTTAACCTGGTATTTGCCTTCCAGTCGTTAACATCAATTTTTCCCAGTCCACAAATGATGAGCTGTAAATTTGAAATACATTTATTATAATATTTCATCATTGATCACTGTAAAAACGGTTTTGGAGCCAGACAAATTATGAAGAAGTGATTGTGAAAAATTGACAGATTTTATACCAAAGGCAAATTATAACTCTTCCCTCATCTAAAGCAATGCAGAAATATATCTTTCTTGTTTTTTAATTTTACATCTGTAAACAAACTGTTTTTCAAGTGGACTCAATTCAAGTTAAAAAAATCCCCAAACAACCATTTCAAGCTTAGACAAAAGGGCCTTGACCTGTGAGTTAAACAGAAGCACAGATTCTGTATGACAGTGCAGGAATAATTCACATTTGACCTCAGCATTTCTTTCAGGAGCATAGCCCAGGGTGCAGTTTGGCTGGTCCAACTCTGGATCCCCAAAAGGAATCCTGTTCCTGTGGCACCACACACAAAAGACAGAGCAGCCTTTCCTGACACTGAGCTGTCAGTGCTCCTGAAGGGGAGATCCACAATGGATGGGTTAAGCTCAGCAGGGATGTGATCATAATTCTGAAGGCATTTTCATGACTAAGAACACTGGACCTTCCTCTTTCTTATTCTACAGCTGCAAAGTGATTCTGGGTTAGAAGCATGGCTGGCTCACTGCTGGGAGTGAGAATATTTGGGATAAAGGAGGAGCAATCACCGACGTTCCAGCCCAGGGATCAGAAGCACACGTGAATAATTTACCTGTGGCCATTTTACGTGGCAAACCCCTCAGCTCTACAGACTGCAATTACATTTCAGTTTAAAGCAAGCTTGGGATCTAGGGGTTTGCCTCCAGAGGATATTTGGATGCCGGTCCTGACATTCTGTAGCACACTTGGTTTGTGACAGCACCTTTCCTTCTGCTGGATTTACGGGGCCAATGGGGTCTGGCAAAACTGAGCTCTGCCAAACCCCAGGTGCCTGATACCAGTCAGGGCAGTGTACCAAGGGCTGGGAGGGAGTGGTGGGAGAGAGTGACAGACTGTTCTCCTGGCAGCACTGAATTTCATAAGAGGAAACTGCCCCGTGAGAACTCTGCACCAGGACTGTGCTGGAGCAGCGACAGCTGACACAGCCCGAGGTCGCTGCAGGTCCTCAGAAGGCTCAGAGGGGTTTCAGCTACCAGGGAGGGTCTCTGGCCACTTGTGCAGCTGCTGTGAGCTGTCACCTCCAGAACACTCCCACAGCTCTCATGGGAGACACACAGAGCCTCGGTTCCCCCCTGACCTGCTCAGCCCCTTATCCTGCCCCTATCCCAGGGCAGAGCACACTGGGAGCGCTGGGACACAGCTCTGCGTTCCTGTGGCTCCAAGAGCCTCGTTACACTTGACGACACAACACAACACTGGTGCACTGACCTCTAACTCCTTCTCATCAAATGTCTTCAGCAGATGTTGTGGGATTACTTCATTAAATCCCTTCTGGAGCGCCAGGAACTGAGCTTCAATTCCTCGTAAAAACCGCCAGTTCACATAAAGTCTGCGAGCAAGTGCAAATTGGGTTTGTGGAGGATGTATTCAAATACAATAAACCTGCAATTTATCCAGCCCTGCAACACGGCCCCACTGACAGGATTATACCACCACCACTGCACAACTCCACAGCAAAACCCAACAGCATGAACTGACAATTACTTCAACAAGCAACAGTTCCTCCCCACCTTAGGAAATAGAAAAAAAACTCTGGAAAAAGCTATTGATGTACCTGACGTATTCCTTTTTGTTCTCCTCTGTCACGGGGATGCTTTTGCCATTGGGTTTCAGCTCGTGCTGAATGATCTCCCCGTAGGCGTTGTGTTCCACACAGAACGTGTGGTCCAGGACCCCGGTGATATCGTTCTCACTGGTGCAAAGAAAGCAGCAAATGACTGAGGGAAAACATATTCTGCAAATATATTACAGCCATAATCTATCTGACAGAAGAACAATTTCATTTTTTAATGGTGTTTCAAAGTCCTGCCTGGAAGCAGAATGTGAACATACAGTTTTACTATGTTACATTTAAAAACCTTTATCAAAGTTTCAATGTTATATTTTAATAACATGTTACTGTCAATAATAGGTAAAATCACTAAATTAACTCCACAGACCTCCCACCCAAAATCTGAGTAGCTTGAGCATTTTTAGCCTTAAAGAAGCTGAATTGTGCAAGAAAGATATTTCTTAAATCTGCCAGAGCAGGAGATCAAAATACACCTTATTTCCAGGATTTAGGACCGTTATCACATAACAGAGACACCATTCTAACATCCTGAGGTACCCTACAGAGTACATACAGTATCCAGACTAAGCTGTTATGGAGATCAGGGTCAACCAATTCCATGTCATCCAAAGTAATTGGCTTCCCAAGCAACTGCTTATAAAAAGGCAACGTGAAGCCCCCGTCAATGTAGTGCCCATGGAACACAGCCATCCCCATGATCCGGCCCACGAAGTGGAAATAGGACAAGTGTTCCTGGAACAGAGAGCAGAGACAAAGCCATTCAGATAAGTAAGACCCCCCACTGCTGAGATGAGACAAAATTTCAACACACAGAAAAGGAGAAAACCCCAAGCCCAAACCCTGTACAGAGGTTTTGTTTTGCTTTCACACACGGCACACTGAGAATATCGCTTCCAGTCCAGGAGTCTTACAAGTAACAATCAAAATAAACCTAATTTCTCCCAAAGGAAACATAAATTGACATCTGACAGAAAATTAAGGACACACTTGAGAAGTTTCTTTGATCAGTACAAAAAATAAACTATCATCTAATTGTACAAATCTGGTGTCCAGCAGTACCAATTGTACGAATTTGGCTCCTAAGTGTTGAACCCTCTCAATGTGTTTGATTTCTGGCCAGAAAACACTGATTTCCAGCACACGGCACCAGCCCTACCGGGTTGACGGCGGAGTCGGGGTTGATTTGCAGGGTGTAGATATCATCTCGGGAATACTGGAAGAGCCCATAGTATGGATTCAACATTTCATGGGACAACAGGTACAGCCACTCTCTGAGAAAATAAAATAATTTAATGGTACTCTACAGACAAATGCATTCCTACACTGAGAATCTTTTCAAAATAATCTGATTTTTAAAAATCCTACTATAAAACATAAATGTGAAAGAAGTGATCTCTGAACATGCTGAGATATGGCTGAAATCAGATTTATTTTTACTGGCTCAGTAACCACGAAGCACCTGACAGCTGATGGATTTCTCAGCTTTCCAAGATTTTTCTTCAAGGTTACTTATTTCCAAAAGAGTTTCTGACTCCGATTCTCCTACATCCATTATGCACTAAGACAGGACACTATCCACTTGAATATAGAGATGTTGGAATTAAAGCTTTTGACATAACCATCTTTAGGTAATGGATATATTTAGTTCAAGTTTTAATTATGTGTTCACAAATCAGTAAATAATGGTCTGAGAACTGGGCATGTCATTTATTTATAAGAGAAAAATAACCTCAGACTACTGACAGAGTGAAGTTGCCCAGCAACTGCTGGTTTTTAACATTTTGCTTCAAACAGCAGTGACAATTTGCAATAAAGCATATTTTTTTGGTTAAAACTGTGCCATAAAGACAAGTATTTAGTGGTATATATTCTCAGATACCCAAACTTCACTAATCAAAGAAAAAGATATTAATTTCAACAGATACCAAAACCTCTCACAATGACAATGTTCAACATGATCTGTAACTTGCATTTTATTTCCAATACATGAGTTCTTTTTTTGATGCAGTTTTTCTTTTAAAATACTACCTAAAGCCATATATTCTTCTGCCATTTAATCTGTTACAGAAATAAATATAAATAAGAATAATGTAAAAAAAGCAGGGCTGACACTGGGCTGGTTCAGGATTCAAAGCACAGGGTTGGGTGCAGGGAAGAGACAGAGGAGCCACTGTTTACCTGGCAACACCTCCATAATCAAGGCCTTCCTCCCCACGAAATTTTATCATTAATCGTTTCCACAGGTCTTTTGGCCTCATCTTCATGACTTGCCTGTAGGATTCCTGTAAACACACAACACTTCCTTTTATTAACTGCTGTTTACACAGCAGAAACTGCTGATGCGTATTGGAAGTGAAGGGAATCTCAGACTCCGAGTCCAAAGGGAACACTCTTAAAGGGGACATTATTTTTCTAGATATTCATCAGTTTCTCAAATCACAGATTGTTTCTTCATTTTCTCCAAATGTGGTAACACTTGTCAAATAAAATGATGGGAAGATGAGAAGAACCACCTCCCATTAAATTTCCAGGAGTGAACAGTGATCAGAACATTCTCCCTCATTCTCACATAACTTATGAAAAAATTGTGTCAGTAAACTCCTTTTGTTTTCCATAAGGGCTCCTGGTTTTTGCAGTCTGAAAAGCTAACGGTGGAGCTTGTACTCTGGGCAAAACATGTGCCAGCCTTCAAGAAGCACCTTAAGAATGGAATCAGCAATGCTATCCCAGTAAATCCACACAATTATTCCTCTGTCAGTAAGAGTTCACCAAGGAAACACAGAAAGCAAGCTGAAAGGCAGAACAAATGCTAAGGAATTAGACAAAAAAGAAAAGTCTGGCTCTTATTTATGTCCAGTATCAGCCCCAAGCTTTCTCTCTACAGGACAGAAGAGGCAGGTGGGTGTGTGGGGACCCAAGACACTGGACTGAACAACAACATAATAGTCCTGCAGCCTTCCCTCCCTTCCTCTTTCAGTTGCTTACAGACTGATCTGACTGTCTCCAAAGGGAAGACCAACACAAACCTTTCTTGGCTGGGAAAAACTGTGACAACACAGTGGGGCGATCAAGTTTTTGGGTGGGGTAAAAATGCAACAGGGGATGGGTGGAAGTTCTCAAAAGGACAAACTGTTCTCCAGAAAAGGCCAATGAATTATAACTGTGTGTAGTCAAGTCAACAGAATGATTCTGCTGAATCATGCCCCAAAAACAGAATGCAGAGACCCCACTGTGGGCATCTCTGGCCATTCAGAAGCCCAGACAGTTTGTAAAATTGCTCTGAATCTGGAGAGAGAATTGAGATGGATGATAAGAAATCCAAAATCCGAAGAGGAATCGTATTCAGTAGTAGTTTTACCTAAGTTACACTGTATCAAAGATCACTAGTAATAGTTTAGTGTTGCATTTGTAACATCCCCTCTGAAACAATCATCGGCTCTTCAAATTCGAGGAAGAAGTGACAGGATATTCAGATACACGGACTCCTTCCCCAGTCCCTGACACAGGCTGCACATCTGCCATAGAGAAAGTCTCCCTTGATTTTGTTGTTCTCTACAGGGTAAATGCATCTACTTTAATTACATGACTCTCAGCACCCCCCTGGAATGCTTCCTCTTCCCCTTCACTATGGTAAAATCCCAGTTTTATCTGCAGCCTTCAAGATTCCATCTAAGTGAACGACTCCTTGAGACAGCTATGAACAATCCCCCTCCCCTTCCCTCCACATTAAGAAAAGGGTCAAAATCTCGAAATACCTCAAAAATCTCCTCCCTGGAGACCTCAATCCGACAGTGGCCGGCCTGAGGCTGCTGCTGGGACAGCTCCTGCCGCAGGATCTTGAGCTTCTGCACCAGGTCCCGCTTGTAGCGCGGCACCGTCAGGCACTCGGCCTCGTCCGGGAGCTGGCACAGGGACACCACCTGCTGCTGCTGCTGGTGCTGCTGGTCCTTGAGCTGGTTCTGCCGGCTGCAAACACACACAGCTGCCTCAGAGACCCACTTCATCCATCCCCTGGTCTCTTCTTAAACGTTCAGGCTTTGTATCCAAACTACTTTCAATTTACCGTGATTATTACTGTGATTACGCTAAAAATGTCTGGGGCCAGTAAAGAATAAATTCAGAGCAATTTTATCCTGACTAAAGACATATGGTTCTGTCTTTCTTGGCAACTATCAGTTGTTTTTAGGGTTTGTTATTTCTATTCGTGCTACTCTACAAAGTATGCAAAAGGTTACAGCACATACAATAAGGTATTATCCACACAATTTTGCTACTAAGCTGCTGACACTGAATTTCTCAGATACCATTTCCATATTTCCTTTGCATGTTTTCCCTTCCTCCATTTTAAAATTCAGGGATCTGCCAAACACTCTGCCTCTAATCTACAGTCAATACCATAGTCTGTTTTAAATGGCTTGTCTGGAAAAAAATAAGCTTACAAAAAGATGTTTGTACTGGCAGCTTGGCAAGGACCTTGCCCCTTGTACCTGGCCTAGTCTGGACCACAGGAATGTGGGAGTTCACATGGAACTAATTGGCACAGATAAACAAGTATTTTTACTAGCAATTCTAAGAGATTTTGTAAATCTGACTTCTTACTAGGAAAAGTAAATGGATCATGTTGCAGAGATGTTCTCTCTGTCGTTTCTTGTACACAGTGAGTGGATATTTTTATAGCTTTTTAGTATGGCATTCCCAAACAACGCAGGATAAAAACTGCATTTTTAAAGCCTAAGAATATAATCTCTCTGTGGAGCAGATGAGAATACCCTACATTTACTGGATAAATAAGAAACATTACAATTCAGAATGTTTTCCAGTGGAAAGCTTTTTTTTTTAAATATCAAAGAAAAAAAAAATATTAGATGGAGCCAAACGCCATTTTAATGTATTTTATAATATCAGCCTATTGCCAGTTTGGAGACAAGACCTAGTAGAAAACTCTCCCAGCCAACCAAAATTCACCTCCAGCAGACTTTTCTATGGGGACACCCAGAAAAATACAAATCATTGTAATAATTTAGACACACACTAGCTGTGGTTCCAGAATGTGGCTCTATGGCATTTGTGCCATGTGCATGGTAATTTTCACTTGTGATTAGTTTTAAATATGAATCGCATTTAAAATGTATTTACTTGATACGCATAATAAAGCAAAATTCATATTCTATCTTCTGAAATTTCTAATTCCATAAGGAGGACTAAGTGAAAATATCCCTTGTATAGGACTACCAGAGAAGGCCGTATTTATATCCTGAAGTGAGCATCCCTCCATAACACCTTTCAGGGTTGAAAGTCACAGTTCTCTCAAGCACAAAGCTAGACAAGGGTCAGTCTTAAAGGAAATGTAATCTCTGAAATGAACATGAATTTAGGATCCATGCATCAAATGAAACCATGGTTTTTCTCCTCCCAGTGCTTCCCAAAATAAGGAAGTACTAGGAAGAGAAAAATAAAATGCCATCTTCTAGATTAGACTAAAAATAATCAGCGCAGTATTATCTAAATAATCTGCAGCGCTTAAAGTCATTAAATCTCATTTCTCAGTTTGTTTTCACAGCTGAGTGACTATGCTTGATTCCATACAGTGCTTTAAGGATACAACTAAATACTTTTCAGGTGCCTTAACTTATCAAAATTATCACAAACTCTTGGTCAATATTTTAGAACAGAACTAGGTAACAAGCCTGATTATTTTCATAACTTACAATGTCATAACTGGAAGAACAAATGGCTTTACTCAGCTCAACAGAAAAGTCAGTATCACTGAGAGTAAACTATTTCTCATGCCTTTGAACCTAAAACTATCACACCCATCCGACACCAAGTCTAAACTTATTTCTTAGAGAATTTACAAAATGACAGGCCTAAGGCAAACTACTTTTTTGTTTGTTTTTTAAAGAACAAATAAGGAGGTGGGCTCAAGGCAAGGGAAACTTTCACATATCCTGTTTGGTGCAGTAAAAGAATAAACACCAAGAATGATTTATCAGGCAGCAGACTTTGCTGATGACACTGTTGGGTGAGTTTCTGAAATCCTTTCCTAATGAAAGACAGATGGACAAATGAAAAACTTCAGCACACTGTAGGAGTACTCTAAGTTCAAATAAATGCTAAATGGTTCTGTGATTCTGGAAATTAAAAGTCAAATTGGATTTTCGAGCTAACAAAGTAGCTCTGTTATCTGTCCTCCACAATCCATGTGGAACTGGCTACTGTGCCCCTTCTGCCATTTCAAAATAAACCCACCTGAGAAGGCCAGTTTGTCAAATACAGCCCGGTTCACTGAGTTCTCTCCAGTTTAAGAATTGCAATGCTGTAGCTAAGATGGTCTGAAGTTTTTCTTCAAGTCAAATATCTAAATCTGAATCGATTTAAGGAACTTTTCTGTGTTTCAAACATGAACATGCTCATACACCGCTAATTTTTTTCAAGATCATTTTATTTTCAAACCACCAATTCCAATTCAGCTAAAATTAGTAGTGATTTGTTTTAAATTTAAAGAAAAAGCATCCAAAGTGCCTGGATGATGGGGGCTTACTAAAGCCCTGTAACATACACATACATAACCAATGATTTCTCTAAACATAATACCTATTTTCAATATTTAGGCTCTTCTTCCTCTTGGGGTGTGAGGTTCAAGTGTATATTGGGCAAAGGCTAGACAGCTTTTGTGTAATGCATAAAAGACACGGTGACTCCTGGATATGACTTTCCATTCCTCAGCTTTGTCTTTTCGGTGCTTGTTCCCATTATTCTTTCCTTCAGCTTTTCTTCCCAATGATTCACTTCCTTACAGGGCTATTCCTCCTACTTACTCCTCGCCCAGGGCTGCCTGGCTTTCCATCTAACCAACTCATTGTTTCTTCCACTTAACACCTACTCAATACTTTACAGGTGTTTCCCAAGAGTATTAAAAGGTGTTAGCAGGAGAAACAATAGAATCAAACTCCCAAGTACTGTGGACAAGCCGTCTGGGAGAGAAAAAAAACAAGAGAGAAAAACAAGAAATATTTGTTTGCTTTTAGGTTTCCATTTTTAGTAGAAAATCCCCAGTGTGTAATGGGTGCCTAGGGAATAAAACACGAGCCAGAATTCTTTCGAGTTTCCCCTTCTCTTTCTAAAACTCAGAGATGAAATTATGATATCAAAACACTAAGGCAGGAAAAACGCGGTTCCTATTCTATTTTATCCTTTTTGTAAAAAAGCTGAGTTAAATTATTGGGGCCTTATTTTGAGAACATATCAACTAGTCCTACTCTAAAACTGAAGGCAGGAGCTGAGTTATTTCTCCTTTACTCCAGGAGAGTAGTTGGGCACTTGTGCACCCTCCCCTAACTCACCAGTATCTCACACTACTGGCTCATATGCAACGTCTTATTTTAAAACAAGTTCTTCATAACTGAAAATGGAATGAAGTATAAAGAAAACAAGGTGTCTCTCTTGCTGTCAGGAAAAAAAAATCTGTGGGCCAATCTTTCCCACCACACAGCACTTGCTTCCCCCCCTCCCCGTGCATCACAACAGCCACATTCCTGCCTAAATGCTCCCACAGACTTTTTCTTCAGGAGCAACCGAACTCATCTGTGCCGTGAAACAGAGTAGGCTGGTGGTGTGGCAAAGAACATTGCTACTCCTTAAAGCCTCCTGGAATGGCAGAGTGCATCCTGATCCAAATCCAGGACCCCTCGGAGGCGCTGCCCTCCCTCTACACGTGCCAGAAGCCGCAGACTCACTTTAGGACCAAGTGCAGGTTTGCAGAGAGCCGCGGGTCCGTGAACTGCGTCGTCCTGTTGTTATGGTCAACAAAATAAACCCTGCCTGTTGCTGTATTTCGGATCTCCCATCCAGGAGGCAGTGGACCAAGCTCTTCACAATTGATGTTGCTAAGATCCCTGTGAAAACAAATATAAAATGAAAAATACCTCAGCAATTGGCCTCCGAGCCAAACAAGCGTAAATGTAACAGAACAATTCCATGAAGTCTGAGAAAATGTATTGTTTCAGAAACTTGATCTCTTCAGCTGGAATCTCTACTCCCAAAGTACAAGCCCACCACAGCAAAAACACACACCCCAGAACACAAGCCGTGGGGAAAAAAGTTCTTATCAAATAACTCTCATTTTTACAAACTAACTTCAGCTGTTAAATTAATAAAGGCTTCAAACAAAAATAAAGACCATTGCCATATTTGTCAAAATGGAATTGCAGTTCTGCACCAATTCTAACAAAAAACATTTTTTAAAACAACATTAGTCACGTAAGGAGCTGTGAATCACACTTCAGAAACTCATACAAAACAAAACTATATTTCGGAAGAATTATACTTTCCATGAAGAATTACACATGGGATGTGTGCGTATGGCACTGGCTGTTTTGCCCCAGAACCCCAAGAGCTTGTGGGAAGCAAACAGCTCTCTAACAAACTATTTCAAATCAAGGATTATATGAACAATGACTCAGCTCTGCCCTGAGCAATGCAGAGGTGGCTCAATAGGTCTCAAGAAAAATTCTGCTGAAATTAGGCAGATGTAAATTCATTCCAGAGCCTCACTGAAAACAAATGCCGGTCTCCAAAAATGTACACTGATTAGTCATGGATGCAATTCACCCCTCAGACCCCTCACACTGTCCAGTGCAGCTCCTCCCAAAGGTGTTCAGCTCTCCCAAAATCATGGGAGCTGAAGGAGGAAAGAGCCAAGGGATAGAATGGCTTAAAAGGTGCAGTCTGCAGGGATTCCAAAGACTTGAGGAGCCACTAACACAAACATGAAGCTCTGGAATTGAACTTCTGCTGCTATTCCTCACAAACACCCTGCTGCTGTACTGCAGGGGTTACTTTTGCCCACTAAATGACTGTGGCTATTAGCCTCAAAATACAATATTCCTTAGAAATGACATAAATTCTATCCTCATGCAAACAATTCTTGTTCTCAGAGACACTCCTGCGGTTTGTGCTGCCACACCTCAGGGCAGGGCTAACTTGTATTGCATACAGAACTATCACACCCCAAACTTAAGGATTAGATCTTCATATTATTTTTTTTAGAGCCTGGTTTTGTATAATACAAAAGTCACTGACTTCCTACACAACTGCAGCCTCAGCTCTGCAAGCAGCGTACCAAAGCTGCATCAAAGCAAGGTACAATCTTATAACACAAGAACAGTAACAAAAGAATAACTCAAAGAACAGTGAAGTGTGGTCCTGAGGCATTTTATCCTTCCTGGGACACCCATTTCCATGAGAAGGAACACAGGAACACAGCAGCAACTGACAGAGTTCCTCTGGTTCTACAAATGCCAGCACAGGCTGCCAATTTCAAACCACACAAATCTCACACCACCATCTGTGGACTTTGGGAGGTAAGTGTTTACAACAGGATTTCTTGGTTATTTAAAGAATAATCAGCAGCTACCAATAGTTTCCATGATCATCCTTTTCTTTCAAACATATCAGAAATAATTGCATGTATATCGTGTAAATAAAGGACACAAAATTAAAAGTACTTAGGATTTGTTTTCTCCCAAGTGTTGAGATAATTGCAACAGGAAAAGCAGTTTGACTGTTTCAGTCCAACCCAGTTTTCACTGAAGTATCTTCATAGAGCTTCTTTTGGAAGTGTTCAGATTCTACTTTTTGTTTCATTATTTTGCAGAGTATTAAAATCAGGACTTGGCTCTAATTCATATGCAAAATCTAGAATCAGTGAACTGTACCTGTTTCCAAAACACGACTGTAATTTATTTCCTGATCTTCCACCTTTTCCTTACAGCAACAACTTGAAGAACTGGGCAAGACAGACTAACTCATTTTGATGAATGACTTGTTAAAATGATGTATTAGGGGCCAAGAATCAGAAATATTAGCCAGAGAAAACTCTGAGGAGAGCACTGCTTAAATGATTTTCATTTGAAATCTTTAGTGTACGTCCATCATTTCTTACCTAGGTACTCTTGGATCATGCCATGTGCTGACACCAGTCTGAGTATGCAGGAAATAGACCTGACCTTGCTGAGTTGTCCTTTGCTCTGTGAAATCAAGACAAATTAATAAACGTAAGAACAAAAAACGCAGCACGAAAACTCACAAAGACTGATTTCCTTAAACCAAGGAACGAAAAGGATCTTACACATGAGAGACACAACCCATTTTCCCAGCTTCTTGAGACCCCACAAGTAAATCCCTTTGACTTCCATACCATATCCTTCAGGTAGGTCAGGAGGCGTGTGCAGGTGTGTCCTGCTCATGTAGTTCCTGTGCCTCTGGGAGCGGACCCTCCTCTCGGCCAGCCGCGGATCCGCCGCCTGCCCGCAGGACGCGCCGTTGGTGCCGCTGATCGGAGTGTTCTCGTCCACGAAGCAGCTCAGGGGCCTGCCCGGGCTCGAGTACTCAGATGCTGGCCTGGGGACAACAGGAAAACCTCAGTGCTGATGGACACGGGCCACACAACACACCTGCGGACACCTCAGTGACTTGCCCAGCAGGACACCTGGACTGGAGGAGGAAGCTCTTGTTCTGTGCTCACCAGAGGAACCAGTAACCTCCTCAACTCCAAACTTTCTCACCTTGTCTTCATGTGGCTGAGGAAGTGATCAGGCCTTGTTATTCCTTCTAATTTTTAAGGAAGGTTATTAGATGAGGCTGGTGAAAAAGGGCTAAGCAAGAACAAAAGCAGTTGCTCTCGCGAGCAAGAGGAAACAATGACCAGTGTGATTTTGTACCTCAATACTGCTTTCGAAAGGATTTAAAATGGGTTAAAGGGGGATTGACAAGGTCACATGAAATCCCCAAAACAAATTATACATTTTGCATTTGTTTTTCTACTGTGTCTAAAGCTTAGAATGGGTATTTTAACATACCAGGAAAAAGAGAAATAGGTAAATTATAAAGCTGTTCAGTCCCTTCACTCCAAAACTGCAAATATGTATCAGAGCTGAGAGTGTTAACAGTCCAGATTATTTAAAATCAAATATATCCATGCAGAGACCAGAATGATATTGAGAATAGAAGAGACCACTGCAGCACAGTCAGTCTGCAGAGGAGTCTGAAAAAAATGCAGTGACACTGCCTGCAATACAGGCAACAGCAAAAGTGGTTTGAGGAACAGCTTCACAACACACATCTACAGTTATCAGAAAAAGTGATCACAGTGATTTCCAAACACACTCTCTAGCAATCAGCTATAACTGTTCTGGGTTACATGGTCACAGAACAGTATCTCACAGCTACTCCCTGTTCTCACTTCTGCACCCCTTACAATGTCTGCAAAATGCAACGCCTGTATTTATAGAGCTCTACCATGGCATCTCTACAAGAAAGCAAAGATGTTGCTATTAGGGCAGGAAAAAAAGTAATCAGAATGATCTTCTGAGTTAAATATTAGCCAGACTGCAGGAGAAGGATGCTAAAGAAGGAAAGCATTCAGCTTGTGCAGAGTGACTGAGCAGAGGAATGAGCAATGCAATCCCCCTCTCAGAGCCACTTGGAATTGTTCAGTAATCAAACCTCATCCTCCCCACAGACTCCCAAGGAATTCCGTACCGTGTGGGTCGCTCCCACTGAGTTGTCCGTGTGATGTGGTTTAAATACTGGATCCTTCCAGAAGCAGTCCTGCGCTCCTCCCACCTGCAGTTCAGACAGGCAGAGATAAGGCATTGAGTGGTATTTCCAGGAAACCAGGGCACAAAACGTTTCCAACAGAAGTGCCCAGCTCAGGAAGACTTACACTGCTATGAATCACGTTAGCTGAACAAGGTGACAGGAAACAACTGAAAGTTGAACTCAGAAACGATTTAACATATTCTTCCCTTGGAACCAGGCACATCATTAACAATATCACACCTTCATATTCAGTAACTGCTTGAATTCTAATTAAATCCAAATAGCCATGTAAAGACACTTCTTGGAAACATCATGTTTAATAATGCATTTAACTTCTTTTGACCACTGACTCTAAAAAGTGCTTTCGTAGTATCTTTATGCACTACTTGCTTTCATTAAAAATCAGCTTCAAATAATGTGACTTTTGAATTATTAAATTTACACTCCGAAATACACGAGGCTGTACAGCAAATTTTGCAGCTACACAATTAAGTGAGCAATATTTATGCAAGGAACATTCTGAAGTGAAAATTTAAAAACATTTTCCAAAATGTTTTCAACTTATCTGGACTCCAAATTAAAAAAAGAATGTTGATAAGGATGTTAGGATGATGATTTACATTTCAAAATTTATTCTCTGAAAACTCATTTTCTCCTGTCTTTACCTGCCAAGAATCACATTCAGAAAGTCTGTGTTTGCTCTGAAGAAGTTGCTGACAGCATCAGAACCTAAACCAGAGCATTTTCCTGTGTTTGCAAAACTGTTTTAGGTGATAATGATGTCATTAACTCTCACAGGGACAAGCCACAATCTTAAACCCTGCCTTTGGCAGGTAAATACAGCAAGAACTTGGGCTGCATTACCTTTTCCAGTCACATTTTCTTCACTAAGAGGTGCATGGAAGAAGTGATCCATGTTTATCACAGTGGATCTCCACCTCTGCATGGTGCTGCTGAAGGGCAGCCAGGACCTGTGGTCACTTCCTTGCTACAAAACCACTGCATGCATAGGTCACTTTGCTGGCTGTGATTTAATTCAAAATACATGTTTTCTTAGACAAGTTATTTTTCAAAGCATTTATCTATATATGTCACCTCCCCTTTTCCAAGTGGAGATAAGACAACCAAACTATCAACTGCTCTGTGTATCCCAGCTGGCTTAGCTCCTGTTCTGAATGCAGAACTCTGAGTGCAAGATTTAAAATAATTTATTTGCACACTGACTCCTCACTACTGCAGAAGTCTGTTGTATGAGCTGTATTTGTGTTTACATCACAGTGATGTCAGCTTACCCATCTGGTAAATCGTTATCGAATAACCGACTGCAATCCACAACTTGTCCTCCTGTGCCTATTCGGTCTCTGGACTGAAGACTGACTATTAGGATAATAAAAGAATTATTAAAGATCTGGCATCTGCATGCACATTATGGTTACATTTGAAAGAGAATTGGTACAACTTGGAGGACTAAGCTGAGACATGTTCTGGATATTTTTTCCTTCTCACAAATCAAAGATGGTTGCACAGGAACTGTGTGTTTTCATACATGGAATGCTCTACATCTTCAAAAAAGTTAGCTTAAGGAATATGAGTGCAAGTTAAGGTAGAAAAGGAAGTGAACTGTGAAACTGCAATTAATTGTGTGTGTTGAGATGGACTATGACACTCAACTGGTGGCACTGGGGTGCTTCACCTCATGCACAGCAGGGACAGGGCCAACAGAACTCTAAATAGGAAGAGCTAAAATAAGGAATTCCTCCCTGGTTTTGGTTCTTTCTCATGTATTTTGTGTGCCCGTGGGTTTCAACACACACACATGCACACAAACACAAAACCAGGCAAAATGTAACCGCTAGAAGCACTTCAGGTTTGGTTTACGGCTACTTTCTAACACCAGTGGTAAGAAGTCAAATGCAACTCACACAAAGCACCCTAAAAAGCCCTTGTTTGCCCTCACTAAAACTGCTTCACTTTCAATTTTTTTTTTTACATGATTCACTGTAATGGGTATTTACGCCTGAAGCTTTTGTGCTGCAATTACGAAAACAAAGATTTTTTTTTAGGCTGCTTTTGTTCCCAATATCACAACTTGCAAGTGTCCAATCTGATAATTTATGACACTTGTGTTCCTGCAGGGTTGGGGTGGTTTTTTGATGTTTTGTTATGCCTTTAACAATAAAACAATTGCTTAAAAAGCTAAATACGTGCTGTGGCCCACATTTCTTGAGGTGGCACTAATGTACCTCTGGACAACTGTCTTCAAGTCCAATTTTTATATGCAGTGAAATGACCTTAAAGACCTCAACCTGCATGCAACCAAACTTTTGTAAAGATCACAAAGTTTAAAAAGTTGGAGCAGAACGGGCAGATTTTGCCTGAGTCCCCAAATTTTCAACAACATGTTTTGAAGCTTAGAATTCAACAGACCAACTCAGGGAGCCCTGGAGCACTGCTGCATTCCTAATCCATATTAACCCCTAGCCTTCCATGAACACTAACATTACAAAACAACTTCTTAGAGGGAAAGACACCTTTAAATTCAACCAAACCAAAATCTTAGATGATGTATTTATTCTGCCACAACCCCACACACTACAAGTTCACACCACTGCAGGTAGGCAACGTTTGGCAAACAAAACACACAGACAGAAATTAAACTAAACAAAGGCAATCACCTCCTCTTTGCCTAAGTGAGGACCAAAATTTGTGCACGGCTCCATTTTGTAAAAAGTAAGGGCTCATTTTTTTCTGCACTGCCACATCAGAAATAAAGTGGTGGCACAGAAGATTAAGACACAGTTCAGGGTTCGCTGGATCCACTGCTCAAAATGCCCCCTTTTCTTCCTGTCCTTGAAGATAACCCAGGGATTTAAGATAAAGATCCCCTTGGCCCCTGTACCAAGGCATACCCACTGTGCACTTGATTTTGATCATCTGCTGAAGGCTTCAATTACATTTTAATACTGGTTTCCAATCTTGCATGGTCTCTTAATTTAAGAGAGTTTATAATTCAAAGAACTGAGAGTGTATTTATAACTTATTCTTTTTACTTATTTTTAATCCAGATTTCTTCACCATCTAGCTACTGCAGTGGAATTATCTAGTTTTACTCAGGCTTGTTCATCCACTCAACAAAGTTGCATTAGCAAAGAAAGATTAAAATATAAGAAGACTAATAATGACAACTTCTAGAAAAAAAGGCAGGAGTCTCTGGAATCTTACCAAGGATGCATTAAATTAAAACAGAGCCATGACTGAGTAAACTTGACCTTCCTGATGACATCAACAGAAAACAGAACACACAGATTTGCTCTGGGTCTCTGCTGTAACCTAACAAGGTGGTTTTTTGTAGGTTCAGTGCATGATCCAACAGCTCCTGGTGTTCAGAGGCAGCCCCAGCAGCATCTCAACAGAGTCAGTGCTGCTGTGGCTGCACCACTTCTCATGGGCACATCAGCTAAAGCCAACCTGGCAGCGTAGTTTATGCCCACACTCCTGACTAGTTCTGACTACTTCTCCCTGACTAGTTCTCTGACCAGTTCTCTCTGAAGTCTCTTTGCCATTGCACACTGCAATGGATTTGCCACAGCCTTCCCAGATCTTTCTGTTTTGGGGAAGGGTTTTCAGTTTGTTTTTTTTTTTCCCCTTTAATGAATGGCAGCATTCCCCAGCAATGCTGACCAGGGTGTGAGTTCATACTCTGGAGGGCAGCATGAGAGCACAGTCCCTGCTCCATGGTGTGAGCAGAATGGAGCTCCTTGCTCCCAGCACACCCTGAACCTGCTCTCCTGAGCACCCAGCTCAGCCTCCTCTCCAAAGGCACTGCACAAACAAGGCTGCACACGCACACAGAAGGATGCTCAGGGACCAGTAACTGGAGCAAACCCAGCAAGCAAACCAAACTCAGAACAAAACACACCCCAGAAAAGTGACGGATGTATCCTTTACTCTTCCGTGCAAGCTCATGTGGAAAATTTAATCAAGAACAGCCTGAAGTGTAAGCAATGCACTTAAAATTCCACATTTCTACCATCATTTGACTCTCCTGTGCCACTCTTATCTTAATGCAAGCACTTGCAGATCAGATGGAGACAGTCAGCTAAAGCAACACAAAGAGGTAAAGTCACAGGTGTTATTCAGCAGAGCACTCTGAGGGAGCAAACAAACACACTTATTTGCTGACTGTATTTCTGTGGTGTTCCCTGGCTAACAGAAGCGCTGCTTGGATATCATTTCAACTAGGAACTGAACATAAAACTGAGCATAAAAATTCACTTTTCTTTCCCTCACGTCCAAATACCGTCATTAACATCTTACTATATAAATAAAGAACTTCCTTATCCTGACCAACTTTTGACTTAAATGACCTATTAGAAATGCTGCCATCACAAAGAACTGAAAATGCACCAAAAAGAGACTGTTTCTGAAGTTTTTTGTGGCTACTTCCTTTTCAATTTGACAGCTTCTTTTTAATTCTTAAGTTACTTAAAGCTTACAAGTTCACAGAATGACAAAGCACAGTTACTGAGGTTGGTGACAGACTTGTTAATAAGCCCTGAAAACACAAAATTAATTGACCGAGTCATCCCAGACAGCAATTTTACTTGCTTGTAAGCAAGATACTTTGTACTTTCCCAAAACCTAAAGGAAGCACAGCCTTGCTGGAGCTCTCAATGGCCAAGAATTTTGTAGTCAGTTTTTCACAGAGTTCACACTCAATTCAAACTGCCACCATTCCTTACAGTGAAATTAAAAACTTTCTAAATAAATTTTTTTTATTACCTACGGTCTTATTTGCCCCAACACTTATTATAATATTTTGGTTTGGGGGTTTTTTTTGGTGGTTTGAGCATTTTGTTTCGGTTTTTTGTTTGGGGTTTGGAGTTTTTTTTAATTCTCTACCTACACACTTCTAGCCTGAGCTCCAAATGGCTCTGGCAGTAGACAGGAGAATTCAATAAAGAAAACTGACATACAGGAAGGGTATTTCTATAGCTACCATAGAAACTAAAGACAAAAAGAGAACCAGAAGATAAAAACCTTTACTCACCTACTATCTGTCCTCTAACAGTATCGTTGTCATTTGGCCCCAGCTTGCACAGATCCAACCTCTGATCTACAAAATGAGGGCACAAAGTATAAATCATATAACGAAACAGAACACCATCACAAACTACTAAACCAATTGGAATACACAAGCTTTATAAAACCCAGCAAAAACCCAATTAACTGTCATTCTTCAAAAGTCTGTGCGTGCAAGCTTGGGCTGAAAGAGAAGAAACTTGTCCTTAGCTTACTTACAACCAGTGTCTTTAAGGCGGTTGATGGCATTGGAAAGAAGTCTCACACAACCCAGAAAACCAGCTCCCTGCTTTTTATGAATTTTCTTGTGATTCCACACACTGATTGTTATTGAATCCGACTTCCCAATATATCTGAAAAATGTGGAAAAAACAGTACTGTCAATGGCACTTACTGAACACTTCAACGATGCATCAGAAATCACCTTAGGGGGAAAAAAGATCATACACCACTACATAAAAAATTTAACACACACTGTAATGGCAAGAGAGAGCATCTGCAGATAAGATGTACACACTGTATTTCAATGGAAGCATGTCTCATGGAGGAGCTCACTTGAATACAAACTGCTCTAAAAGCCCGATTCTGGGAGGAGGCATTCACGTGACCCAACCCAAATCTGTTCAAACAGCAACACGAGCAGGCTGTGGGCTGGCCCTCGACCTCAGCTCTCCAAGCAGCCACAAACATGCTCAGCTCCATGCCCCAGCTCAGCCTGTCCCAAAGGAGGGCAATTCTCAGGGCATCCCAGCAGTGTCTGGGATCAGTGGGAGCAGGGACAGCAGCCCCAGCGCCCGGACAGGAGCCACGAGCTGTTCAGGGGCTGCTCCTCCAAGCACCAGGAATGCAGGGACCCCCTGCAGGTGCTTCCGAGCACCCAGGGACGGTGTCAGGCCAAGCCATCACACAGCTGCAGTTAACCAAGCCTGGAGGCTCATTTACCCTCAGCAATGTATGTTTGGGACATACATCAGACATCACAGCCATGGCAAGCGTTCACACGGGGTTTTAGCCGGGATGTGCCACGTTCCCCTCCTGCCCCTGCTCACACCGGGACCGTCTCCTCGCAGCATTCCCACAGACAAGCTTGGCAAAACCTGGATCTGTGTTCATTGCCTTGGGGAAACCTGGACACTGTAGGCTGTTTTACTTTCGCTTTTTTTGTTGGAAGTTTTGTTCTTCAGAGGCAATTACTTTGTGAGCTCGTTTTTGTTTTCAAAACTTTCAGAGGACAATTTCAAAACACTCAAGATAAATTGGTGATTGCCAATACTGAATTATTATGGTTGTTTCAAGCTGAGGGAAATGAATTTGTAACTATGGCTTAGATCCCAAGAACTGCTTGTAGTTCTCTCTTCCCAGACTACAAATTCTGGCCTTAGTTAAGTTCCAAGTGCTTCTTTTTTGTTTTTGAATGAAAACTGATCAACCAATGTCTAAATACATCTCACCATTGACTGTGGCTTTACTGGCTTTTAAACATCTTAATATTTTCATAAAGATAGAAATGATACTGTCAAGGTTGGCAAACCAAATAATTGAACTAACTGGCATGGCTTAAAATTACAGCTGTGATCAGGTTAACACTTCTCCCATTTTTCCTTTTCTAAAAAGCAGAACTTTTACAACTTCTTTTTCCCACCTGCAGACAGCAACCGACCCAAGAAGTAGAAGACAGAAAAGCCTGATCGTTTAAAGTAACCACTGCACACTTATACAAAAACAAAAACAAACAAACTCAAACAAAACACAAACTTCACATAAAAAAGCCCCGAAGTTTTTTGAATAGTAAACTGATTGTATAATAGGCCAGATTTTTGGCCTTACAACCTTGACAATGCCAATTTTGCATAAAGAAACAAGATGAAGATGGGTAATCACGTGCACAGTTGCAGTCTACAATGTCTTATGTACTTAAAATAAATTCTTATGAGAACAATTTAGGTGCACTTAAAAATAAAGACTTATCATGACCTGTCTTGAATTTTCCAGTTTTCCTTGTTGCTTTAAAAAAGTCAAAGGTATATGGTTAAACACAATTTCATAACAGAACAGTCTGAATAATATGTAGAACAGCTGAACACACAACACAGTTTCCAAGAATTCCTGTGATGTTTCACGGTGAGGCTCTCAGGGTTGGGATGAATGGTCACCATCCACACTAAGCAGGTGAGGACTCCAAATGCCACTATAACCTACTCTTGATTTTTGCACCCAAAAACCTGGGCTGGTTCACACTTTTAAAGGAAGTAAGCACGACAAGCTTCATTTTTCCAAATAAAAATGCCTATTTTTTTAATAAAGGAAGAAAATAAATGGTTAAGTAACGTCTAGTTGGCTTTACAGCAGAATGTTTCATCTATATTTCTGCATCATTTCATGCATGAAAACCCACGGTTGTATTTAGAGAGTGACAGTAGGACAAGCTGACATTTCCAATTCATTTGGTGGATAAGCTACATTTGTTTTACATCAATAAAGTTCCAACATAAAAGTCTGATCTGGGAACTTTATTTTTTATTTAAAAAGAATGTTCCAAAAAATAAAGTGCAACAAACCAAACCAGAAACAAAAAACCACACCCCCGCTTTTTGTTGGATGACTCTCTCTTCCTCCTCATAATTAAAGTTCTTGGAGCTTATATTTCTTTTTTTTCCTCTATCCTATCAGCAATATCTATTCCACAGCTTCAGTACTTCAACAGAGATAACAGGATTAGTATTAATGAAGTGGAAACACAGAAATTCAACTGCATAGACATTTTGTCAACTTCCATATTTTCTAATTTAAAATTAGGGATCTGGTTAAGAACTGCATATTCAGAAATTTTAATTTCCCTACTCTTAGCACTTCCACTTCTAAGAGAAAAAATCAAATTCATGCCTTACTAGAAACCTCTAAATTATTTTAATAAAAATTTAAAACACAGGGACAACTGTTATTTCATCTACCACTTAGAAAGGTTTGGTATCAAGTGACTTTTCATCCCCATGGCATTATATACACTTTCCCTGAAGAGTTCACCTCACTGGAGAAATGTGGAATGAAGAAAGTGGAAAAAATATTCCTGAAAAAACACACCTCTTCCTGATCACAAGCCAGACATACTCCCTCCAGAAAGAGAGAAAAATGCAGCATCACGAGGTATGAACTCAGGTTTGGAAGCCAGGAATTCCCTATTTCTAATCCATGCTGTCACACAGACTGTTTTTACAACCTGGATGAATTACTTGGTTTGTTTCTCCATTTTCCCATTTCTGATTTTTTTTCTAGTATAATCTCAGTGTTCTGCTTTGAGCTACCAGCTCCTTTCAGCCTGGCGAGAGGAGGGTGAGAAGAGACAGAATGAAAAACAGCACCTCAATTTTTTCTCTCCTGTCTTCATTCACTTCCTTCCTGGCACTGCTCATCTCTGGCAGCACTGAAGGGTGTTTGAGCCTCTGGGACGGTCACCAGGAGCTGCCAGGGACTGTGGCTGAGGCAGGAACAGAACAGGAGTGCAGCACGGACATGTGGTACTCGCTGGCTGCTGCAAAGGCCATCAGCTGCATCCAACTGGCCTCAGCCACCACGTGGAGGAGGAAAAGCAGTAGCACAGAGCTGTTCGATGGCTCTTTAGGAGCCTAATCTAGGATGGGATTATCTAAAGCAGCACTAGGCAGAGCTGCTGCCTTCTCTCCCTGAGAAAAATCCGGGATCATTAGCAGTAACTAGGCAAAATAGTCAGAGGATTGGGGAGAAAAGTGATTCTGCCAGGGCAGCACAACAGCCTGAGGATGTGAAGGCACCAAAGGGCACTAGAACCTGCAGTGAGGAGATTTTGGGAAGAGGAGGAGTTATTTGTGGGAGTTGTGTGAGGCTCCATTTGAGAGACATCACAAAAAAGAGTCCATGCTGGAGCCTAGGGGTGAGGATTTGAAGGGCACAGACTAAAGCTGGGGCCAGAAGCAGGTTTCCGTGGAGATCATGGTACAAACACCTTTCAGAGAGAAAGGGATGATGTGACTCGCTGTGCCTTTAGGGCAGAGGCTGCTGGGGAGGCTGCAGCAGACTGGGCAGGGCAATGTAGGAGAGATCTGGCTACTGCAGTAGGGAAGAAAGGGGAAGGAAGAAAAAAAGGAGATTTAAGTTCCTGAACTGCTGGTTTAGGTAGTTTAGCTCTGAATGTAAGAAAGTCTGTAAATGTGTCAAGTCTGGTTATCCAAAAGCTCTGAGGAAAGGCCTGAACAATAGGGAAAACACAAACGAGACTGAAAATAAGGAAAGGGAATACATCCAGGGCAAGCATGGTATTTTACTGACATTAAACTACATCCAGCCAGCAACTATTTAGCAATTTCTTTCTGGAAAGTCTCCCAGATTCCCCCTCTCTACACACACACACCCATCTAGGCTGAAGAATCCAAGCAGCTAATTCAACCACTTCCTTTTCACACTAAGAATCTGAATTAAGAACCACATAAGGCAAAAGCCAACCCCTTTCTGCTCTTTAAAACACTGCAGAAGTACTTTTAAAAAATTCTTATACAACCGAATATCTACTTATGCTGCATTGAGTTAGCAAGCCACAAAATTCTCCTGATTAAAGCAACTTAATCTGGACATTACTGCATGAATATATTACAACAGCTCCATCCGACTGTGCCATTTGCATCTGCCATCATATGATACACGAAAAAATTATCTTACTATCTGGTGCAGATGAAAAGCTGAGACCTGACAGTGGGTATATATTATGCAGTAAAAAATTACCTTAAGATAATAGCCAAGCAGTGAGTTGTCGTACCAAAGAGATTTAATCTTTGACTGCTGTTTTAAATAGGAAATGAAGATAATGTGACTGATGTTTATAAATGGAAATACATTTCCACAGAGTAAGGAATAACAGGTGAGACTATAAAAGGGGTTAAATTATTATGAAGAAAATTTGGAGAGGGAAAGGATTATTTTCAAATAACAAAGCCTGACACAACATTAAATTTTACTTTGGATTAGGAATACTGGATACACTTCTGTCATCAGGGAATTCAACAGCCCAAACCAAACAAAGTATCCTTGTCCTACAGGACAAGATTTTATATTGAAAATAATACACTAATACAACAAAATCTATTTTTTTAAGGGGACTTTTTCTCCAAACAAGAAAAAAAAAAAAAACAAACCACCATCCTTCACACAGGTCTAAATTCCTTTGGACAATCCAGCAAGAGATGCTTCAAACCTGCTCGAGCAAAATATTCTGCCAGAAACTCCCGTTCTCTCTCTGCTTTTTATAATACGTTGTGGATTGCAATCACAGTCTTGGAAAGACAATACAGTATCCAGATACAACCATGGCTTGTTCTATAAAACAACCTAAAAATACCTTCTCTTCATCCTTCCTTAAAAGTTATAACCAGAAAGGAATTTTTTTCTAAAGATTTTACTGGTTTTTTCCATTACTCGTGCTGCATATCAACATCCTCCCTCACTTCCCATGTCCTCAGCTCCTTTTCTCCAGAAGAGAATCAAACCATCAACCCATGCAGCACTGAGCATCCTTTACAGCCACTCCAGACATCTCCACTGTCCCACAGCACTTCAAACTGGCCAGTACTGGGGCAGTCTCAGGGAACAAGCGACTTCCACACAGAATTTTGACATCTTCCACCCAGAATTTCACAGTGGAGTAAGTGCCAACGATGCCCACCTTCCTCCTGCCCACCTCCCTTCCCCAGCTGTACAAAGGTTACAGAAGGATTTGCACTCAGCCATGCTGGCAGCACTTTCCACCTTCTATCCCTGTAAAGCCATGCATTAATGCTCATTAACAGACCCACCTAACTAAAAAACAATAAAAGTCTGTGCTCGGTTTCAGGGATTTCTCCTTAGCTCTACTCTGATCCTTGGAGAGCACATGGAGAGGCAAAGGCCTGAAACCTCCATTCTGTACAAATCAACATTCTGACAGGTTTAGTAACATTTAAAAAATCAAATTAACTCAGAATTCTTTCAACAGAAAAGAGAGCCACTTGCTATACATGAACTTAAAACTCGTTTTATATCCATTTCTCTCATGAAGATGAATTACAGTCTCACATGCAGAACCTAAGCTTGGACTGGCTTTGAACAATTAAATTGTAATATTATTATTTCACTAAACTGCCATGATATTTTGTTAAGCAGTGAAGAAAATGTTCTGTATTCTGCACTAACACATTATGAACACCGACTTCACATATTTAGCCCTGGATATTCAAATAAGGAGCAGATCAAGACATGACTTTAAACCAGGCCTTCCACATTCTGCTGTGAGACCCATCAAGCTGCTTTTCTTCACTGGGAAAAAGAGGGACAAGAAATTGTCTGTGTACCAATACCAGAGTTGCTGCAGGTTTGGTGATGGCCAAGTTAACATAAATATGTTCAAACAGTTTCTAATAATATAGGACAGGGAATGAAGCCATGGGGAAAAAGTCAGAGATCAGAACAGGAGAATACAATGATGCAAAACAGTTCATTTCTCTTCCTCATCTTTCATCCCAAGAAAAAAGATAAAGAATTAAAGACAAGGAAAATAAAGCATGCACAAACACAGAGACCTACATAAAAATCAAAGCTTTAATAACTTATATTGTACAGAAATAGTCTATGTTTTAGAAAGAGAGGAACACCATGACATATATGTGCCATACTGAGTCTATTGCTCAAAAGCACCAAAAGGTGCTCAAGTGATGATAACAATAATTCAGAGTGAGAACAACATTTGGGACAGAAAATGACAGAAAGGAGAGAAAATCGAACAAAAGGTACACAGAGAAAAAGATACTGTAGCACCACAGCAGACAAAAATATCATCAAGAGAAGAGCAGTTTGGGGAAAACACTATCAATTACTTGCTTCATGTTACAGAAGAGTTAACACGAAAACACCACAATAAAACAATGCTGTAGTCCATGTAAAGCATGCTGCAGCCACAAGAATTAGAAAAACAAGTGCAGCATCTAAATTTTGAGGTAAATGAGAAAGTGGAATTTTGCTACATGTACTTTTCACTCAAACTAATAAACTCTGGGATACTTCCCAAGCCATACATAGGACAGGATAATGAACATCTGACATTGTCTGCGTACTTTTGAGGATTTCACTTCAAACCTTTGGTTATCACTGTTACCACCTACAGGTCATAATGCTGATTCCATTTTGGATCAAGTGTATTCTTCACAGTATCTGTAGAATGGCATTGGCCAGATCCATCCACCACGACCTTAGCAAAAGGATCAGGAAGTCCTAAGAGGAGGAAAAGAAAATAAAGCTAGCAAGTGGATCAGGATGCTTTGAAGTCCTTTATCATTGCTCAGTTATTTAGTCTTTCATTTGAAGATTTACTTGCCTTTTTTTTCATAAATGAGAGTCCTACTTAATGAACGGGAATAACACGACATATAAAGCACAGGAAATGGGTACATTAGCAATTTATCGCACTGATATGGACTAAGAAAAAGTTGTGTAAGTCAAACACATTGTGAAGAAAAACTTCAACACCTTAATCTTCCTAATTCAGGTTTGAGTAAATTCTCAGTATACAAAGAAGCCAAAGGCAGAGAAAACAGATTTACATTCTTTTTATGTTTAAGATCAAATCACAGTTACGATTTGGGCTGATATTGGTGTAACAGAGAATTGCCTATAACAGGTTATTCTTGCTTTTAGGATCTACTTGGTTTACTGCTGGCTTTGTGCTCCATTTGCTGCCAGCTCAGTACCTCAGAAACACTGAACACAGGTTCATCTGAACACCAAAAATCAGTGTAAAGATGGTACTGAACTCCAGAGCCAGGGATGGAAACGCAGCAGGAGCAGAGCAGCCCATGATCAGCACCTCCTGCTGAACTGACACCAAGGGATGGGCCCACCACTGATGCCCCAGGTCCTGTCCCTTTTCCCCTCACACTAACTCATTCCTCCCCTCATCAAGTATTGAGTCAGCTGGAGGAACTAAGGTGGGGAAACATTAATCACATTTGCTGAGGTGCAATTTTGCACCAGTTGCACTTCCTCAGGTGACTCAGGCAGCAGAGGGCTCGGGACAAGTGTCACAGAAAGCACGTGGGGACAAAGGAGTGGGACCTTGGGACATCTGTGCTTCAGCACCACACATGTCAGATCCTGAGGGGTTTTTGTCAGGCATGATCAAACTGTTAAACACCCAAAAACTTGCAATCAATACAGAAATTCAGATAGAAGCAAAGTTTTAGAAGTATCTCAAATCATAGTATCGTTCTGGATCATCGTCTATTCCATTTCTTTCCAAAGCTCAGGTCTGCTCTTCTGAATTCCTCCTGCTCCCAGGTGGGAGGTGGCAGGCAGGTGATCTGAGCATGCAGGACACAGACAGCAGCATTCCTTTCTGCCTCCTTCATCTACTTCTTAGCACTTCTTTCAAAACATTATTAAAATTAATTAAAATATAATTTCAGAGTACGTAGGTATTATGATGTGATTATTAATAATTAAGGGGTACATCTGTTTGCTTGACAAAAAGTTCTTGTATGAAAAACAACTTAATAAATATATGACACTAAATTTGAAAAACATGTAATTTGCCTGAGTGGGTAACTTCGTTTCCCACTCTCATAAAACCAGAGAAAATGTGTCAGTATTTTAATTATTATTATGGATCTGTGATGAGTGTCTCCTAAGACAAAAATAGAAGCCCTGAAATAAAACATCAAAGCCTTTAACACCCTTACTGCAAATATCTTAATAATGATCACATGCAATCACTGGACTATAGAGCTTGTGTAATATTTACTCCATCTATAAATAAATGTATAAAACTTTAACAGCTACTTACGGAAAAAGTCCTTTTTCACCAAGTTTTTTGCACACAGTACTGCAAGAAAAACAGAAATATAAAATTAAGTTACTGATAGCCAACTTGCAGAAAAAAGTTATTTTACCTGCCCAGCATTCCAGAAAATCCTGCTTAAAATAAAACAAACATAAATTAACTGTGCTCCTTCCTCATTTATATTGTCATGCAAATTAATTCCTGAAAGCTGAGCTGGAAGTGTCATCTTTTGGCAATTTACCTATAAGCAGATTTCAGCAGAGGTGAGACGGTCCTGCTTTCCTCAGGCAATAGTTTCACATGCCTTTTTTTTCCCCCCTTAAGTGTTCTGCCAACTGTGAGTTCACCAGAGAGGGACCTGGAGCACTCCTGGCTGGCTCACCATAATTAGTGCTGGGACACAAGCAGGGGCTTATGTTCAGTTCTACAGCCCAGCAAAAGATTCCTTGACCACAAAAAATAGAACATTAGGCAACCAAGGCTTTTCTGTTATCCTGCAGGGTAATAAATAAAAGATTTTACCTGAAAAGCATTTGGGTGGAGCACACTAACTTCTAAAGCCAGAGTTTTGATGGTTCCAAAGATATCTTTTATTTGTAGCAGCTGATAATTGTTTCAGGCTTTTCTTGTTTGTTTGTTTAAATTAAAAAGGAGGAACGTTTGCATTTGTCAACTAAAAATACCCAGGGGAAAACAATCTCCTATGAGAATAAATTTAAATAAACAAATAAATAAATAAAAGGTCAAAGGGGACAAGGGACCAAGGTACACAATGAAGACTTCTCTTCACAAACGGCACCACTGTTCAACTACTATGCTTATCTACTATCACAGGTTTAGTAAGCAGGAAATATTAGATTCCCCTGTGAAACATTAAAATATTTACTGATAACACAAAAGGATTCTTGGGGATTGAGCAAAAGCATGAATTCCCACAGCTAGTATAAAAAAAAGAAAAAAAAAAACGGGAGTGAGGAGAGTTATTTGGTTGGAACCTGATGCTGCAGGAGATTCCTCACTATATGATTCCCTTGGATATTTTTCCTCTGAGATCGCCAATATTTATTACTGCCAGGAAATGCAAAGACAGAAAAGTGCATCCAATAATCATATCCCACAGGCACTACCTAAAACCAAACACCATTGGTCATCCTTCCCCCCCCAGAATACCCTCCCACTGATCCTGCAAGGCTCCTGATCCCCAGTTTCTGCCTGAATAAAAGCAAGCAGAGGCAATCCACGAGCACTCCCATGGAGATCTCCACAGCCAGGGCAGAGAAACACCACCTTGGACAGTCTAAATAATGGAATTAATGTTCTCCCAATTTTTACATTAATAAAGATGCTGATTTTAACGAAGCTGCTTTCCACAAGAATTGAGCAGTGTAAAATCTGGCTACAACTGTGCTCAGGTCTGAGTTTTGGCCCTCCACAAACACAAGGAGATGCCTATCAGTGGCTACAGGGAGCCATAGAACAATCTGCTCCCACTGACCTATCCCACAGGAAAGGGACATAAAAGTTCCCAGGAAAATTTCAGCACAGTCGTTTGATGAAAGGGGCTGCTAACAACACAGTTAACCTGAAAAAGAAGTGCCTGGTTCCCAGAACTTCCCCAGAAGTGCAGGGTTTTTTAAAAGATGATAGAAGTAATAAATATAATTTCTCTCCATTCAAAGACATACTGGTAGTCCTAAAGCAGAGCTCCATGTAAGGGATTTTCACTCAATAATTTCAATCTAAACAGTCAACAGTAGTAAAACATTAACAGAGAGCCAATTGTTTCAGGTATTTCTGATACCCAGCATTCAACTCCATGTAGGAAAGAGACTGTCACATCACTGTCTGCTCCACAATTCAAATACAGTTCTTTGGATGGTGTAATAAAAATACACAGTTACCAAAGGCTTGCACATGCCCAACAATTTAAAGTTTACTCTATCCAGAATACTGAGAACAACCTAAAGAGGTAATAGAAAACTGCTTTTGCAGCTCCTTAAGATTTTATTACACCAAGAATATCCTCAGATGAGTGATAACACAACAGACATCATCTGCCCAAGAACTGCAGTAGGTTATTGCTCACCAGCCACCTTTCATCTAGTGGCAAAAAGCTTCAAGTAACATAGGTGCTTATACAGATGGCAACTTTCAAAAATATCTAAAAAAAGATAGGATTATTGTCACAGTTTCAATTACTCATTACAATTCAATTCAATTCCATTCAATTCCCCATTACAAGCAACGGGAAGTGTCAAGCGAAGTTGAAGGCTTTAAATCCAATAGTTAAGTCAAAATTAATCTACAGCACAGCAAGCCACAGAGGGTGCTCTTGAAACTATATAATGTCCAAGACAAAAGAGGTTCAACTATTCTTGTGAGAGAAATTGTAAGGTTAACTAATTACAAACATTTTTCAAAAATAAAGTAAGCCTGCCAATGCAATTTAACTGAAGTCTCATTTTTATAAGACTGGGCACACGCAGAGCACACAGCCCAATAACTGCTTCCCCAACAATTAGCCACGAGTGAACAAACTAATATTTTTGGCTCAACTTTTCCCTCTCTAGTAACCACATTTAAGGCAAGTCAGATGTCAACCCACTCTGGGTTTTTGTTAGGTTAACAAAACAGGAGAGATGCTGAGAAAGCTTCCATTAACAACACCCTCTCTGCCAGGTATTTCTACGTGAAAAAGCCCAGGTCCCAGGAGCATCTGCTCAACTCAGAGTGAAACAATCTTCTTCACACACAGAGCTCTAATCTATCCCAGGACTTTTTTTGGACAAAACTTTTCCCACTGGCAGGAAAAGTACCAGAGTTTGTGCTCTACTTTTCTAACAGTTTCAACACTGTATTAAGACCTGTTCTGAATATTCTGATAACCAGCTGATTAATAGTTCCTTGAGAATAAAAACTAAGGAAGTTTGGCTTCCTATGGATTTACGTTTCATGGCTGACTGAAGGCTGTGGCTGAGGCTTTTCCCACCGGGCATTCAGACAGACCCTCTCCCACGCAGGCTCTCCTGTGGTCCGGCAGCGCTGGATCTGCTGCAGCTTTTTCCTCTCACTTCAGGTCACTGCCAGGGTCTCCTCTTTATCCAGGCAACGATTCTCACAAAACTCATGGGACTTAATTATCTTTGACTCCTCTATCCTAGGTTCAATTTGAGCTAAAGATTCAAAAACCAGAAAGAACTAGAGGGAGATTTCTTTCCCTTGACAAAGCCAAATTAAAGCGCTGATGATTCGGGACCCAACGCACGCCGCTATCAGATCTACACAGCCCCACCACTAATGGATCCTCGGGAGGCACGAGCACACTGCAGAAGGTTATTTATTACTTGGATGTGCTTGTTTTAAGGTACTTTTTGTTACAATTATTTTGAAACAAAAAGTTAAGCTATCTAAACTTGCACTGGAATTAGAACGCAAACCAATGGCTGGATATACTGACCTCGGCTTGGAAAAAAAAGAGGGGGGTGTGTTGTACCATAAGTGCATCATCAAATGACATTAATGGCTTCTAGCACACATGTGTAGATAAAGTATTCATTACAGAGAATCAGTGAGTCAATGGATAGCTATGTTTTGTGTTTATTACAGACTTCCTGGGTAGTCTACAGAAAACAGAACATTAATATTCCAATATATATGTGCCAAGACAAACAGCACATCAATTTTACATAGTATACATACATTAAATTTTTTTTATCATGCTTTATGATCTCATTCTAACATATATGCTACTCAGGTCTGCTCACAGAAACATGAAAACAGCATAATGTTATAAGCTACCCAGTCTCCTTTTATGACAGCTTTGCTACACAGTCCACAAATATTCAAAAATAGGAATTAAGTGAATCACATTTGCCAATTTCCTTTTTCTGATTTATTACTCCTGTGACTGACAAAGAATGGTTTACTGAAAAATAATTTAACTATTGCAAGTAAATGCGAAATATTTAGTATCCCCAAACCCCTGTAACCTATGTGTTAGCTATTAAAATTTACATGCAATTATACATGGGATGAATAATTGGTTGAACTCACATAAAAATTGAAAGGAACTATGACTATTGAAAAGGTGAATTTTATAGAAAGATAAATATTTCCCTCATTTTCTGAGCTCTGTTTATTCTTTTTGCTAGTTACCGAAGAACTCTTCTTACAACTGCTGCTTACTTTGGAACCATTTCTACAGAAAAATCAAAATTTTAACGACATCAAGCTGTTCTTAGGGAAGGTATCCTATGTTATACATTACCACTATTTTTATAAGTATTAAAAAGTATGTTTATTTCAGAATAGTAAGTATATCAGTAACACCAGGTCTCCACAGTTAGAGGGAAGAACATGAAGCCCATGAAGTGGAAAGGGAGAGCTCCAGCATAGGAAGCTTTCGTTGAAAACAAGTAAAAACTGATAAAGATCTCTAAGATTTCATAGAATCACCACCTCTGAGACATGAGCTCAGAGTCTTCAATGATCTATTCACCTCCAAAGGCTGGGTAACACCAAAATGAGTGCTGAGGAAGCAACATTAGAAAGAAAGAAAATGTTATGCGAATTCAAGGAACCTGGACATTTAAGGGCTGTGTATTCAACCCTCATGGGTATTTCCAGCATGCATCAAACCGTTTACAGCCAATTTGTTCACCAGATTTACCTGCAAAACAGGAACACGACTACTTTACCTCACAGGTAGGTTTCAGTGTTACATTACCTGCATGTCGATATGCTCTCAGTTATCTGTTATAATGCACCTCTTGATTTATTACAAATGACAAGGTTTAAATGTGTTTGTAGCGAGCAGCGTGAGGTACAAACAACTCAGGGCTACAGCTGTGGACAATCACTTTAGAAATATATTGGTCTTAAAAATTCCAATGTTAAAAATAATATTGCTTAAGCCATCTTAAGTAAGTAGTTTTTAAATGTGTGTATTTGCAACACACCAATACTATCAAAGAAAGATAGGAAGACAGGTAAGAAAACAAAAGTAATCATGAATGTCCATGCAAGTGAGGACACCAGCTGCAGAAAGAAACACACAATCAACACATTTAAGTCTGTACACGACTCAGTAGAACCCCCCCATCCCATGCCAGCCATCCATAAGAACCAACAGTGTCAACAGACAGCGCCGAGGTTATGGGGAGGAAAGCACTCGGTCCAAAGCTAAGATTATGTTTTCTAATCTTCTGGCTTTTCACGTGTCATCACCACAGAAGAACAAATTCAGCCTTCTGAATCCAACCAACAGTTCTAACATTATAATTCCTGTTGTTTTTTTCTTTCCCCGAGGGTTTTTCTCCCAGAAAAAGCGCTTGTTCAAGAACATATGTAACACACGGGAGAGCGGCAGGCTGCCTATCAATTTTTACCACAATGGCTCATTTTGAAGACAAGTCTTTCTTCCTCTACAGAAACACCATCTTTTACTGAAAGCCATTAGCATCGGGTTTTGTGATCAGATCCCAGTTGTTTGCATGTTCTACGCAGGGCAATACAATCACCGAAATAAGTCCCAGCTGTAGAAACACAATGCTATGCTGTTGCTAATGTGTGTTGTACTGATAATGAATGGTCGTCTATGCTTTAATCTGAATAAAGCTCCCAACTGCTCTGCCTCTCCTTGCCAAAAATTCCCCTTCCTCCTCCAGACTGTGGTTGCATTCCAATTACACTGCTGATTGGAATGAGCCTGCTTGGGGGAGGGAGAGGGAGGGAGGCAAATGAAGCCACGCTCACGCCCCTCCTCGCCTTCACAGCTGCCCCTGGGACCCGAAATTGCTCGGGTGTTTGAACCTAAGGCTGACATGACGTACTTTTCTCCACATTGTACAAAACTCCTCGCAAAGTCACTTATTTCTTTTAGAAATGCCATTTGTGACAGGCAAACAGCGCACCGTGCACAGGTTCCAGCAGGATGGCTTAATACTTTAAACATTTTTAAACAAATTCCTACTGGTTTCTTCCATTGCTGGCATGCTCATGAGAAACTTACATTTTTCTGCTTGCATTCCCTCCATGGACCTGCCTATATTCCCACATGGGAAGATATAAAACAGGAGGTCTTCAACTATTTATTGAACCAAGAGCTGTAAATAACACCGTATGGATTTTGCAAATACAGCTGTTGAAGTAATAACTTCCTCAATTAAGGTTTTGAAATAAAATTGTTTACCCCAACTATTCACATTAAGTTTTATTTTACAGTTAATCTCTCAGAGGATTTTCTTTTTTTAAGGTTCCATTTCCTTTGAAAGGTGCTTTTTCTGCACATGAACAAAATGTGACAGAACGTGACCCTAAAACTAAGAGTTTACTTTCGCTTAACGAAATTCCTGCATTTTTGAAGACAGCAATCAATTACCGTCAAGAAGGGATACACAAAGGCAGGTAAACCTAACAAATACTGTGTTTTACAGGTGCACAGGGGTTTGGAGTCAAGGTCTTGCAGCATGAAATGGGTCAGAACACAGCAGCTGACCATTACTCCGAGCAGGATCGGTGATTGGAGCGCCCTGCAAGGTTTCATGTTGCACCCGACAGTACAGGGGGCTGCAGCTGTTCCTCCCTCAAAGCAGGTCTAGCAAGCACAGGGATACGAGGTAGAGCAGGAAGCTGAACTGGCTTAACAGAAAATTAACCTTCCGGGGAGACGGATTAGTTCACCGTTGGCTCCTAGAGCTGCGCAGACTTACCCTGCAGTCACGCTATCTGCAAACCTGCTGCAAAGGAAGTGGCAGAAGCACATGGCTGCAGAGCAGGGAGGATCAGCCAGGCTGCCCTTCTTGCAGTTGTGCAGGAGAAGTGCACCCCATATCCTTATAAGAGCTTTCAGCTCTAAAAACAAAATGCACCCCCAATGTTTTCATTTTAATGCAGACATAGTTTTTCCTCCTGCCTCTGTTTTGCAGCTCCAGAAATTTATTTTATTAAAAATAAAATTAAGTTAAAAAGCAGATTTTGCTACCAATATACCAAAATGACTAGCTAACACCCTTCAGGTTTTTAGAGACACAGTCTTCTCCTTAAACATTCAGCTTTTCCATTTCTCAAAGCACACTCAGAAATGCAGAACTAAAACACAAAAAAGTACTTCTCTTGCAAGTGCACACGCAACTGCTTCCAGGCTGCTCTGTTTTACTTATGAACAGCTGCTCTTTCTGGGTCTCACAAAGCACCAGAAATTCAGAATAACCCAATGACCTCTAAACTAGAGTCAGTACAAAACATATACACAGAGAGAATGGTAGGATCATTATTTTCCCCAGTACTTCACTGTAAAATTCAGTATTACCCAAATTAACACTCCAAATTCCACCCTCTCCAGGGCCCAGTAGAGGCAGCACACGGAGCTGCAGGTGCCATATGCCAGCACAGGGAAGCCCAGTTCACCCAAGGACACTGGACAAGCTGATGCTGATTTCAGACACGGTCTGCTCAATGAGGTCCAAGGCAATCACTCTCCCCCATCCCTGGATCCTTGGCTCTGCAGCAGGAGGAGCTGCAGGGCAAGCAGCCAGGTACACCCCAAACACCATCACTGGGCTGCTTCACCTGAGTATCTTGTCCTGATGACAACTGAGAGCTGCACCACATGATCCCTTCTGCTCCCAAGCTACGGGAGCCAGGACAACTGGGAAGGGATGGTGACTTCTTCAGCAGGCACAGCTGCCTCACAGCACACCTACAGCTTATATTGGTAGGAAATCAATTTCTAATTCTCTTACAGGCTTATACACCTCATTTAAATTGAATGCAAACTTAGAACCATGTATCAATTCTAACTCTTACTAAGAATATGCATGAGAACAATTCAAAAGTACTAATGGATTTTTAAAGCGCTATTCAATACTAAGATGTCAGCTTGCAAAAAAGTATTCTAAGTGACATATAAAAGCATCACTGCTAGACCGATGTCCAAACACAAGGTAGACAGCTTTAAAACAAACTCGATTAAAATATGCATTAGTATAAACATAGTACTAGAAAAGCACTTTTAACAAGAATTTCCTTTACTAATTGTTACAATTCTAAATTTTCCCATAAACACATTTCTGTAAGTTGAACTTCAACACAAGCCAGATGCTAAATCCTTAATATACTACATGTAAAGTGAAACCCATTTCCAAGCATCACATACATTATAAGCATTGTTAGTTAGAAACCCGTGTCTCAACAAATCAGAATTTTTCCTGTGGGACTAAACAAATGAACCCACAATAACCAGCATTCAAACACCAAACAGCAATATGGATATACAGAAATGACAAATGCCCTAATAATGCAATATAATTTAAACTACTGTGAAAGATGCCAGAACCTAACACAAAACCAGTACATTTTCTGTTCAACAGATTCACTCTAAGTTCTCCCCAAGAATAGGCTGTGCTGTGACTAGATTTAGAATTCCAGACCCATACAATTTGCATATAATGTAACTCATGGAGGTTAAAATCCAAATGAAAACATCACACATTTATCAGAGAGAACAAAGGTGCAATGCATCACTGGGTAGAAACAGCTAAGCCAATAAATCATTCATCTCATGCAATAGTAAAATTCTGGAAGAGAGTCTCCAAGGCTATTTTAAATTCCCGTAAGGGAAGGACGACACGACAGCGACTCCAGACTCCAGTAGTCTGTGCCGGGGACGGCTGAGTGACTCGTGGCCACGGCCAGATGGAGCCTGCCGACATTTGCCATGTTTAGACTCCTGTTTTTACATCACGATGTCTACTTCACAGCATTGTTTCACTGTAAACAAAAGGCTTCCTTTTCCACTTCTCCTCCCTTACTCCACTCCAAGCCAAAAGTAAAACAAAACACAACCCCCCCCAACCATTGAATTCTTCCTTCGAGCAGCTCATGCATTCACGTTTCCTAGACTCATTCAGCGATGGGCTCGCTGCCACACACGTCACCCACCCTATTCATGTGTCCAGTTTATTTGATACGCCTCTCAAGAGGTAAAGCAAAGAAATTATGCTGCCACCTTCGCAATGAAGATAGCAGCCCTCCCCAGGCACTGCAAATCCTACCAGGAAGGTTTGCAAGCCACTTTCATGGAGATTCACATTAATGTAAGTTAAATTGAGTAAGTAGATGCAAAAAAAGTTGGGTTTGGTTTGGTTTTTTTTCAGCTATATACCAAATGTGTAAATTAAAGCTGAATGACACAAAATAAGCCATGCTCATCAGGGCTCTGTGTAAATTAGGGCTTTGGCCACAGCTCAGTGACAAAGGAGCAGAAGTAACACATGGGAAACATAAAGAAAACAAAGGCTATTGGGAATATCTGCATTTCCTGGTTCAGCGTGGATGGAGCCTCTCAGACCAGCCAGGATATTTCTAATGCATAACTTTCCTACACTATAAATTCCATTTCTCTTCTCCACCCTCCTCCAAAATGGCCTAACCATCCCATCTCACCCGTTTTTCAACATCTGAAAAACCAACCACTACTGTACCATGGAGCAAAGTCAGCAAAGATCAATTTTCAGACCGATTTCGAAGTTATCCCTTCTATTTCTCACTTCGGTGACAAGTATAAAATTGCATTCCAGTAAACAAATTCAGGGTGGGAAACAAAAACTCATTAAAAAGATAAAAGAATACTGCAGCTTTGTTGCTATGTTTGCTGTAAGATTCTCATTTTTTTTACCCTCCTGCAGTATTAAAAAAAAAAATTCCATAAAAAAACCTTTAGAGTAACATTACCAAGATTAGTTAATCTCAAACTGCAGAGGTGGTTTTTATATCCAAGTGCGAGTGAAGAAACTCTAATTCAATTATCCAAGAAATTACTGGAATAAAATAGTTTTTAAGAGCTCAGGCAAAGAAAAGGGGGTCACTCTTATCTCAAACTCTTACAATCATGCTAAAAGTCTTACCTCAGTCCTTAAAGACTTCTTTACAACCCCAGCAGTAAGTTTTTAACCAAAACAGAAGCAATTAATCCAAAATTATCAACTTGCAAAAAAGAGAGCACAGGATCCTTCCCCTGATGGGTAAATAAAAAAGGTAAGATGGAAATTCAACCATCTATTTCTCAGTTTGTTTTGACAGGAACAGGAGTGAGGGGAAAAAGCTAACAGGAGAAATAAACGATAGCTCTGTCTGACATATTTCATTTCACCTCTGAAAACGTGCTGGGGACAAACCAGCCAGCAAGGAGCAGAGCCCTTGGATTTGTTTCCCTGCAGTAAAACTCTCCACCCTCTGAATGAGCTGTAGCAGAGGCAACAACAAAAGAAATTCATGATCTAATTACCAACCGGACAAAAACGCCCTGAATTTTAAAAAGGGCTCAGACAAGAGGCACCTGCAGCTAAGTCAGACTCCTGGGTGTCAGGAATTGTGGATCCCAGCAGTGTTCCAGGCTGTGCTGCCATCGCTGTCAGGACATGGCCACATGTGTGATTTAAACAGGAAGTCTCAAAACTCTGTCTCTGCTGCAGACAGGATCCTTGGGGATCCTACGGCTGGGGCTTTTCTGGGAATAGGAGAAAGGAAAAGAACCAGGGGAAAAAAAAAAAAAAAAAAGAGACCCCAAAAGCATGGACACAATTTACTCTTCACAAGTAATTCCCACGCCACTCCAGCAAAATGCTGTAAATACCGATTTTTATCAGCACTAACAAAAGGATTGTCAGATGCTTTTTAAGAAATAATTCCTAACTCATGAGAAAAGCTCGGGGAACAACTTTTGATAGGGAGAAAAATGAATTCTGGCATTTCAGATATATTTAGGTAATTTACAAAAAATAATCCTCTAGTAAGTAAAACAATGTTAAAGAGTTCAAGAGGGTCATGATTTTGATACTATCACTAGCAAAAAATCATTAATTAAACATCTGCCTTTAATCTAAACTCCTAGTTCAGCACAATTTTGTTTTATTACCACACCTGATGTACTGCAATGATATTATATGGGGCAATACAGATGAGTGATGCACTCTTACATCCTCCTGCATCATCATCAATATCCACAACCTCAGACATTCTGTCTCCCTGATAATATGTGGATCCTGCTTCTTTCTTATTTAGTACAGTTGAAATATTCAAGCGCAATATCCCCATATTCACATTTTTTTGGAAAATTGGTTTTAGTGGAATGCTTTCAACTCTGGAAGTTGCTGCTCTCTCTGGAACCTGACAGTTTGGTCTCTGCCAAAAATAAACACAGTCAGCAGGAAGGTGTGTGGACTATACAGACACCTTTACCTGGTCACTAAGCTTATGCCTCCGATGATGGAATTCTGTCTGTACCTGCAGAAATGAAACATCATCTAAGTGAGGAAAACTCCAGCTGCTTAAAGGCAGCACAGACGGAAAACCAAGACAATGTCATCATTCAAACATCATTAAAAGTCTCATGTACCTCAGTCCAGTCTTATCCCCCATCACACACCCATAAAGCCTCATCTCCAGGAGATTACTACATCATTAGACTATACCATTTATAAATGGATTAAATTATTGCAGTCTTTTAATGGAGAGATTCAGTTTGGTTTCTCTGTTTAAACAGACGTGTCCTACAGAACAAATCCAAACAGTTTGAGAAGCTGCTGCTGATGAACAGAGATGAGCTAATTCAATGAGCAATCTTATTTCAATTGAAGTAAAGCAACTTACAGTAAAACCTTGGTTTTGTTTTACTTTGGTTTTACACAAGTTGCTGAAATTATTTAGTCAAGTTAGTACAATTTATATAGTACTGTAAGAATTAATATAAAAGGGAATTTAAAGAAACAGAACACCAAGAGATTCAGCTGAAATAGCTCACCAATACATGGAAATAAAGGATCTTGCCCCAAAAACATTGCCATGCCATTTAAACTACAACTTCAGATATCTTTTGGGAAGATGCAATGCTCAAGAAGTGAAAATACAAGATTTTTTTTTGAGAAATAAGAACACAGAGTAGAAGATATTAAGCAGTAGAGAGTGAAGATTAAGAAAGATAATGGGAAGGAGCTGAGACTGAAAAAAGGAGTGTAAGGTGATTACATGAATGCAAAAAGTGCAACACTCTACATCAACACTCCTAGCAGTACAGCAAATGGATAAAAATCCAGGAAAATATTCCCAACAAGTTCGAGAACATTTCATTGCTGGGCTCCTAAAAAGGCAGAATGGCTTCCAAGTGCAAGGAGTACTTCCATTGTACCTCAAACACCAGTTATGAATTTCAGACAGTCCGAGTGGACGTGATGGGGATTTTGAGGGGACACAGAAATGGAAAACCCTCATTTCCCTGCAGCCTTTCACTCCAGGAGCCCTCAGACTCTTGCAGTTCTGCTCACAGAGTGTTATACTAAATATCACTTCTGATTTCCACCATTTCTCATATGTCTGCACAAGCAGGGAAAGAGCAGACCCTGTTCTCCAGAGGAATCTTTACACGCATTTCCTAGACACACTGCTCCTTGGACATCTCAACTGCTAATTAATGGCTATCCCAAGGCACCCAAATATAATTATCTGCTAAACAAATATACTAACTTTACAAGTACAATATTTTTTCCTCTCACAACTATCTTCTTACATCTCAATTATTTAATACTAAACACCTTCCAATGACTTAATTCCTTTAGTTTCTCTATCATTTACATATCTCAAAGCCAATATGACAATTTATACTAAAGTAAGACCAGAGAGGCTAAAATTCTCATCAGTTATATGGAGACAAAGAGGGCACAGGCTTTTCCCCCTTTACATTGCTTCATCCAACTTTGTAAACTGTACCTCCCTTTCTGCACTAACTAAATTTAAGAATTCACAAATATATTTCCTGTTCATCTTTCAGCATTGTAGACTATGAATGGCACTGTTAATGTTAAAGTGATGCAAGTTTTTAAAATACTGAAAATCAAAATGCAGTGATCACCTTGGAACCGGCATCCTACATTAAACATCTCCAGCTAATCAGGTATTTTCACTAAATATAAGCAAATAAATGACACTAAGCCAGTGCAGGGAGTTGTGCCTGCACTACTGCCACATAACTGTCCTCACTGAAAGGTGCTGTTGCTGAAGGGTCACAGGACAGGAGTGTTTTTCAGGGTGCACACAAACATTTTGTCATTTAGCTAAAAATCAAAAAAATACCTAAACACATTCAAACTTACAAAAGAGAGATTAGGACAAACAAACAAACGAGTCTCACAGATTTTGCTCCTAAATACAGACTGTTCTTCAGGAGACAATAAAAACCACGGGATTGGAGAAGATAAAGTGTTAATCGCATATTTGGTGGTTTATGAGCCAAAGCAGTCTGAGGTTTAAACTGCTTCTGCTCAGTGCTCATCCCATTCAGAGACGATGAATCATTTCCCATTTGGCAGCACTTCTGCCTACAAGGCTTGTCTTCTGTGAGATTTCTCCTGTAGCCTTGTAATAGATTTGCTAATTTAGTACACCTGACTTTGAGCAAAAGCTATTGTTGCCAGCTGTCAGACTAGACCTCGTCCTGTTTATCAGACACATCTCCACCAGCCCGTCCTGCCCCAGTCACAGAAACACAACACTCCTTACTAATCCCAGGGCAGTAAATTACTTTCTAATATCCTTGTTTTTCTTACTCTGCCAAAATACCAATACATCACAGATTTAAAGCAACAGCAAAATCAATTTATCCTCAGCAGCTGTGCTCATACCAGTTTATCCAATAACCACATTTTTTTAAGTCATATTTACTGTTCTAGTCATTCTGTCCATGAATTCCTGAGTTCCAACAGTAGAGGTTTGACTGTTTTAAACAAAGGTAATATAAGCTCACAGGGAGTGTATTTTAGTTTTTTAGGCAGGCCTCCACAGCTCTTTGAAAGATAAATCAGAGCAAAACAAAGTATTAAACGCCTCACACATACTAAAATATTTCCTCATTTTCCCCACGGCTTTGTGCATGCAAAAGAAAGTGCATTACTTGCTGTTTATAAACATTTGTGTGGACAGAAGCTTAGGGCAGGGGCAACAGAGAAAATACGGAGAGAGCTGGGTGAGTTCCGTTGTTTTGGGGTTTTTTTGTGGTTCAGGGTTTTGTTGGGGTTTTTGGGGGGTTTTTTTAAACCTCCTTACGGTGAATCTGGAAGACATATGAAAAAACAATTTGTGTATGATATTTTTACGCCTAAACAAAATCTACCAGAATTTAAGCCTTTACATTCCAGATTACATAAATCAGTTATAGAGATGCAAAAAAAAGCAGACTCACTCTTTTCAGGATTCACACACAGTGTTCACAGAAACACATGCCCACATATTTGATGCTCTTTTGATACTCTTCCTCTTCTTTTAAACCATAGTATAATCAACAAAAAAAATGAGAATGCACACTCAGCTAACAAAAAATATGAAGTATTAACATTCCTCTCTTCCATTCTCAGGGGGCTGTGGAGCCACTTACTCATCTCTATCATTCAGATCTGGCTGCTGAACTCATGCTGAGCAGTCAAGGAAATGCACCTGGACTCTTCCACCTGGGACTGACTTGGAAGATCAGACAGAAACTGTGGTTCAACATGCAAAGACCATTTACCATGAGCAGGTTCAACACCACCCTATTGTTACCTTCTGCCATATGTGTTGCCAAAATTAAATTTCATTGTATTTGCCCTGCAGAGGATCCCCTCTGACCCTTTCCCTCATGACAATATCCACCCAACACGCGACCGCAAACACCCTGCCCTTGCAAACAGAACACAGGTCTGGAAGCTCAGCTGCAGAGCCAGCACCTGTTCTTCCAGGTGGGACAGAGGAGAGAAACCTGGGAAAGAGAACAAAATCTTGGGATTTTAGGAAATGGAGGTGAAGTCAGAGCAAATGACAGACTCAAGAAGCAGTATTACTTCACTGCCTTGCAACAGTGACACAGCCAGTCTAGTCCCATGTAAAGCTGATGTTCTCGCAAGTAAAAAGACCTATATATATATAGTTTCACAAGTTTTTTCATTGTAACATCTGAAATGATGAATCAGACACTGTATTTCAAGTATTATTCATCTGTACAACTTAACCTAGCCCTGAGGAACCATTGAAGAAAAATATTTGCCAGGAAAAAATAACCCAGAATATATGATTCATTCACTTCTGAAACAATAAAATGGTTCACTATAACAAAAATAACTATATTGTAAATACTTCAATAAAAATGTAAAAAAAACCCTAGCCAAACACAATGAAGAAAGCATGCCCTTAGAATAAAAACAAACTAAATGTGCATATGTGTGCAAATAACAAAACGCCTTGTTAGAAAAAGGGAATTTTATTAAATGTAGTTAACACCATATCTGATGGAAATGGTACTCTATTTTTTAGGGATTTAATAGTCTTAGAACAACAACAACATACCTCAACTCTCAGACTCTTAGCTATTCTTCTGTTAAGCTGATAAATAGATATTTATTTCAGCAGGAAGTGATGCATGTAGTGTATACCTAAAATCAAACAGATCCTGAACATCCCACTGGGAGGCAGACAAGGTTATCACTGACCTTAAATCATGATAAAAGGGATCAGCCGAACAAAATCATGCATTTAATAACTTTATAATTGCCCAAAGCTCAAAATGGTGTGAAAATGAGCAGCTTTTTGGAAAAGAAGTCCCATAGGAGCAGACTTCGTTTCGGCCTTGTGTCAAACTTTGGGGGAAAATAGAAGCACTGTTATGCATCAACAAATAACTCTGTAAAATATGAAAACAGTCTAAAAACCTCATTTTTCTTCATAGTTAGACAATATTAAGTTTACTTAAAATGAAACCTTGCAGTTTCACATTTTATCAGTTCATTCATTTTTAGTTTACTAAAAAAAAAATAACCATCCATCCGAATGCACCCATAATTTCTCCTCACTCTGTCTACAGAGACCTTTGAAAGAAGAATTTGAAGAAACTTCAAATTGCACATCTGCCTGTCTCTTGCTGGAGATACACCTGCCCAGAACAGGTAATTTCTGGTTTGTTTCTTCACTGGTCAAACTCTTTTGCAGGCTCCTTTGTGTGTGTTTCATACACACAGAGTGAAGATCAAAGTGTTTTACAACACTGGCAACTCAATGTAAACAGAGCACAGTGTATTATATCAACCCTCTGACACAAGAGGATGCTCTGGTGCAAATTTAGTGGGGACAAACTATAAAATCAGAGGACCCCCTCTTCTATAGAGAAATATTAACAGAAAATGCAAGATCTGTCACAGTGCACAAATTATAGCTGCCACAGCTCATAGCTTTCTCTGTCTACTTGATATTTAACATATTAACATTGACTCTAAGTAAAAAAGCTCAAATCTTTCATGCAATGAACTCATCAACAACAGATAACACTTCTCTGAACTCCAAAACCTTTGTGAAGATATAACATGTAAATTAGCCAAGGAAACTTTAAAACTACCTATTTCAATTATAAGTAACAGCAAGTTTTCTGAGTCTTTTAAAGCAAGAAAATATTAGCATTAATGAAGTGACCAAGACACTCTTAGAGTCAAGGGTCTTCTCAAAAAACTTCTCAGGTTTGCTAAAAGCTGAAGAATTCCTTTTGTTCTACACATAAGGAGTAATCCTGATCTTATCTGCAAGCCTTTTTAGAATTATGTTCTGAATTGTGGCCACATAGAAACCAGCCCTTAATTCCCTATTTCTTCTATATAGGATCAAGGTGATGAACATGTGGAGCAAATGAACAGATGGGAGAAATTTTGGGGTGGGTGTTTTTTCCTGTTTGTTTTTAAACTTCTGGCCTCTTTCCAACTGTAACCACTTACATTCTTTGCATGTTATGCATCTTGAGTGCTTATAAAGCCCCTCAGCTGTAGATGACCCCTTCTTCCCAATAAAACACTCAGATCACCAACAGAACATTGCTGGTGCAGCAGCAGCGTTCCCTGGTTACAAAGCCAAGTGTTGAAAGGTCTGGAACAGGAGCTCTGGGCTGCCTCTGTGACCCTGTGTCACGTTCAGCGCTGCAGCACCAGAGCCCAGGCACCAACAGATCCCCAGTGCCTCATCCTGCCATAATCAATCTCCACCATCTGCCCATTTGCCCCGGACAGCTCCTTGTTCCAGGTCACTCCCTTCTCCTCCACCCTCATCCAGCTTCTGCACCCTGTGCATTCCAGTTAGTGCCTCTCTTCACACCAGGAGCACGCTGAGTTCAGCATCAAGAGGCAGAGCTCAGCTCCGGGCTGCCTCTCACTAAACCTGTACCAACCCTTACCTGGCTGACACAGCCACACCTGCCTATTACCATGTCCCTGTTTGACAGCGCCTCTGCCCCAGAATAAAGGATTCACAAGAACAAAGGATTTCTAGATGGTGTGCAATGTATTTTTAATCCTTTTTGAAACTGGTTGAAGTTGAGCAAAATCTTCCCAAAATAAATTCGGTCTGATTTAGCTCCTCAGCATGAAAAATGTCTGTGTTAGCTGGCTGTTAACAGCACTGAGCAGTGTCTTATAATGGGAAATGCTAACTGGAGCTGGCATTATTAGCTCCAGCCCGGTATTCCAAGTTCAGCCATAGTTATAAATTCCACCGATGGCAAGTAAAAGGCCAAGATGTTCAGACAGACAAAGCAATTTCATGTTCAAATGACACAAAGTAGAAGCAAGTGCAGGCCCCCGTGCTTCCACTCCCCAGAGCATTGAAGGGACAAAGGAACAATCCCAGGGTCAGGGTGACCAGGGACAATTTTCCTGTGCATTTACTGCCACTCCATTGCAGCGACATAGGGTGGGAGCAGAGCAAGTGCATCTCCAGGCATGGACCACACTGCAAAGAACAGCTGAAATGTGGAAAGTGAAGTTACTAAATTTCAATAAAGTTACGCAAAACATAAAGCTTTTGGATGGGTCCAAAGTCCTGGCCAGTGTAGATGAAGTTATATTATGCTGATACACAGGAAATAGCTGACTGATTCTACAGGATGAACAATTCACCAGAGGAAAGGAACTTTCAGGAAAAATGATAAATATTGTAATGAGGAAATCCGAGGCACGTATTCACAATGCCACATTCACATCTCACAAATGAACAGAAATTTCTTCATGATCCTCTGGCCACAGAAGCAAGTGAGGCACAGACAAATATAAATATATAGGATCTCCCCCCAGGCAGAATAACCACTTGCTGTTTGGGAGGGGAACCAAGAACTTTACTGTCTATCCTTGTAGATGGGATTACAGAACTTTTAACCTCTTTTACCCCCACCACAACAGCTACTGAGAGAACACTGTGAACTGTGGGAACTGCTTGAGGAAGGGAGAAAAGACTACACAAATATTTTATGACAAGCCAGGCACGACGCACGTACTACTGAAAATTACTCCAAGTCATTTTTTCCTTAAAGACCTTATCTTTTCCTGCTGCAGAAGAAAGCAGAAGCCAACATTTTAAATCATCTTTTGACCCAATTCTTAAGAAGAAATCCCAAATATGAAGGATGTTCACAAAAGGGCTACAGTGTTACACGACAGCACAACTTCAGGATAAATCCTGCCCCCCTCACATTAGTACAATCACAAAGATTTAAACCCTCTAACTTTTAAACAAAAAGTTGATATCCAACTACTTAAGGCAAACTGGATTTATTGCATGGCACCTGGAATTTTACAGACAGCATTTGCTTCTGGAAGACACCAAAGGCACTTCCCCTGTGCAGCAGCATCACTAAGCTTGAACAGAGGACAACAGCAGTTTTTGCTCACTCCAACATCCATCCCTGATGAAGAGTTTACTCTAACCATGTGTGATACATATATATCCATACATTCCATGATTCTGTTCACCAACACCCTGTGCTTCACCAAGCACGCGGAATTGCCAGTTAGACATTTAGAAATGCTGATACACGACCCACTTGAAATTATGAAAGATAGCACAAAAGCTTTTTATCATTGTTCACAAGCTTCAATTAACAAGAACCTTCTGCAAGAACAGTATAAAACATTTTTGAACTTTCTACTACAATCTTCTAATAAAAGACCTAGAAAATTTCTGCTTTATCACGCATTATGCCCTTCTTTAAAGTCTGGTCAATTTATGTGCCATACACTGTGCACTCAGGCGTTAAGAAGCCAATCATTTTTAATTTCATACTTGGTACTGCTGAGCAAGTGTTCTCCAGAAGATGTGAGGATAAGGTCCTTCCCATCTATTTAAATGAAGTACTTAGTGACAGGTATTTTGTGTCCTTTAAAATACATATATCTGTACTATCACAATGAAGAGAAATGCTCAGTATCTTCAGATTTCCACACTGACAGTGCAATCATCGAATCATTACAGCCTGGCTCAGTGCCGTACTCAGCAACGCGACGTGTACATTTCTTTACATTTTAGCCCAAGCACAGGAACCCAGATTTGTTTTCTGCTTCCACAATAAAGTGACACAAAACCTGAGAAACTCACAGTCCCTTCGTGTCCCTGCGTCAGCTGTCGAATAATTGTGCCCCACTCTGTCCTGTTTCACCTCTACAAATGACCCCTTTTGCCTCTGAATGACACCACCTACAGCAGCTCCATCATACAAAGTTTCTTATATCAGACCCAATGCCATCCTTCAAAAATCAAGACAGAAGTACTTATTTTGCTGCTAAACAAAAAAGAGGACACCTTAATATTACTACACCTAAGCACAAAGCTATTACTCATTTATTCCTGCATACAGTCTTCTGTACAGAGCTATAAACTATTTTAATAAATCCACCAGGGAAAATAATGGGAAGAACTTCTTTGCCGAAAATAAATATTTAGACATATTATAAATAAATAATTTCAGAACAAGGTGAACATTTTCATTTAAGAGTCGAATTGAAGAACTATCTGTCATAAGGATACCTAAATAATTGGTACAATTAATGCCATGAATTTCTAATTCCAGGCAGTTAAGCATGAATGTAATTCTACAAATTTTATTCAGACATGTTTAGTTCCTTTACATGCTTAAGGATTTTTATTTTAATTTTTTTTTAAACCAGCCATGTCCATAAATACTCTAACCCAGATACATCTTTCCTCCCTCATCAGTAATAAAATTAATTTTAGTATGTTTTACATTTTTTGCACAAAAAATACCTGCATTTACTAGATTGCCTTTTACGAAAATGAAACAGCAAATTACTAAGTACACTCCATCTACTTTCCTCATGTCCTACAATATGCACAAAGATGGAGCTTTACCATACATAATTTCAGAAGTGTACAGCCTGGTATTTATCTGTCTTAGGAAGAAATCTTCAAGTTGACCTAAGTTCAGAAAATGCCTCTAAGTATTACCAACACAGATTCCACCTCCAATTAAATACAAGCACAACTGCATCCGTAATTGAATTTATGTATGCATCTATATATAAACTCCAAATCAAATGGTTAAGCATGTTAAAAAGAAGCATCATGACAGATATAATTAGTTATTACTCCATTTAACTCCATCAGTAATGTTAAAATCTGGGTCAAGGCAGAATGAAAACGCCACCAAGAGCCTGCTGCTCTGTGAACCTGCCTGAAGCCACCACTCATTTACACATCAACCCACCCCAGTTCTCTACATCCAGAGAAAGAAAAACAGGAGGATGAGAAGAAGAGTTGGATTTCAACATGGCTATATTCTTCAGCCCACCCCATCTGACAGCACAGGATGGAGCAGAGGGACACATCCGTCCCAAAAATCAGTGCTGCGGGTTGGAAAGCTTTACTATGGCATTGTCACTCCGATGTTTGTGGCAAGATGGCATCACACACGCTCATTTAAGCATGAATGGCACAATCTCAGTACACAGTTTTACTGAGACCTGTAAATTACATAGCCTGTACATTCTCTGCATATTTGAAACAACTCAGATGAACTGGTCACAGAAAGGAACCCGTTCCACTGACAATCCCACAGCCATGGAGTGACTCTCCCTTTCTCCAAGAAAACAAGCCTTGTAAGTTGGGTTAAATACCCACTGGCCAAGAGTCATTCCACAAAATTACCAACAGGATACAGCCACAGAAACTCACACACTGCTACTTTTTCTTTCGCTTTCAGAATTTTGAAAATGTGAGTAATGCTTCATCAAAAGCAGTAAGTGTTACTCACTTCTGGGGATATCAGCTCCTGGTCTGATCTGCCTCAGCAACAGCAAAAAAAAAGTATTTTGAAGTGGAAAAAAATCAATTCCCAAGAGTCTGCAGGATGCTAAAAACCAGCTGAATAGTGCAATACAAATATGGTATATGAGAGATAATTGAACCCAAATCACCCCAACTGCATAGTCTCAGAAGGCCCAAAACAGAACCATCTTTTCTGTGGATTTAAACTCAAAAGAAACAATGTTCATGGGCAGAAAGGCAAAAGATAGTGGATCTAAATCCCAGCTTTACTTGGTTTATCCTTTTTATGATCTTGAGCATGTGTATTCTCCATCTTGTATCAGTCTCCCCCTTAAACTCACATGATAATGCTTAGCCAGTTTTGTCCTGAGCTTTGTTATCAACAGATGAAGATTTCTTTAAAGTTACAAAAGATCTTATCTATGCTTTCATTGGATGCTTTCTTTAAGATTAAGTAGCAAGAAAAAGTCAACAATTTGCTTCCTTGAACATATTATTGACAAATGTCCCTCAACATTCTGATCCTCTTCCCCAAATAGGAATGTGCTTTGCTAACAGCAGACACACAGCAGCTCCTTTTACACACACTGTCTGACATCACTGATGTGAATCTTTCTCACCTCTCAGGAGTCACTGGAATGATCTCAGCCCTGCACATGTGATGAGCATTTACATTTTATACATTAAAGCAAGCACATTATAGCCTGTGCAGTAACGTACTCGTGCCACTGAGCCAAGTCAGAAGCCAGCTCACGTCATTGTTGTGAGGAGAGCAGGGAAGACACCCAAAGAAATCATCCACCCTTTTAAACACTGCAAGAAAGGTCTGGCCCAGTGGTGAGATGTCATTCTAAGTAAGATGGCAAAGCAAGGAAGCACTTCAAAGGCCATGAGATAAACCAGAACGAAACATGAAAAGCTGTCTTCTTTCAGGGATCTACCCATTCACCTTATGGACGCAAAGACAAAATGTTTTCATCTGGGGCCTGATCAGATTTTTCAGTGTGATTAACAAAGAAAACAGAATATAATCTGTCACCACTAGATGAGTTTCTCAGCTTTGTTCAGCTATGCAGACAGATATTACACGACAGTGTAAACTCTTTAAACTTAACTGAAAAGTACAATCCTAAACATTACTCGCTATTTTTCCACCCACAGGATTTCTTTTTTTTCCCCCTGCAATAGCTTTAATTTTTTTAAACATTACCATTAGGACTGCCTGCAGATTTCCCATATGTCTCCCACATATGCCCCATATCTTACCTACACATGTAAATCCTCTACTAGCTTCTACATGATGCTCTGCTTGTACAGCCTAAGGTGAACAGTGGGGTTTTTTTGAACTGAATTTCAATCTTTTAATTGAAGCCCCCATATAACGGTTTTCCTACTACAACTTCCTCCCTCAAATCCTTTCTGATCTTTGTTTTGCTTGCCATGATACCCCATTATGTACCCTTGAACACAGATACCTAATTTTATACACAGATGAATAAAAGTTTGTCATACAAGCTGTACTCACAGAAACAAACAGCTGAAACTGCTCCATACAGCTGCTCAGTTGTATATTACAATTCTTTGGCATCTGTATGATCCACAGCTGATTTATATGTAAATAAATATCTAGAACTATATACTGTGTATAGAAGAAAGCATATATTTACATACACACTTCATACCTTGATGAAAATATTGAGGGCCAAGCAGCCATCAGTCCCTGTACATCTGATTAGACACATGTCTATTGACTTTGTTATGACTGCACTGGTTTAATCCACCTACTATGTAATTTATTGATTCAGATTTCTTAATGACACATAGCTTACAAAAACTGGTACTTAAGTCAAATATACCTTACATGAAGGAACCCCATTGTTTTATTGTTGACCAAAGCCTAGCTAAGTACAGACTGCTGGTAAGAGAGGCAGTCCTGCCCTCTTTTCAGCTTCTTCTCTGAATCTTTCTTCTTCAATATAAAAAACCATTTTTTTCCTGGTAGGATTAGCTTTCAGCTCATCCCATAGCTACACAGTTGCTGGAGTCAACACAAGGGAGGACCCAGAAAGTGAAGCCAGGGACTACAAAGAGAAAAAAGAAACAGCACTCAGATTTTAGACTGACCTAAAATGGCACTACAATTTCAATCAACTATAAAACCACTGCCTTGCTACATAAAAATATGGGCAACTACTGTATCAATTGATCAATCAGAGGCTCCCACGGTGAGGCTCTGCTATCCATAAACTTCAGTCCTGCTTCTACCAACACTAATGGAAAATTTAGGATTCAGGTAAACCACTGTCTTCAACTGTACTAATTTAACACTTAGATTTACCCACTACAATGAGAAAGCTTGAAGATCCCACATGGTTTTACAAAGCTCAGGAATATTCTGGCTTTTTCTAAATACCAAATATGTTTCTCGAGAAATATTATTAGCATCACAACCAGAGTTTCTATGGTCTGATAAAACAGCAGCACTTTCTTCCTTCAATACTATAACTTCACAGTGCAGTCCCACCTTTGTATTGTGAGGTCTGGACAGACAGTAAAGCAGCAAGAGAGAACAGAGAGAGGGACAGCACATGAGATGCTGATCCATTTTCCACAACACAACACCCAGTGCTTTTATTTCCCTAATCAGCAAACCCTGCAGGAAAGCTGGAAGCAGTAAGAAGGAGGAAAAACAAATCCAACAACTCTTCAGGCCTACGTCTGATTCTGCACCAGCAAAACTCTTCCAGCTCATTCCAGTTTTATCCGTGGGATATTTATTACCACCTTTTCCAGCCCAGTGTAACTGTGCTTTGTGGCTATGGAAGTATCTTTACTTGTTAACAATTCTGAGACAAACATTACCTGCAACACACGAACTAAAGAAACTTCCGCACTGAACTTCTACTCAATATATTTTAATGCTCACAGAGTTTTGCAGACTTCAAACTGATTTTTAAAAAGTGTCTTCTTGATAAAAACAGCCTAAAGGGCTTCAGAGAGCCGTCATTGATCTCCTAAGTGAAAGCAACCAAATGCAGCTATTTTAACGCTGGTCAATTCACATAATAGGATATAAAATATTTACTGAAAACAATGGTCATTTCTCAGTTTTCTGAAGAATGAAAATAAACACAATTCAACACGGATGGAAGAAATCATAGCACGTTCTGTCTGACTGTAGTGAATTTACAAATCCACAAATCCAACACAACACAGAAAAATCACACTAGGAATGGGAGGGGATGACTGCACTTGCAGCTTTTGTAGAACTTGGATGTACTCAGGATAGGACTAGATCAAATGGTAAAGATGTGAGAGTTGAAGAAATTTTCCTTACACTTCCTTTGACATTGTTATTACAAGCTGCTAAGATAAATTTTGCAGAAGACTAGCGCAATTCTAGATTTTGGCAAATTTAAATTACACTGCCTACACTTCAATCAGAAACAAGGATTTATACCTCCTGCTTGAAGTATCATCAGAAGCCATAATACTCGGATTTTAACAATTAACCAGAGATTTTCTAGCCAAAGATTATGTGAACTGTATCAACATACGTATCATGAAAGAGTCAAGTGATATTTACAACAAACAGCAACACCTTGGAGCAAAAGAATAACCTTTTATAAGAAAGGTATTACACAGATGCACTGCAAACTAAATAAAAACTTACTAGAAGTATGCCACCACCGTGGTTTGTCTCTGTTATGGAACCCAAACCTAAATAAACTGTTAAACACTTAGTGTAAAGGTATGCCAAACATTTCTCAGAACTTTCTTAAGGTCCCAACAAAGAGTCAACCTTTTTTGCAAAATGAGGCCTAGGTTAAATATTTTATTTGGCTTCTCAAGATGGACTGAGAAGTTGGGCACTAGCTCCAGATCAGTTCTTGGACTCACATCAAACATTACCCTGTCATTTATCCAGTCAGTCAAAACAATGTTTTCCATCTAAACCTTTAATGTTTATGTCCTGAAAAACTGCTAATTGAATCCAGTTCTTGAAATCCATTTTTTAATCTATACCATCTAATTTAGAGATAATGAACAGAAAAGATAAGTGTTGAACAATGATTGCAGAATTAATCCTATAAACATTCAAGCCAGAACAGAAGACTGCTAGTTTCATAGAGCCAAAGAAAATTAAGATTAAATAGCATTTGTCAGTTCAAGAATAAACTTTTAAAAACACTGGATATACAGATTCTTCTAATTCCAAACAGTTTTAGAACTCAAGAGTCCTCAAACTGCTTTTCCAATCAAAAAGGGTAATCAAAACCACACAGAACACTTAAAACTATTCCTAGGCAAGAACTGACAACATGTCAGCTGAATTAATAAAATTCAATGTTTTCCTTAAACATGCAAAGCTTCCTTACAACAAATGACCTTACGTGAAACAACTCACAACTAGCTAAAGCAGAAAATACCTCAAGCTGTTCAACTGGAGAAACAGACCAGTGTTTCCTATAAGCTTCCAATAACAGAACTGGTACTCAGTGACTGCAAGAGCTGCTAACCCTGGAACAGTCCTAAAAAAGACAATTTTGCCTTCATCCCATGCACATTCCCTTCCCAAAATACAAGATGAAAAAAAAACAACCGAAAACATTCCTTAGGGTTGTACCTGGCTGACCACAGTGTGTAAAACCACAGCCTGGTTCTGGTCACAATCACATGCCCCTCGACACACTGATATTGTCACAGGCACAGTTTCATTACATGCTTAATCCTCAATAAAAATAAAATATGAAACAAATTTGAACACAGAACATAGAGGTGAGAAAGACAACTCCCTAGACAGTATTTTCCACGCTTTTAAATAAGACTACAGACCATTTTTAATGTTTCAAAGATAAGCAAGTCTGAGCACTCACTGCTCAGGGAAAGAAAGTATTAAAGCACTGCAACACGGCAATAACCTGAGGAGAAAGCTACAAAACACTCTGTAAAAACAAGGCAGCACTGTTCCATGCAGCAGTCCCAGCTACACTCATTTTAAGAGTTTTATTTCCAAGTGTAATATAGAGACACTCACAAATCTCCATGAAAACTAGATTACAAATCTAGTCCGAGTATTTCCAAAGGAAAACATAAGCAGATACATTTTACTTTTCCTATAAAAATAACATACTTGGAAAAATCAGTACAAAAACACCTCTCTTTATTAGGCATTAAACTGGAGGTATTTCTCATGCACCTAAAGTAAATATAACAACTCTTTCAACATTTTTAAAAATATTTCTTTTGCAAGCTGGTTAGATACACTAGATGTAGAGGTGAGTATTTACAGTATAAAGCTATTCTTTAATAGCTTACCTAGGTGTACTGATGCTGCAGGACACACGGTATCATTTATGTGCTGGAGGACTTACCAATACTTTGAAGAAAAGAGCTAGTTCCAAGTGTCCTGTATTTTTTTAAAGAAAGCTCTAGCAGAACTTCCAAAATTTTTTCCTCTAAACCTATTTACCTGAGGTTTTATATGGAAAAGGGCATCGTTTTAAGTATTTAAGACCAGATTGTTTTCCTTCCCAGAACGCAGGTGAACCGTTTTTATGGTATTTTAAAATATCAGAGGTCAAGTGGTCTTCTGGAGGAGAGCAGCACAAGGCACTTCACCCAAGAACTGTGAACAATCATAGAATCATGGAATATGCTGAGTTGGAAGGGACCCGCCAGGATCATCGAGTCCAGCTCCTGGCCCTGCACAGGACACCCCGAAATCCCTCCCTGTCCCTAAGAGTCTTGTCCAAAGTCTCCCCGAGCTCTGGCAGCCTTGGGGCTGTGACCACTGCCGTGGGGAGCCTCTCCAGTGCCAACAGTCTTAGCTGAGGAAATCGCTTTTAAACCCCAACAAAACAACAACAATAAACAAACAAAGAGATCAAAACAAAGAGTGTGACAGTTTCTTTCGAGTTTACACCAAGACGACGAAGGGAATATAAACAGCAAAGTTGGGGTGCGGTGGCTGAAGTTCGCCCAGGCGGCTGCGGGGCCCGGGCCGGGCGGGCGGCGGAGCCCGGACACGCCGAGCCCGGGGCCGAGGGGAACCAACGGGAGGCAAACCTCGCCCTCCCCTTCCCTGCGAGGCCTGAAGGGCCGCTCCGGCCCCAGGTTCAACCTCAACGACACCGGGAGGAGCCGCTCCCGCCCCCCGCCCGGGCTGGCCCCGCGTCCCCGGCCCAGCCTCACCTGTCAGCCGCAGCTTGACGGGCCCGTTCCGCCGGGCCCCCGGGTTGGACATGGCCCCGGCCGGGGCTCCCCCGCCGCTGCTCCGCCAAGGGCTCGGGGGAGGCGCGAATAGAGCCGGGCCGGGCGCTCAGGGCAGCGGCGGCCGCCGGAGGAGGAGAAGGAGGAGAGGCCCGGATGTGCCCAGCGTCGCCATGAGCGGGGCCGGGGCCGCGGAGGAGGAGCGGAGCCTTCCCCGCTTCCCTCCGCTTCCCTCCGCTTCCCCGCCCCCGGGCCTGAGCACAACAAAGCCGGGACGGAGCAGCACGGAGGGACGGACGGACGGACGGACTGGTGGCGGGCTCGGCTCGGCTCCTTTCCCTCCGTCCCTCCCTCCTGCCCCGGGGAGGCCCTGCCCGCCCCCCGCGCCCCGCCTCGGGTCGGCCCGGGAGGCTTGGGGGGCGGGGGGGTTGGGACACCGCGTCAGGTGGCGGCGGCGGCGGCTGGAGTGCAATGGCCGTGTCCTGGGAGAGCTGGGGGTCGGGAAGGATGGGGGGAATGGCCGTGTCCTGGGAGAGCTGGGGGTCGGGAAGGATGGGGGGAATGGCCAAGCTGGAGAGGAGAGGATGACAGA
>VZRR01002178.1:202814-288971 GCA_013398015.1 Oreocharis arfaki
GGGGGGAATGGTCATGTCCTGGGAGAGCTGGGGGCCGGGAAGGATGGGGGGAATGGCCAAGCTGGAGAGGAGAGGATGACAGAGAAGTTGTGTGGGGAGTTGGGACAGGAAGAATCAAGGGTGCAAATGGGAAAAGACATGGCAGGAGAATTCGGAGTCAGGCTGACATGTGTGGACCCACGCAAGAGTGCCGCTGATCCAGGGCAGTATTCCCTCTGGACAGGGTGTGACAGACCAGCCCTGGAAACTGTTAAACTTTGGACCAATTTAGTTCTTATCTGCACTGTGTAGAAGTCAGCAGTTGGGTTCTGTGAACTGCCATTCTCAGAATAATAATAAAAAAAATTAAAATGCCTTGCATCCATGCCATGTGGCATAATTTATCTCCCACCCTGCAGGAAAGGTGACTCTTTCCAGAGTTCTCCCAGCTCTGCAAAACACTTCCCATGAGGGGAGTGCCATCAAAGTCACAGGCAGCTTCCTGCAGGGCCAGAGGGGCATCAAGGGTGGGAAATGCTCCCAGAAAAGCTACAAAGGTTGCCAGAGTAAAGGTTACCTTAGAAGTCTGAGCAAATATATCACACACCTACTCTTACTAACAGCCTTACTAATACTCTACTCGTTTGGTCATGTCACTGCCCTGGCTTCTTCCTGCTGAGGTAACCTGTGAAGTATTATCATGTGGGTAGTCAGAAATGAGGATCCAGCTATAGATCAGGACCCCAGCATGGGATGAGAAGATGACCTGTGCTTCACAGAGTTCATCATGTGGCTTCTACACAGCCCAGGAGGTTCTCTCTCTGCAGTTGCACAGAGCTGACCTGTAACCACGTCTGGAGTGGTCCCATCCTGACAGAGCTCAGAGCTTGGGCCTCGTTAATTCAAACCTGGGGCATGGAACTGATTTTTTTTCCACTGAAAGCCTTGGAAGTGCAATGGGGTTCTCAAAGCTTTACTTCCGTAGAATGTGACCTCTCCCACGCTCTATGTGGGGACTCACTTCTCCTTCCTCCCAAACTCTGTTAAGTGCCAGGATCTTCCAGGTGGAGATTTCCAGTGCTTCACTGCTGTTCCAATGTCACTTCAACAGGGAGCAGAAGAGTCCTGGAATCAGGACCTGGGATTCCTTCCTTGGCCAGGGCTGTGCCTGTTCCCTGTGCCATCAGCTGTTTAACACAAAACTAGCAAATGTTAGACACCAACTTCCTTCACAGCGGGCAGAGTACAAGACAAAGCATTGATTCATTGCTTCACCACTAGTTCAAAAGAAAATTTGAAACAATTAAAGTCTAAACTGCATTTACTGCAAAACATGGGCACAATATATCTATGGATTTTATGGCTTTATATTGCACTGAAACAGTTAAAAAGTTACTTTGTAATGGTTATGTAAATTTGCACACACCCCAAAGACATTCCAGGTGTCCTGATCCCTGCATTAAGAAAAAAAAAAATAAAAATCAGCATTTGTAACTGAAGGTCATGCTATTAAAGTTCCAATCTGTTACAAATTCACATAGCCAGGTCGTCATCCTTTTCTCAAAGCAAGTATATAAAGCAAATGGCTGATGGTTTGCAAATATTGCAACATTACCTGGCCACTGCTAAACTGATCAGAAAAACAAAAAATATAAAACTAATTTTCACATACTTATTTCTAGGTTTTTCCTAACATCATGATTGTTCATTTCTGGGGTCTTGCAGTGTGCTTTGGACCCAACATTCAATAATTCTGATATAATTTGACAGAAGTATTTAATGTTATGTTAAACATAGAATTCTTTCTACATGATCTTTTTCTAATGGGTAACTAGTGTGGCAGACATTAATTGAAATGCCAATATTTTAAAGAAACCCATTGGGATTAAATACAGTATTTCATTGTTCAGTAGTTATATGAACATTTTAATGCTTTCATTAAAAGTGGTTTTTAAAGGTCATGAAGCATACTTGGTTTCAAACTGCTTTTCAGAAAGCAACTTGCTGAACTATAAATTTTTCTAAGATTTTTGGACACGCTGCTCACCTTTCAGTGAAAATACTGTGATATATTGCAAGTGTTAGAGAATTAACTGACGGTGTGTGTATTTGGGTGACCATATAAAACGTAGTGTCTGCAGGATGGCTGCTACTGCTGTGCATTTTTTTGTAATATGTGCCATATTTGGTTTTGTTTCTTTATTTTTAAACAACCAACATGGCTTGAGCGTTTTTGCAAATACATCCAAAATACATCAGTGACACATGGGACAGTCCTATGGAGTAGGTGTGTATTTAACAGGGTGGGAGAAGAGGGGCTCCAGCTCCCATCAGCCTGGCAGGCAGGGCTGTGTCCCAGTTAGGTCAGGCCCAGGTCCTCTCGTGACTAATGTGGGGAGAAGGACCTGGGTCAGGCTGCCCTTGGACACACAGCGGCGCCAGATGCCAGCTGCTGCTCCCTCCCATCTCTCTTTGTACCAACGGCTGTGCCTTGGGTGTTCCACAGGTGTTGGTGTCCCATCCTATCTCCCACCTCTCCTGGGAAATGAGGATTTTCACTCCCTGTTCCCTTCCACTGAGTAGAACTGCCAGGCAGGACTTAAGCTGAGCAGCTCCACGAGGGACCAGTGCAAGATCTGCAGTGAGCAGATGAAGGGAAGCCTGGCAGAGCACCAGGAGCTGCAGCAGTGTAGGGGACCAAAGATGCGGACAGTCCCTGATGGTTGATAGTGCTACTTTCCCAGCCAAGGAGTGCCACTGGAATGTTATGATCCGGAGGTTCCTGAGCCAGCACTGTCCCCCAAGTTCTCAAAATATTCTCAGATTAACAGAACCAATGTCCCTCTGATCCTGCTTTCAGTTTCAGAAGCCAAGAGTCTGCAGTAAATTGTGTCTTTATGCAGTTCCATTTCAGGAGGCTTCACTCTGTGTAGGGCTGGTCCTGTGAGAGGGGCAAGCAAATATCATCAGTGCTGCTGACAAGAGCCCCGTGTTCCACTGCAGGCTGATATCATTGAACAACACATCCTTTCAGGGTGAGGTAGCTCTCTGGGATCTGGAGGGATGGGAGTGCCTTGCATCACCCTGCAGATCATTTTGGATGACAGCCTTGCTGCTGGACTTGGGAATTCCATCCAGCCTTCTTCAGCCAGAGCTTCACAGCTGAGCCACCCGCTAAAGGACTGGAGGAAATGTATAGAGAAGGGGCAAGGTCAGGTAACTTTAGGACACCAACAGGGTTATTGAAGAATCCATAAGGAGAAAATAATATAATAGTTGGTATGATTATGATATCATAATAGTGATACTGGTATCATATGAGTGAAACTTTTGAAGAAGTATTTAGAAATACTAAAATTTCTTCTGTTCCACGGCTGCACAAAAAAGGGCTTTGATTTCTTGAATTTACCAAGAGGAAGAAAGAAAAGGTTTTGCTTTCACAGATAGTTCTCAAAGGATTTAGTGGTTTTAGATGCTGGGAAATGTGTACAAACATCTTTAAGCAAGTAGTGTTCATTTTCAGAAGAGGATGGTTGCAGTTAATTTTTTAGAGGTGAGGTCCTCCCCATCTTAAGAAAGGGACGAGTGTACTGGAAACTCATTCCTCGGTACGTGGAATGTGTTCAAAGCAAATCAACATTTAAGAACTACATAACATTTCTTTCTGTATATAGGTTTAATCACAGCACATTCCTTCAGCAGTAATGAGAGCTGGTGGTATTATATCACATTCTTCCCCAGCTCCTGTAATGATATCAAGAAAGCAACAGAGCTCTGCCCCTATTATTAAGATTTTGTGAGTAAATTTAAAGGTTAAACTATTTTCCTGAGACAATTTTAAAAAAATAAATATAGTTTAAATTATCTGGGTTGTATTTATTTTTACTAGCCATTGTTTACTAAATTTCCCAGAGCCTGACGTGGTTGAATTATAGACACCACCCCAAGAGATCATGGATTTAGAGATGAGTTGATCAGTAGAGAATTGCACCTCCATTTCCTCTTTCCCTATGATGTATTTCCATTGTATGTGCAACTGATAATTCTAAATGCATATTTTGCCACCTAATGGTGTAGTTCTGAGAAATAAAGTATTTTAGCAGATTACACCTAGGCAACCCCAAATTTTTTAAAATTTATCAGGTTCAATTTTATCTAGAAAGGGATACATTTGAAGTATTTATGAAAGTCTGTCCCTTTCTTGTCACGTCAGTATTTTTTTCTTTTTTTTTGGTAAAACTTTGTTAATGTGGTTGAAACAAAAAAATAGAAAAATGAAATTGTGAAGAATAATGACTGTTTCTACCAGCAGTTTTCTCTGCCTCTTTGTTAATTTGCCTAATAACTCATTCCCTTTCAAAGCATTCATCAACACCTTTGCTTGCAAAGGGCATTGTTCTCCTGGTCTGCCTCTTTGGCACAGGTTTTTCTTCTAAACCTTCCCTAAGCCAATCATAACTTCTTACTGTAGCTAAAGTACTTCCTGAATTCATTGCACTTCCATCACATTTTTTGTCCTGTTTCTGAATGGAATTCTGTCCTCCATAAGGCTTTCTGTTACCTTCCCTGCTGCTCTTCTGTACAAAAGCAGCAAACCCTACTGCAGTTATGTATAAAATGCTTCTGCATTTCAGGAATGAAGATGAGGAACAGAAAATTTCACTTTGTACAAGATTCCTTTTTTCCCTTTGCAGATTATGAAAATTGTCAGACTGAAGGATTATTTGTGTTGCTGGTGAACGGAACAAACTACATTAAAGCATTGAGATGCACATGCTTAAATATCTGGTTTTTCTCTGTCACTGTTGCTGCTCAGAGACAAAGAGAGTTAACCCAGCAGTGGAGGACAAACCTATCGGAGTTCTGGGATGAAGAAACATGTCTAGACAGGGGCTCTGGTTCTCACTGGGGCTCCCTTTGGCATGCAGAGACAATGTTTATGCAAGAGGTCAAGATTCAATCCATTTCTCAAGCTGGAGCTGGAGATGAAGCTTCTCAGGAGAAGAAACTAGGAAGGAAATCTCCACCCATGCGCTGGCTACTGCAAAAGGGGACAGCAGCTTGAAGCAGAGACACCGTGGCCCTCTGAGACAGGATGTGTCTTGGGGAAATGATGTGTCTCTGAAGGGAAATGACTGCAGCTGTGGCTACAAAAAAAAATGCATGAGCTTCCATATCACAGGATTTTCCAGTGGTTAGTCACTAAGATAACTTTTAAGTCCATCCATCCAGAACAGATTAGTAACTGATGCACAGATATTCCATGCAGTTCTTTAGCCATGTTATTTCCTCATCATGTCCTGCAGGACAACACTATCCTAATATGACTTTAGCAGAAGAAGAAAAGGGAGATTTTAGAGACAGGCACTGAACATGGAATAAATAGATGTGTCACAATTTATTACTAGACAGGGGCTGAAATCCACTTTCTGAGGGGTAATTCTGAGGTGAGAAACCATGTCTTAGTGCCTGGGCAAAAGGCTGGAGGTGACACGGATGTGCCAGCCCCGCTCCTTGTGTAGCTCATGTCACAACTGTTCTCTGCTGCAGGAGGTGTCTCACAGCCCAGAACCCAGTGGCAGGTGCTGCACAGCATTTTAACAGCCCAGCATACAGGGCAGAGCCAAGCTTCAGTCTTTGAGCACAGTGACATATCTTAGGCTTAAAATACATTCCCTGACTTGTCTTACATCCGAAATTGGTGAGACTGCTGACTTGAAGTACAAAATCAGTCTCCAAAAGGTCTCTGTCTGAAAAATATTTCCTTTATTCTTCCATTATTTCCACTTATCTATCCATAGAACCCTATCAATAATACAATTTCTTTACCTGACTCTTGGATGACTGGCTTTGTCAAGTGCTTTGACAGCTACATGCTAAGTATTCCACCTGAAATTACTGAGGTTTCCTAAAGAACCACGTTCCCTTGTGCAATTGCTCTGTGCAACTTTCTCATGTTGTGTTGTGAATGAAGCAACTGCAGAATCTCATCTTTAGATTTCCTTGGCTGATACAAAATAGGTTCCTAGAAGACCTTACAGAAGAAGACAGTTGGAAACAGTCTCCTCTGAGTGACATGTATCAAGAACTTAGTTTACTACTGTGCTACATCTGTCTGCAGAGAGTGTCTGATTCAACTTGACACGGTGTGTATTGTCCCAGTGGAACAGAGCTCAGACAAATGAAGAGTTTTGGGGAAGAATCTTAGCCCAAATAAGTATTTAGAGTTGATATACAGAACTGTTTTAACCAAGCCACATTATTTAGCCACTAAAGGAATATCAAACCTTCTCCAATCTTTCTTACTCCCCGTGACCCAGCATCAATTTGAAATAATGATTTTGTCATCTGCAAGAGGTGAGCTGTAAAATATCCTATACTGCAATTCTGTGACTTTTAATTACAGCAGTGATGCTGAGAGCAGGGTGCCACTGCTGGGGATGCCAGCAGCTGACTCAGTCCTGCTGCTGTAAACTCAGCCCTTAGCCACCGTCGATCAGCAGTGATACACTGGCAGGTGTTGGCCTTGTTAAATCAGTCCTTGGTCTGCCCTGTTAACGCCCATCTTGCACCATAACCTCTGCTTAATGCTTTGGAAGAAGTAACAAATGTTCTATGATGCACCTTCCATCCATGCAGCCATGGCAGAGAAGCTTTCCTGGCTTCCCAAAAGCCCTGCAACATTGTCTGACAAGCCTTAATACTTTGGCATAATTAGCTGCTTCTCACTGGCCATCATGACTTGTCCAAACATCCAGAGATTAATGTTCCAAGCTTTACAGAATTCCATGTGTCAGGGGTTATGATGAGGTTTAAGAGGAGCAATTTATCCCATTCTAACCTGTTGCAGGGACTGTGGCTGTTAGAGACAAATGCAGCGACAGATAGGCAAGAGGCTGGCAGCAGACTCCTCTCAGGTTGGCAGGGAGAGCATCTTGGGGCAGCGTAAGCCACGTAAAACAGCCCCCACCTCACAGTTCTGATTTTTTCTGTTTCTTCAAGCAAGTGGAAGTTTTTCCATGTGTCTCGCTCAAGTTACTTCCAAAGCTTTCCATTCGAGAGACAAGATTAATTCCAGGAAATGTATCAAATTATAACAATATTGTGTACTCCTGCAGGTAGCTGAATCTGCAAGGTTCAAACCCAAAAATAGCTCACAAAGCCTTAACCCCAAGAGATGATTATTTTCTGCCGTGGGGAAGCAGGCACTAAGAGTCAGATGAGCTGTCTCAGACTGTGCAAACCACCTCTACTCACAGTTCTGGGAATTGCTGAAAGGAGCCCAGGCTGTCCAGCTTTGGAAACTGCTTTGTCTTACATGAAGTCTGGAGACATTTATAAACATGCTACATGAAAACTAAATCCATAAATAAGCTCAATCATGACACAAAAGCATTTGCAGGTTCAAGAAACTCAACAATCCCTCTTTTAGAAAAGAAATCTTATTTCTCAAACTTTCTGAACTGCAGAAATACCTAACCTATCCACAGGCTGTTCTGGCTTCCTTTGTGCTTTCTTTTAACGGAATTGCACACAAGTCCACTGTGAAATCAATTTGAGAGGATTTAAGATAGAGTTATCTCTAAAAATACCTCTAAAATATTTCATTTCAAAAGTTACAAAGCAAGGTTTTATGCCAGATAAGAAGAGCACAGATATTTAAGTAGGTTAGTGGGTCTAGTGAAGTGCTAAAAGTAACCTAAAGCAAAATCTGTCACCATGTGTCTTGAATCATTCCTTTATTCCACTCTTGAAAGCCTTTAAAATAGAACTGGAGGAAAGGTGTTTTTCTCCTTTTCTTTTTAGCATTAGAATTCCGGGGCAACGTGCCTAATTAGGCAATGTGTCTAATAAAAGATGGGAGGGCTTGGCTCTGCAGTCAGATATAACCCCCTGCAAGCAGGCACATCCAGCCCCTCTGTGCACATGTACTCATTCACTGACTGCAAAATTCAGGGTTTTTTTAGCAAATGTCATCTCTCATTTGTTCTGCAAAACATTGCACAGTTTGGTTGCTATAAATTTAACAAACATTTGGATTATGTTGCTAGAAAGACATTATGTTCCAATTTGGGTCTAATACACAGTGGGTTGGTTATGAGGAAGTAAGGTTTCCCTTTAGTTAAAGTGGTTTTTGTTGTTTTTTGGGGGGTTTTTTAATGTCATGTTTATTCCTGGGTTGCTTTTTTATGTTTGTAACTACAGCACACTGAATTCTGTTGGCATCTGCAAATCCGCTGTGCAATACAGCAGATCAAATTTTGTGTTCTGCAGCAGGGTAGGATATCTGCACGTGCTCTTGGTTGTACTGAAGAGAAAAATTTTTAAAGACAGTTTGGACAAAAGCTGCAGGAGTGGGCTGATTTGTTTTTTTTAAATAATTTCTAGGATCATTTGTTATTAAAATTGGGTTTATTAGAAGTTATTAGGCCCCCATTGTCAGTCTCCCTCAATCCCCTCTGTTTTTCCTTTCTGACTTAGTTTACATCTTGCAGAGTTGTTACCACTCCCCCTCTGCTTATATTTTCCTTTCCTAATCCCCGTCTGGCCCCAGACTGCAGGTGTTGATATACACTTAAGTACAGATGGGGTAATAGCATAAATACAAAAACAGTATTTGTACACAGAAGAAAAATTCCTGCTCCATTCAAGTTTGCAAAGCAGTTCTTCAGAAGTGGAATGTGGCTGTCTTGCCTGTCCCATCCCCCTGCCCTTATTTCCCTATATTGGTAATGTTCTCTCTCTTGTAAGTTGTGTGAACTGCAGCAATGGGGTTTTTTTAGCCATTAGGGGAAAGGAAATGACATATGGAGAGAATTCAAGTCCCTCCTCATTCCTAGAGAGTCTATCCAGAAAATCAGCGTGCTGAGCTCCATCCAAGTGTCGTTTCCTGCTCAGAATTGGGAAGGGGAGCTAGAGGTGGGAGGAGAGATGGATACGTAACATTAAATTGCTGCTTCTGATTAACAGCACATTCTGCACATGATTTCACAGTACTGCTTTGAACAGAATTGAGCCTCTGAAGCCCAAATATGTGTAGCAATCCACTGATGAAAGAGCTATTTTTACATCTGTTTCATATAGTGGGTAAAAATGAAGTGATTGGGATGGTGGAAATGTGCTTTGGAGATTACTGAAGATTTTCTGATAACTTTGTACCTCCAATCTTCCATATGCCCAAAGAACATTATTAATACTCCTGGTGGTACAGCTATTTTACCCCTGTGAAGCTGCACACAAAGCAGTCTGTTACAGAGAAAAAATTAGGCGGCTTTCCACTATTTTATATATATAAATAAATATGTATGTATGACCCAATGATTTTTATATATATATAAATAAATCAGAGTTTCAAAAGATGACTCCATAATTTTCATTTCACATTGCAATGCAAACTTAGAAAGATACGAAATAAAGGAGAATGATTCCTCATGACACTGCCTCGTTTGTTGAGCTCATAGGTGTGATCCAAAGTCCCCCACGGTGAAGTCAGTGCCATTGATTCTGCTTTCAGTGTGTCAGTCAATTGAAACTGTTCCCGATGCACGATTTACATATCACTTCTGGAGCTGGCCCATAGTTCTATTTAAAGGATCAGCACAACATTTTAATGTGGTCAAGCAAGATGTGCTTGGTGAGAATTAACAGGATTTTTCTCCATCCTGCTTTATTTTTTCTCTCCCCTCCTCATCCCTTTAAATCCCAGCTTCACTTCCCTCCCACTAATGACACTCCCTAGGGCAGTGGGTGAACTGCAACCTGGAGAGAGGCCATGGCTCTTCCACGAAATCTTCTGGTTTCTGCGGAAGAGCGTCCATTTCCTGGAGCCAGCCTGACACAGACAGTGCTCTGCAGTCAGAAACAGGACGGGAATCCAGTGACCCTTAATCCATAGGAAGTGCTACGAAACTCACAGCAAATCAATTCTCCCCCAGCTGTCCACAGGCTGAGTTTCTGCCCACCTCGTGTCAGTGCCATTCCCTGGATCAGTGAGAAGGAAGTGTTTTACAAACACAATGGACAACTTTGCACACTAGGAGCTGGAGTGTTCTTGAGAGTGGTTTTCCCTGAATTTCCAGTTTCAGGGGCTGCACCCCTCCCAGCCTAAGGAGGGGGTCCCCTAACTCCCTCTTAGCCTTGTTTCCTAATGTTCCTCTAAAGGCCAGAAGGTTAATGTGTTTCCTGTTAGGTTTTAAGTGAAAGTCCCGACATTTTCCTCTATAGGTCGATATCACTCGACACAATTAACCATCATTAATTACTTCTGTTTTGACTAACAGTGTCTCTTCCCCAACTTACACGCTTTCCAAAGTTTAGACCTGTACTTAAATCTACATCATACCTAATCACAAAAGAGCTTCAATACTCCTGGGATAATCCTATATTCAGCAAAAGGATAACTGTGACCAGAGGTGCCATGGGTTAACTGCAGGGACGGACATCAGGATTCCCAGGCTCCAGGTGAATTCTGCCAACAACTTTTTGAATGTCTGTGGATAACGTTCTTGTGTCTCAGTTTGCTCTGCTGTAAAATAGATTTAGAAACAGAAGAGATCTGTGAAATATTGTTGGGTAGTGAATTCCTTTTCCTGCAGAACTACAGCTGCTTCTTGCTGCTGATACACCACTGTGGTTCTGTGCAATTTAAATCATTCTGGATAGAGCAGCAGGAAGCAGCTTTGCTTAAGAGAATATTTCAGTCTAATTCACAGGAAAAGAAAAAATAGATTTCTATGGATTTAACAATTTCTAACTTTCCCACAGTTTAAACTGTTCTTCCTGCAGGGGAAAGTGAACAGACGTGCCACTGAACTGCAGAACTGCAAAGTCCCTGCGCTCCTTCCAGAGCCTGGCACCTTCGGGAACAGCAAATGGAACAATCAGCCAGGCAGCATCTGCTGCCATCAGAATTTCAGAGGCAGTTACGTTTGCTGAGAGGTCAGACTGCAATCTTGCCATCACTCCACAGATAAAATAGCAATTGCAACAACTGCATTCCAAGCCAGTTGATGTCAGCAGGGGTCTGTTATCGTTGCTCTCAGCACAGAGGAGCTGGCAGACTGACACACAGGCCACCAGACATTGATTCCAGCCCTTGTCCTGAATGAGGCATTTGACAAATAAAGAGGACGAGCTCTTAAATCTGACTGGGCTATGCACAAAAAAAAATTCCACCCCCCCCTGCAAAACCAAACCCAACAAACTAAAAACCAGAAGCAATAACAATTCTCCTCTTCCTTTTTGCTCCTACCACTTTTTTGAAGCTAGAGACGCAGCCTCGTGGGTGACTGTGATCGTAACCTCAGAAATAGTTTGCATTTTCTTAGAATAAGGAGTGACTCACCCCAGTCACTTACTCATAATCATTGTAGATTGTTGCTTGTGGACACACATGCTGCCAACAGGACTCACTGGTGGATAGGCTGAACACATTTTTCTTGGATAAAAACAAAGTCTCTGTCCCCAGAACGTTAATTATTAAGCCACTGAGCTGTCAGGCATCTAACAAAGAATGTGCAGTGTTCTATTATTAGCTCAATAGATTGGATAAACCTGAAACAAGTAATTCAGAAAAAAATAAATAGAGATAAAACTATTGAACAAGTGTTCTGCATTTACTATATACAGAGACAGAAAAGCCAAATTAATTGCATATGCCCAAAGACCAGTTAAAGGAGTTGTGTTTTTAAGGAACAGTACTTTGATTTTAAAGGGTCTTTTAAAATGTTGTATCTTATATTCGATATTTAATTTGGTTAAACAGTTAGGAGCTAGCACATAGATGCTTTGTGTAACCACGCCGAGCAGCCCGAAGCTGTAGCTCGGTGCTTTTTCCTCAGGAAAATGGAGCAGATCGCACCTGAGCGCTCCCGGCAGGATTCTGCCGCCCCGGCGGGGCTGCGGGTGCCGGCACCGCCCTCTGCCGGCGCCTGCGCTGCTGCACAGCGGGATCAGAGCCGGCACCCTGCACCCGCGAGTCCTTGCGGCACTGCCCCTACAAACCCCCAGACATCAAACATGGGCAAGGAACGATTCCTTTATTAAAGCTGACTTTGCATATTTGCTTTTAAAGTGGTTAATTCTTTCAGTTCTCTACAGTCACACAGAAAATCATGGTTTTCTAACCGCTGCTTTTAGGTGAAGGGTGGAGCTTTGCCGACAAAGGAAAGGACACAGGAGGCTTCACTGCGGATGCAGAAATGCCCTGTTTGGTCGACCCCCTACCCCCCCCTCCCCCCAAAACAGTCAAGACTCCAACATTACAAGAAAGGCGTTTCTCTCCCCTGTGCACAGGTATGGCAATGCCCGACTTGGGGACCTGGGGTGGCCCAGTTCTCACTTTGGCACTGCCCCCAGCGCTCCTGGGTGCCACCTGCAGCCTCACCCTTCAGTACACGGGGAGGCTGGGCTGGGAACAGACCACAGGCACAGTTCAGCTTCTTTAGAGACACCTCCAGTAAGGCTTAATGCACGCTGCAGCTTTTTTGGAGTTAAACAAAAACAGCTAAAGTTGGAAGTATGAAGGTCATCATTAACAGTTCAGGACAGTGTGTTTTTTGCAAGCCCATCTTCCTTTATAACAGGTAAAATCTGCAAGTCCTGCTGAAAGATCAGTTGCAGCAATGTGTCACCAAGACCAGGTTCTGAGCTGGATACAGGAACTCCCGCAGCTTCAATAGCCCAGCAGGACTATCATTAGGGCAGTGACTCACAGGGAGTGCTCTGCACAAAACAGTATTGTTGCTAACAAGACATATAGGACTGTAGATGCAGACAAATTATCTGCTGCCCTTTGTAACATTATCACAGTCAGCAATACCCAAGATCCAGAGAAGTCCCATGGATGAATGTCAGCACCAGCCTCGAGTCACTGGCCCGCCAAGTGTGGGACAGGGAGCAGCAGACCCACCCCACACTAACGAAAGCAAGAGTGATGTCATCTACATTAGCAATAACCCATTTAAAGAAGGCATTGTTAGCAGCACACAAGAGTGAATTCTTCATGAAGCATACCTGATCTTCCTTGGCTTGCCAAAGAGTTACACCCCAATCCACTTTTCTACGCATCTGCACTTCGAAATAAACTTGGAAGCACACAAAAGGTGACTAACACAGGAGACAAAACCAGATTCGTCTATCAGGTTCACCTAACAGAATAAAAGAGGGGTGGTTTTTTGTTTTTTTGTTTTTTTTTTTTATTCATTTATTTTTTTATTCCCCTCCATACATAAAGGTAGAAGCAAAGCCAATGGGAACTCTGGAAGAACTGCCTACATACCAGAATTTTCCCCCTTAACCTGTTATTAAAAAGTGACATGCTGTGGTTGAATTAAGTCATGTTTGTGAAACATCTAGCCCTGAACTCTGACCTCTCCTGCACCATCATTGGAGCTAGAGCTACTCAGTGAGCTGAGACAATAGTTATCCCAGCACATTTGACTCCTGGGAGGTTCAAGTTAAATAGCTCAATCCAAGTTTTTCCAAAAAGCTGGAAAACAGAATTACAGTTCTTCCTCTCCACTTAATACTCTTCTCCCTCCAAACCCCACCCTGCACAACCCCCTTGAGAGACAAAATGCATTCTTGTAAGTAATGACTTTAGAAATAAAAGGACAGCTGATCTCAAGACAAGGCCTTCATTTTTGCTCTCTAGAGCAGGCAACTGCTTCAAACTATTTCCTATGCTCTGTCCTAAGGCTGCCTGAACATGTACAGAACTGGTCAACTGCTGTACTTACCTCCCCTCTAAACTATTTCTTACAGTTAAGCAGCACTATAATCTTTAAATATTCCTCCAAGATGCTGAAGCTAATTTAGCTCAGTTACGCACTGGGTAAGAGGAGCCAGATTTCTATAGGAATTATCTGGAGAGAAGCAGCAATTCCTTGGTCCTGTAATAGAAGGCTGCTATAGGCAGAAATCAGAGCTTGGGGTGACCAAGCTGTTTTAAATCCACCATCTTCAGCATTGAATTTCTCATGGTTTAGACCTGCATTCATGCCATTATCAACTTTTGACTGAGTTTACTTACCCCATCAGTCAGCTTTTAAGAGAGCAAGTGACACAGTTCAATTTGATGTACTGGTAACACTTTATTGAACTTCAAGTAAGTCTTCTTTAAAAAGCCTGTTCAGTGTATTTATTACTGCAACAGGTCATGTAGAAGATAAAAGGTTATGGGGAGGCCTGCAGAGCAGTGGCTCAATGCTTTGTGAGAGGCCTGAATTGCTCACATGCATTCTTTCTCCTGACAAGGACAGAAACAGGAAGTATTTACAAGTATCTCTCAAAGAATGAGGTTTACATTTAGAAATTCACAGATATATAGAGTTTGAACTGTTCAAGTATGTTTCAGTTGGACAAAGTGCTACAGGACACAGAAAAAAAACAGTAAAGGCAAGAGGAACTATTAAGACAAAGAGGTGGCAGTCATTTGTGTGCTAAACCACCTGTAGGTGGTGGCAGCATGTGCAAGATCTAGAAGTTGAAAGAATTTGGGGTATTGTCCTGGATTTGGAAAGTGTAGCTCTCAGCAGTAGAGTCTGGTACAACATTTTGGTCTTCTTCCTCCTACAAGGAAAGAAAAGAAGAATGTTGAAATAGCAGTAGCCTTTTAATCTAGCAGTCAGTGCTGGAATAGAAAATAAAAGTGGAAAAGACCCCTGAAGCCACTTACTTCTGCTGAGAAATATTTCTCAATGATGGTGGATGAGGCTCTGTATACTTCTTCATTTTCATGTGACTGGAGAGCTTCAATTCTGTCTAGACCCCCACACTCCTCAATCATGAGGCAAAGCTTTTCAGTCTCATTAATCTTCTCAGCAGCCTGAAAGAGAAAAGTGTGGAATAATCTCAGGAAGGATACATGGCAGCAACTACTGGAGAGCCGTTAGCAACAACATGGACAATAATCAAGTACACTGCATCCACATACCAAGAAGATGTTGGAAACTGCATCCAGGATAACGAGCACAGTTTTGCTGTCTTTAGTTGAGAGAAGATTCAGTAGGGGTTCAAGAACACCAGCCTGAACAAGATACACAATCTGGTCAATTGTTCCACCACTTGTGTAGTTTGTCACAGCCCACACAGCTTCCTTCTGAGATTTGAAATCCCCCTGCAAAGGTAAAAGCAGAGTGTTTGAACACAGAGAAGTAACAGGAAAAGGCTCAACATAGTAAATATAGGTTTTGTTTACCTTCCTCAGAATGCCAATGAGATAAGGCACAAGACCATGGTCTACAACTCGCTGGATCTGATCCTGACGCCCAGCAGTGATGTTGGACATTGTCCAGGCTGCTTCTTTCTGAATGTTGTTTTTATGATGAGAAAGGAGACTCGGAAAGACAGCCAGTGCTCCCGAGTCAATAACAATCTGTGTCTGTTCATCAGTACCAGTGACAATATTTCCTATGGCTCTTAATGAAGGAGTCTGAAATAAAGATGAATAGAATACTTAGGAAAACTGTTCAAAACCAGATTATATTATAGTAAACACAGCTGTACTTGATGGCCATCCACTCTAACCTTCCCAGTTAACAGCATGCTCTACTATGAACAATGGGTTTTGGGCTCCTCATTAGCATTCCACAGGCAGACACTAATGTCTGCATGCAAAGACTGCACACCTTCCAAGGCCAGTCTGCAAACAACCACCCATGACAGAGCTTAGGGAAACTACCTGCTAAATACTAATGCAGTTTTATTATGCTCTAATTATAGTGTGCACAGAACACACTAGTAAACACTGTCCCTAGATTTTGGATCTGCAACAGCAATTTAAAGGCAAGCTTTACTGAATGTTGACTGTTGTGCTGGCCTGTGAGGTAAATCCAATGATTATATAAAGCAGCTTGATAGTCATCACCAGCAGCAGTCTGTCTCGTGTGGGGCAGCACCCAGGCAGGAGAGAAACTCAAGTCTCACTTCACATAAATTAGAACAGGCACCTGACTGATGTATGAAAAGAGCCACTCAGTTACACGAACACGACTCTCCCTAACTGCAGTTCTAGCCATGATTCAAATCAAGCAACAGCAGCCTGTATATCCAATAACTTACCATTATTGGCAGTTCACTACATCCCAGGAGTCTCACAAGTTGTGGCACCAATCCAGTTTTCACAACAACTTCTATCCTGTCGTTGGAACCGTCTGTGAGGTAGGAAATTGCCCAACATGTGTCTGCCAACACCTCAGGGTCATCATGGTGTAGGAGCCGGACAAGAGTTGGAAGGATCTGCTGGATGGCTTCGATGGGAGGTGCAGGATTCTTATTGCGACACAGGTTTGAGAGGGTCCACGTAACATTCCGTAAATATCCAGACTGCCACGGTTGAAATAAATGGTTAGCAATAGTTTAGCTAGGTTTTACTCAGTAATTGTAACTTGAGTCACTCTGCACACTTACAGCCAGGGAAGAGAGGTCAGGAACAGCGAGGAGACTCAGCAGTGGCTCAATTGCACCATATTTAATAACCAGGTCTCTGTAGGCAGAACCATCCCCTGGAAAAAAAAACAAGAAAAAAAGCCAGGTGAAGACCAGAAAAAGAGGGACGTGTGTACACAGAACCACTGTGTGTTAGAGGATTAATTCTTCTACTCTTTAAGAATGGCTAGAGAAAATAAGAAGCAGCAAGAGGACAAAAAGACTACTGCCATGGTTAAGTCACATGACAAGCATGTTCAATCAAGCTACTGGGCTTAACCTTTAGTGTTGGAAGAAGAGGTAATGCAGAGTATGTTTTCTATACAGCTTTTTTTAAGAGTTCATAACCATGCAGGGTCTTGCGTGTTTCTTTGAAGACAATTTTAAGTGCTACACTAGAACAGAGCTTTCCCTGCAATATGGGACTTGAAAGGCATTGTAATCATCGGCTGCATGATTGGGTGCTACAGAATAATGCTGATGGAATATCAGAGTTTGACTGAGAATTCTATTGCAAAGTATAATAAATACCTCATAATTGAGTTTAAAACTCAAAGGACAAACTTTAAAGAAAACCCCACTCAAACAAGTGGGGCTTTTAAACAAGATAATTTTCTCTGTATGAAGTTTCACTGTTCTCTAAGGCACAGCCATTGCCTAATGCAGCAGGTACAATATTTAACTATTTTATTTATTTTGACCATTTTTTAATAACTGGATCCAACACAGGCAGATCAAGCAATCATGAAAGAAGCATGAGAAACTTCGGTATATTGATACTTTCCCATCAGCAAGCGTGTCAAAGCAAGGAATATTGGCCATCACATACACAATTGCTTGAGTCACTGCTTCCCACCTTCCCCCTTCTAGTAAACACACAGAGCAGAGCTCATTGCTGAGTCACAAAAACACTGAGATGTCTGAAAAAGGTCTGTGTTGTAGCATGATTAGAGATCCATCAAATCTGAGTTGAAATCTGGAAGCAGTGCCCACAACACAACCCGCAGACTGTGCCAGGCATTGCATGAGCCTTCTCATACCAGGTTTGAAGACAAAGAGCTGCCTGCAGCATGCTCTGCAATGCTGGGCATGTCATGACTGGAAAGCCACTGGGGCAGAGCTCCCAGGCAGCTCAGCACAGAGCATGGCACAGCAGGAGTGATGTCCTCTCACGACAGATAAGGGCACAGGTCTGAATTAGAGCTGTGCAGCACATGGACATACCTGCAATATTCCCTAAGGCCCACACAGCCTGCTCACTGATGTGGGTGTGTGGAGAGGCCAGCAGGGAAATGAAGGCTGGAATTGCCCCACCATCCACCACTGCCCTGGTTTGCTCTGACGTGCCAGAGGCGATGTTGGTGAGCGCCCAGGCAGATTCAAATTGGATGGGGCTGCAGTCTGCTCTGCCCAGGAATGAGACGAACTTCGGGATCAAACCAGCCCGAATTATGTTGTCTATTGGGGGTTGCTTCTCTCTTGAGAGGAGTTTCCTAAGGAGGAAGGCAAACAGGAAGCATTATTTTTGCCTGCAGACTTCTGAACAACGAATTGAAGTCTTAAAAGCACCATATAAAAAACGATTAGCATTGTCTTAACATTCAGAGAAGGCAACACAACACAGCATGAAGGAGAAATGCAGACAAGCTGAACACTGGCTTTCTAGGCCTCTGCTAACATTGGGTTTGGCATGTCTTCATTATGTGAGAGGTTCTGGTCAGACTCTGAAGTAAAGCAGACCTGCAAGAGTCATAAAACATCTGAATTGCTAGAGGCTTCTCAGCAGAGAGAGGTTAATGACTACCAGGAGCAGCACTGCAGCAATATGGAAGCTTGCTAAAGGATATTTTAGATTTGGAAGGAGAAACAAACTTGGCAAACTTCAAACAGCAGTCATCTTACTGTTCACATTATGCTAAGGTGGATCACCACACTCACATATCAGAGCCAAGTGTTAACACAGTTTAAAAGGTACCTTACTTTGCTATAACAAAGGATTTACTTTAATTACTCCTTCAAATCTAAGGTGAGTACTGCTTAATTTGCCACCACTAGAGTGAATTACTTCTTCCTATTAAAATATTCAGGCACTTTAAATATTCAAAAGCCACATGGTTTCAACAAAATTATGCCAAAGTTATGGGTACCTCAACATTGTATATAAGACTGGGTATTTGTTGAAATACTGCCTGGTAAGAAAGACATAAGCAGCCACTTAGGCTCATAAGTCAATTCTCTCACCTTGCCTAGGTACTGGCTTGCACAGCTGAGGTGGTTTCCTCTGAACTGCTTACCTGGCAGCTTGAGTAGCCTGTAGCTGAAGCTCCATATTATTACTATTAACTCCTTTGACTATTTCTTCAACTGACCAATGTGCCAAAACCTGTACAAGAAAAAGTTACATGAATGCTTCAGTGGGAGAGTCATGTGTATTCCTGACCACAGAGGGCTCTTACACAATACCACGAATAGGCCCCAATTTACAGCCACTTCCCTTAGTACCACCATGTCATATTTCAAAACCTTATCAGCTACAGCTTTATTTACACTTATCTGAACTGCTGAAAGCTCTTTTAACCAAGTACTTCATACCAGTTTTGCTAGGCTTAAAACGTAGCTTCAGCCAGCTGTGTTTAAGAGTGCTGTCCATTAGAGGTGATAGTACAGGCCCGAGTTCTCAATGCACATGCAGTAGTGCTGTCCCGCCCTCCAGAAGGGATTCATGCTGGCCTGGCTGCAGGAGCTTGGACTGCAAGACTCTCCAAGCGCATCTGTTCCAAGTGCCCACTTACCTGGTTGCCTCTGTTTTCCTGAAGGGGAGAAGTAGCATCGTCTGGTAAAGTGTTCACATTTCTTCTTTTAAGCATCTGGTCATCTTTCTTAGCTTTTCTCAGCTCCACATTGACTTCAATGCGCCGCCTTCTCATTTCCTGGATGATAAATATTCAGAGTAAGTTCTTGGCTTTTGGAACTTAGGTTTAAAGAGACAATGGCTGGCTTAAGTACTAATTACACCAGAGTACTCACTGTGCTATCCTTTCCTTTGTTCTTGAATCTGTTCAGTCGGGCTGATGGTGTATTGGCATTCTCATTAGTAGACATCTTGCTTGCTAGATTTTTGAGCGGGATAAATAAAAACAAGCCTGAAAACAGAGCAAAGAAACAGCAAGTTTACTCCACAAAAGTTAAATTTTAAAAATTGGATCAGTACTCAAGAATGAGAGGCACTTGCTTGTATTAATACTGTAACAACCTCTGACTTGATCAACAGCTGTCTCTTTAAACAGCCAGATGTTACAACAAGCTCCAGCATCAACACAAAAGCAGAAGACTCACACGATTTTAAGACACTTTAAACCAAATACTACTAGGTATTATTTTTAGGAACAAGATAGAGTTTCCTCCCCACGGACAACACACACACTCTGTTAAATACTATTTTCACTGTCACGTACGTGTACTGCACAGGACCCCACCCCGACCTTTTTAGACGAGAACAGCGAGCTCTCGCACTGGGAAGCCCCCCCCGGGAGCGTTTGCCATGTCGGTGCAGCCAGCAGCACATAACAACGGCTACACGGGTAACGAGGCAAACCCCTGTACCTCGGCCATCCCCAGCGTAACCCACTGCATAAGAACTGGCTTCGCTTCGGCCACAGCCCCGCGAAGCGACAGCCCACCCAGGCTGGATACACCAGCCCTGTCAGCCCCAGTGCAGACAGCGGAGACGCGGGAGCCTCCGGAAAGAGGCCCCGGCAGGAACTGCCGGCGGAGCACGGCCCTCTCCAACAGGGCAGCGTAGGGCCCGCGTCCCCGCCGCCCCATACTCAGCTCCTGATCCCAGCCCCGCACCTCGGCCGGGGACACCGCCGGTCGCTCCGCTGCTGCCGCACGCTGCCGCACGCTGCCACTGCCCACGGCTGCCCCACGCGGCATTTAAATTTCCCGCGGCCGCGCCCTGCCATTGGCCAGTTCGAGCCAAAGCAGGCTTCTGATTGGCCGGTTTGAAAGCAGCCCGGCTCGTGGGGACGAGGATCGCCCTCCCGGAAGAGCCCGCCGGACATGACGTCTCACACGCCCTGGTACTACAGATCCCGGCGTGCCCCGCGCGGGTAAGGTGGGCAAGTCTGCGTGGGCGCGGCGCGGGGCACGCCGGGAGTTGTAGTGCGAGGCGCTGGGCTCGGCGAGATCGCGGGACAGAACGGGGGGAGCGGGATCGGGGAGTTGTATCCCTAGAGGGGTCTCTCTCTGAGCCGTTTGAGGCAGAAACATCCATTCCCTCATGAAGAGCGCAGATTCTGCCTCAGTAACCAGCAGGGCACCACAGGCTTCTCCTGGGACAAGGGCATGTAGTGACAGGACGAGGGGTAATGGCTTGAAAGAGAGTGGGTTTCGATGGGATATAAGGAAGAAATTCCTGTGAGGATGGTGAGGCCCTGGCACAGGTTCCCAGAGATGCTGTGGCTGCCCCATCCCTGGAAGTATCGAAGGCCAGGTTGGATGGGGCTCCAAGCAACCTGGAATAATGGAAGGTGTCTCTGCCCGTGGCAGGGAGTGGAACTGGATCAGCTTTAAGGTCCCTTCCAACCCAAACCATTTTGTGATTCCGTCATTCCATGGCTCCACGACTCATTTAATGTCTCCTAGAAATGTGGTGCACAGGAATGTAAAGAAAAGGGGATATGAAATTGCAGTTGAAAGCAGTTCTACAGCCATCAACGCAGATGAAAATGAAATCATGCAGAATAACGAAAGAAAAGGATTCCTGCCCTTGTGGCAGGGCCTGAAAAGGGATGGGATTGTTCCTGATGGGTTTGGCCTGCTTATGAGGGATGGAATACAAAAGAACACTGATTTTCACAGGAGCTATAATTCAAACCGTAAAACTGTAGGGAAAACAAGACTGACAGCAACTCTGACATTTCAAGACACCTATAAGGTATAACTCAGAAGTGTCAGGGATGCACATTCATACGTCTGTGTGCTAAGCCATCACATTAAACCACTTATACCCATCTGTAGGTGCACACAAGTGTGGAGGATGTTTGCTGAGGAGCAGGAATTAACAGTGATGTCTCATACAGCTTTGGTATCGTTTTGGGCCTTACAGTGCTGAGCTTTGTAAAAAAAATCCACAAAAACAAGAGCAAGCAAGTCATGTTGAGAGAAGAGAAAGCACATTACTAACAAATGGAGACCTTTAACAAGACAACAAGACTAGTTTGACAGAAAAAAAAGGCAGTTCAAAAGCAGAAATGGAGGTAAAACACCTGCTCTCCTGAAGGACCGTAGGGTTGGCATGAAGAAATTCCATTGGGTAGTGAATCGCTGGCAGTACATCGTCTGGAGCAGTGAAATCTGCACCCATCTTGCAGGTGTTGAGGGCGGGGAGAGGGCTGGCAGTGCCTCAGACCCCCGAGGGGGCTGTGTGCGAGGTGCTGCAGGCGGTGTGGGCTGTGAGGGAGGTGACAGCTCCAAAGGCTCTTACCAGCACAGTGAAGCGACAGAGAGGTGGAGGGAGACGGGGCAGTTGGGGCAGGACAGCGGCCAAGCAGGGGCTGAGGTTATGGGGCAGCGGAGGATGTGTATGAGGCGGGGATAAGGGCCGTGAGAGGTCACAGAGCCCTGAGGAGGGACGGTCCCGTGAGGGGAGAAGGCCGAGCGTGGAGCCGCCGGGACTGGATGGAGTTACCGGCCACAGCACAGGAGCCACGGCCGGGCCCGTGAGGGGAAGTTTAAAGACGCGGGAAAGGAGGGCGGGACAGGAGGGCGGCGGTGGCCGGGGGTCCCCGGGACAGTGGGGCAGCCCTGAACGGGTCCCCTCAAGCTGCCGAGCGCGCGGAGGGCGAGAACCCGCCCTGGCCGGGGGGCGGGGCCAGCGCCGGCCGGGCGGGGCTCTTAGCAGGCGGCGCGCGGAGGTTTTGTTGGGTGACCCAGTGGCCTAATGGATAAGGCATCAGCCTCCGGAGCTGGGGATTGTGGGTTCGAGTCCCATCTGGGTCGTGCCATACATGTTTTGTGGCTCCGCGGGGACAGGGTTAGCCCGCAGCCACCCGACTCTTTTACTCGCAGTCGCCCGGGTCCGGCCCTCGGCCTCTTCCGTGCCCTGGCACCGCGTCTCGCTTGGGGCCGCCGCCCTCTCCGTGCGTCCCGCGCGGTTCCTGCCCGTGGCTCCCGCTCCCATCCCGGACCTCCGGGAGAGCCGCAGCCGGGGGGGCTCCCGAGCCCGGCCGTGGCCGCGGCGCTGTCCGTCCGCGTTTTGCCCAGCCCCGCTGAGAGAGCTTTTTCCATCTCCGTTGCTCGAGCATCCTGAGGCTGCTGGAATGCTGGGAATATTCCAAACACCGCTGCTGTGCTCTTAATGGAGATCCTGTCCGGGTAAAGAGTCTAGGGAAACAGTGCAGACACAGCCGTACATGAATGAGGGTTGAACTACGCCACCGCCTAATTCAGCAAAATAATTCCTGTCATACAGGTCTGTGGGATGCTCACGTGTGTGTGTCCGTCCGTCCACCCACCGACCCATCATCTATCCATCCATCCGTCCGTCCGTCCTCCTCCCTCCCTCCGTCCCTCCCCAGTGCAAGCACTCACACTCCAGCTTCTCCTGCTTGCTGCAGGTACCTACTGGTCACAAAAGGAACGTAGGAGCCCTTCTCTTTCTCATCCTCAGTTTACATTCCTATTCCCATAATAGCTATCTTGGGATACTTCTGGAATTAAAATGTTTCAAATAACAGAGGAAAACAAGGATTAATAAGCATTGCAATAGAAATGTAACTCCTTGAGTAACAGATGTGGTGAAATGTCATTTATTTTCCACACTATTCTGGTGAATTTTCTGTATCTTCACCCATCACTGCTGGAGACAAAGCCCTGAGCTTTTAAGAATCCTATTGAAATGCTTAATTAAGGCAGGACAAAACAAACCGCTTAAACTAAGCAACACTGAATCCCATGCCACAGGCATTGCTGAGGGTTAGATTTTTTGTCAAGGATGGCTTTCAGGAGCCTTTCAGTGCCTTTATTGAATTTTTAAGTTGTTCGTTGTCCCTTAAAGTCATGAGCAGCTTCCACAGCACCCGGCAGCAGCTGGTGACTTAAACTGTCACAATGGAAATCTTGTGTAGCAACAAGGTCACTTAGAAATAAGCCTTCTTAATTCAGTAATCCGAATCAGGGCTGGCTTGGTGTGTGAAAACTTGCAGAGTTCTTCATGCTGGCAGAGAGAGATTTTAAAATAAAGCTGTATGGGATCAGCAGAGCTTTCCCTTGGACTGGACAGTCACTACTGCATTTTTCAGTCTGAAAAGAATCACTGAAACTGGTTCCTTAAATTAAAAGAGGGGATTAGCAGCTCTATCACTGGAGGTGGCCAGAAATCCCCAGATATGTTCCATTGCCATGCACATCCTTTACAGACCCTGCATCCCAGGGGTTTGGTGTGTTCCAGCACGTTCCAATTCCCCTGCAGAATGCAGTTCTCCATAGACAGGAAAACCAGACTTGTTCCCTATGATTTTTTTCTACAGAGGGCAAGACTCTCCCCGAAATAAAGATCTGCTGCCAAAGCCATGCATGGGTGTGTTATTCCCAGGACACAGGTGATGCAGCCAGGGAGTTGCATCCCGATGGGAAGGAGCACATTCCTCCCAGGCAGGGCTGGTGGAGGCAGCAGCTTGGTCTTGCTCCAGTGGGCTGTCCAGTGAGTGATTCCCGTTTCCCCTCAGGCTGCCTCTCATTAGCATGAATCGGGGGAAGGGCATAAAAGGCTCCAGTTCATTTTGAGTCTGGAAAAACTTTACTTCAAAATGACAACCCAAGTGTTCTGGCTCCTCTGCTTTGTCATTAGATCATCTTCTGGTAAGTCTGTTACCTTCGGAGCGGGGCTGGGGCATGTCTGCCTTGGGAATCAGGGGAGGCTAAAGACATTCCTACAGATTCTTGCCTGAGCAGCCCCCCAGGCTGTAGCCTTTTCAGCAAGTAAGGGCTCAAGAATGAAATATTTCAACGTGTTTGTGGGATGGGAATGGAAATTGCAGTATTTAATTTGTCAGCATTGGGAAGAACTAAGAGCACCTGGCAGAAGCAGGCAGGGAGCTGGTGCTCTGTCCTGCCAGCCATCAGTGGCAGGTGAAGTTGGATTTGCTTCTGCATCTGCTTTTTCTGTAATTTGTATGTGACCTTTCTCTTTTATTCCCCTTCACCTGTAACTCCAGGTGTCTGCCTGACTTCAGCATGCTCAGTGTGCCCTGTGTGCCTGCAGCAAGCTGTCCTGAGTGGATTTATTTGGGTTTTAGTGCCTCACTGACAGAACAGAAATAGCATTTACATCTGTTCCACTGGGATTTGGTTATGTTGCAGTTGTATTTCTTAGGTTGCAACAACTAGACAGGAATATGCTGGTACAGGAGGAGGAACCTCAAGGTCCTGAAGAGATTGAGTAGAGAAAAATGAACTATTTCTTGATACAATCCGTGACTAGGAAGGCGTGATAAAACGGTAGAAGAGTTTATTTACATTTCAAGTCTGAGACACCTGTTCAGAGGGCACAGCTTCATACTGAACCATCTCCAAACCCCCCTTGCCTGCTGCTGTCTGCAGCTTGGACTTCTTCCACCCCTCTCTCCATGGACATTCTTTTGACTTTACGTGTGGCCAGCCCAAATATCAGGGAATCTTTCCCATGACAGCAGCTGGTGAGAGCACAGGGGGAGAAGTGGCAAGGTCAGCAGTTGAGTCAGTTATAGGAGATAAACCAGGACGTTGTTCATCTGTGTATGTCAAATCTCTCTTTTCACACAAGGAGCTGGGATCAGCCTCCTACACAGAATAACCACGGCCGTGAACACCAGACAGAGGCTGTGTGTGGGTGAGCTGTGTGAAAACTCTGCTGGCTCACTCCAGGCATGCAGGGAAGGGCTAAAGGAAAAGGAAAATGGACTGCCAGGGGAAATTTCTCTCCTGCCAGGCTAAACATTTTGGTCATTTTCCTTTGTGAGGTTCAAGGGATCAAGGTGAAGGGATAAATGAAAGTGTAGGTGACTCCCCAGCTTGTGTGGACAATGCCATTAAGTTATTTTTTCACTGGATTCCCAGATACTTCCTCTGTTTCTCAACCCTTGTCCTCTCAAATCAAGCAAAGCCTTGAAATAATTGTTACTCAGCAGCACTAGCCTAATTACTGCTACTATATACTCCATAGTGCACAAGTCAGAGGGCCAAAACTGTGGGTAAAGACCTTTCCAGTAGTATCCAAAGCTGCTGGAGAGTCTGGATGACATTGTCCACAGGCATCCCATGGATGGGAAAACCAAATAGTTCTGCTGTCATGGTCTTTTAAACAAGCATCCCAAATGGCAACGTGAACCTTGTTTCCTCAGATGCTCCCTGGAGATTCAGGGGTTTGAGAAAAGGGTTTGTTTTTAATTTGCAACAATAATAAAGTAAAAATGCAAATCTCCTGTTTTGCTCACACAGCTGCATTCCCTGTACTGGGCCTTCCCTGTCTGAGTACAGAGGAACGAGGAGCTCTACTGTGGTTCATCTGTTGAGCTATTTATCAGGTTTTTGTCTTATTGTTGGAGGCCTCACTTATGGATTAGAGCCTCAAATTTTCCCATTCTGAAGCACGTGGAATAAAAGATTTATAAATGCTGATTTTCCCTCTCCTTTTTTGCGTTTAGGATCCCTGCCCTATGCTGAGAAACCCGGCCAGGCCCTCAGCAAAGATGTTTTTAGTTCAGCAGCTGCTGCTCACGGCCAGGTGAAGGTGCCAGCCCGGGGCACGGGCGGTACCAGCGGGAATCCCAGCTCAGGCCGGCTCCCGGGAATGCCTCCCGCCCACCCGCAGCGGCCGAAGCCCCCGGGAATCCCCTCCCTCGAGTCCCACAAGAAGAAACGTGCCGAGCCTTCCCTGGAAAACAGCACCGGGCTGAGGAAGCAGCACCGGCAGCACGGAGGGGTCCTGCCCCCGGCGAGCCCGGCCCAGGGGGCTTCTCCCGGCCCCCCGGACTCCGGCCGGGCCAACAGGAAGCACACGGACCGGCGGCTGGCCGAGGCTGCCAACAGCGTCTGGGCTCGTGCCCTCCACCCCGCGCCTTCCCATCCAAAGGCCACGTCCCTGCTGGAAGCTCATCATTTCCCAGACTCCGGAACAGTGGAGTCAAATGATCCTAACACACTGCACCACTTCAACCGACCAGGGAAGGCAATCCCCTACAAACACCCCGAGCCCTTCACGAGGATCCCCAAACCCTCCTGGGTCACCAACCGCTGGTCACCCAGCTCGATGTACCTGGGTGTGCTCAGCAAAGGTAGGGGACAAGCTGCCAGAACTTCCCAAAGGCTGTGGGGCACAATGGGATGGGAGATCCCCAAAAGGCCCGTTGCTGTCCCTCAGTCTGTGTTCCTGTTGTAGATGGTGAGAAGGAGAAGGTGTGTCTGACCGAGTGCAGGAAGGAGCGGGATGAAGTGGAGGCCTTTTGTTCCAGCGAGTTTGGTAGGTGGTGTCCCCCTCAATCCACAGGGACAGAGAACCTTCTGTCCACTTGTCACTGATACTGCACTTCTGCTTTTAAAATACTGTGCTTAAGATACAGTAAGTATGTTAAATAATTATCAAGTTTTCAAAAAGGACCCATCACAGCTCTTCATAAACATACTTACCTTACCCTTTCCCTACCTTGGGCTAGTACTGCCCTTTTTTTTGTTTCCTCTGGAGGAACAGCGTCCTTGAGACTAGTCAATGGAACTCAAAAGACCAATTGTTTTAGATACCCTCAGATTAAACACTGCAGCTGGGTTATTTATCTTTTGCTATTTAGAGCTAGTTTGATTTTGGGGATTGAAGTTTGAAATTAAAATAAAATGGTGAACCAAACAGAAATAAGACTGATCTTCTCTCTAGAGAGGATTCTTCTTGAAGGTCCTTAGGATTCAGTGTCTTTAGTCCTTGTGTCCATGTTGATGTAACTAAAGGTGGCAGGAATCAGCCTGGTATTTTTGTACAGATTGTCTAAGGACAAGCATTTTCTGACTGAAACCCTGCCTTGTGCTTCGAAGTTGTGAAACAGATACCAACTTTTTCTCACAGTATTTTAAGAGATAAGGAAAATACAAACCCAGTGGTAACAGATGTTTCCATTTGTAGAACATAAACACGTTAGGAGACATCTGTTTTCTCTAAATGGAGAAGCCAGGAAGTGCTTTCTACAAATGCTGTCCTGCTTTGGTTTTTATCACTCTCATGCATTCCTGTCCAACGTGGGCTTCACAGCAACCCGACCTTTGTGTGTTTTAGCCCTTAACCAACAGCAGCCTTGTTCTGCTCCTAAGTTGAAAAGACAGGTAGGAAAAAGTATGAGCAACAAATGAGCCAAGGTTCCACAGCAGCGATCAGAGAGCTTTTCCTTTCCTCACAGTTTGGTACAGATGACAGAACAAATGACTGCATCAGAGTTCTCCCCCTGATGCAGGTGTAATGCCAGGTGCAGTAGCCCCACTAACACGGTGCTGTTTTCCCATTCTTGCACTCAGTTCAGCACTTGCCAGAGCCAGAAACTGGGAGAACAGCATGAAGTGATTGTCTGAGCTCCCAACACAACTTACTTGGTGCCCTTGTCTCTTGGTATGACAAGAGCCTTTTATTTCAAAAGCCAAAGTATTTCATTACCAGCTTGGCTTTGTGCTTCATTGGGAAGTTTTAAATTCGAAAATTTTACTTTGTTAGGTAAATATGCCCACTTTTTGTGTATCAGGATAGAAAATGGTACTAAACCCATCACTTTCTTCACTAAGAAACATCTCAGACCTGGAAAGCACAAAGTTTGCAAAGCAGCAAAACTTCAGGCAATCACCTCACCAGATGTGATTATTTGAAGCAATTCCTACTGCCCACTCCTGAGCCAAAGGATTCCTGCTGACACTTCCTTTACAGCATTTTAAATTACAGCCTTCACACATACCCTTACGACTGCCACGATATAAAATCTGATCCTTTTTTTCCCTCTCCCTTAAAACAGCAGTGAATGGAATTGTTTATAACCTGGAAAGCCTGGGGAATGGAGTCCGCTGGATCACCCTCTTGGTAGACAGTGATGGATTGTACAAGATGAGTCGCCTGTATGTCACTCCTGACGCCGCCTTCTTCCGAGTTCACATCCTGGTTGTGGATACTTTAAACTGCAGTAAACCGTGTCCAGACTTTAAACTCGGTAAATCATTCCAGCTAAATCCATCCTGCTATTCCTCTGCATGCACTGCAATCTTAGTCTGCCCTACTTTAATAGGCTTAGCCTGAATTGTTGGGAAAATTTGGAAGAAAAGTATTTACTCAAAGTGGAGGCTTTTTTCCATCCAAGTTTCTCAAAACTTTCACAAGAAAACCAGCTGCATGAAGAAGTCAGGTACTAGCGTAGCCCTTTCTTAACTTTGTCCAGTTCCAAAATGATGACAAGTTTTCAGGATTCCTAAAGCAATACAAGCAGGAGTTTAAGCTGGTGTCTTTGTAAGTAGTTCAGTTTTCCTTCTAACTGTAAGTTTATCAAATACCAGCATTTCCCCCAACAGTAAACCATCATTTCCATGCCAGCACCACCCACAGGTCCCAGTGGAGCTCAGGGCACTGCTGTAGATACCCCACGTTCAGGATGTTTCCACAGGCACAACTTCACCTCTGTTCCCAGCCTTGGTGCCCTCGGAATGACCCCCCATTCCCTGTGGCTCAGCAGCCGCATTTGTTTTGTTTTTGTTGTTGCAGGCAGCAGGTACATCGTGATGGGGCACATCTACCACAAGCGCCGGCAGGTGCCCGCCGAGCTGCTGCCGGCCCTGCGCGGGCGCCTGCGCCCGGGGGACGGCTGGGTCGGGAGCAGCAGCAGCTACGTCAGGAGATTCAACAGGAAAAGGGATCTCAGGGTGCGGGCAGCGCGCTCCAAGTGCCCATAAAGCTCCGGGGGCTCCGTCCAGGACGTGGGAGCAGCAGGATCCACACTCAGAGCACACCTGGCCGTGGGCAGCGCTCTCGTCTGGAACTGGCTGCCATCCAACACCTGCTTTTGTGCTTTAGCAAACACTGGGTGCCTCGAGCAGGCAGCCCTGCTGAGGTTTAGCACAGAAGTCAGTCTAGGGAATGTTAACTGGCCATGAATTTGCTCCAGCTGCTTTCAGAGCCACAGGTTATTGTAGCTTCCCCCTGCTGCAGTGTGCCCCGAATAATCTGTAGTAACTGTAATACAAAATTCTGTCAGCTTCATCCTCAGTACACAACAACTGCACTTTGAACCCTTCACCTTGAACACATTAGATGATGCCACAGCTTTATCTACACAGGATGTTCACTGTGCTTTCACAGTTCTGCCTGAAGTATCACATGCATTCGACTTCAGAGAAACCAACACCACTAAGTACCATTTGTATTATTTTTGTCTCCTCAACCATGTCCATGGTACTTCTGAAAATTACACCATTCTTCCAGCAGAGCTGGATGTTCACACAAAGCATTCAGAATAGAGTGTAATGATTTGAGTATATGAACACCCTGACTGAAAGCAGATCAAGAACTGCACAACACAAACGCCCAGCTGGGTTTGCAAGCGACGGTGCAGGGAATGCAAAAGTGCCAGGGAATGCAAAATGAGCATGGGCTGCACACTCTGGGTGTGTCTGGGCACTTTGGCCCAGAGCTGTACTGAGTGCCATTCCCCAGGAGAAATACTGCCAAGCTTGTACTTGCACATTGGTAAAGTTACTTTTTAAATCCAAAAGACAATATTTTAGTACCTTTAATGTGGTGGAATTGAGATGTTTGTTGTTCCCAGCCAGTATTCGCAGATAGCAAGTCTGTAAAAGAAACTAATAAAATGCACATGAGGTTCTGCTTTCACTGTCTCCTGGGTTCTGGAAGACCCAAAAAGCTTATGTAATGATATTACACAAAGGCATCTCCTAGTGTGACAAGTTGGCTGAGGATTTGATACATATTTCTATTAAGAAATGTAAAAAATGCAGTACAGCTTAAAACCCCACACATGCAGTGATACGATGCAACCTGCCACAGGAAGCAGTGGCTTCTATAGAAGCACTTTCTGTTTTGAAACAAAGCTAGTTCTGACACACTACACTTGTCACACACTTCCGCAGCTTGATTTAGTGTCACTGAAAAGCCACAGAGCAGGGGATGGGACAGGCCATGCTGTATCAGGTATTTTTTAATATGGAGACAAATACCAAGAGCAAACATCCCGTATTTGGGACCCAAAAGGCTCTCACTGGAGGACAGAAATTTACTCATAGCATGAGCCTACCTAAATAATACACTGTCTCACTTTTGCTATGTGAAAAACTGCATGGAGCACAGCACGGATTGATGGAATTTTCCTGAGAGAATCTGAGGGGGTTTTGATTTGGCAGGAGGACTCTTCTGGCAATGAATCAAAGCTCTGGAGTGACTGGGAGGGACAGGAGGAGGAAGGGTTACATGTACATCTCGAGTTTCTTTGTTTCTATTTTCAGGGGAAGTCCAGGGACTAAGCAGCAACTCCTCCAGGCATCCCCCTGCCCAGAGCAGCAGCCAAGCCCCATTCCCGTCACCCTGCTCCAACCCAGGGAAGTGTGGGTGCAAACCCAACAAGTATCTCCCCGTGACTGTCTCTGGGAAGAGACAAGCACAGGACACCAGTGCTAAGGACATCCCAAGCTCGAGTTCAGTGCCCATAACTGACACAAAACCCCGGGATGCAGATGTTGCTCTGGGAGCCCGAGAAGCCGTTTATCCCACGTTCTCACTGTGCTACCAAGCCCTCTTACCTTTCCCTTCTTGCTTGGAAGGTCCCTCCTTAAAATGTTCCCAGAGCAGCTGAGCAGCAAGTCCGTCTGTCACAGCCCCACTGAGACAGGGCTGGAGCAGGAGCAGGACTGTTGTCACCAGGCTTATCACATACTAAACACGCCTCCTGAACAACAACAATTCCTAGATTGAGAGGATTTCCAGACTTGCACTTGCTATTCCAAAACCCTCCCAGCAATAGCCACACTGAGAACTGGATGGCACTCACGTCCAACAGCTGCCATGGTAATTTTGGTACCTCACAGTCAATAATTTTCTTTCCAGCAGGATAATTATGGAAAATTCTGCCGCCACCACACAGAAATCCGGGTGCACAGGAATAACTGTTGTCATCCCATCTGTCCAGGGGTTTACTCGAGGCTTTTGGGTAAGCCCAACTTCTTACTGTACTTTAAATCTCCATTACCTTCTCCATGAACTGAATTGAGATTGAAGATAATTGCTTCAAATTTGAAGAGACAGAAAAGGAAATTCAAGCTGGCACAGCTCACATTATCAATACCTCTTACAACGTATGACCATTTCAAAACAACTCTTGCCATAATCCATAAAATACAAAGAGGATGAGGACTGATCACAAACCTTATGAACTTTATGCTTTGCAGCAGGTGGGGATTAATCACAAGTGATTTATTTTCTATAACACTATGTAACTATAAAACATCACCACCAATAAATCCAGAGAAGAACCTCAACCTGCCCAATGGCAACTGAACAGACTGAAACAGGCTCTCATGGAATCACAGAACGGTTTGGCTTGGGTGATTAATCAGCAGCATTAAATTCCATGTATGGATTATTTCTCTGATTCACATTTACATATGATCTGGCAAAGCCAAGACCTATATCCAAGAACATTATCAAATGTTTCATTAGAAGCACCACCAAATCCATGTCAAACACATTACTTTATTTGTCTAGGATGATGTGTCCTATAAGGTACAAAAGAGTACTCTTCAGTTTGCCACAATTTGTTAAAAACAGCAATCTATTGCCTACAGGTAGGAAAGATTTAAATCATGTCAATACGGATTTAGGTATGAATAAATAGTACAGAAATGCTGAGAAGTTGGGATGAGATGCAGGATATATCCCAGTGCTGTTAAAGGTGAGATTCTTCCTTGTCGCATTAAAACACAATGCTTACAATATGCAGCATTCTTTTTAAAACGTCAAAGGACAACATAACCTAAGTGCAACTACTCTTCTTTGACTTTCAGAAGCATAAATGGATTATTGTTTCCACACTGAACAATTAGTAATTTTCACAGATAGGTTAAATGACAACATTTGTATGTACAAAACCACACGGGCTTCTAGTAGATAAAATCCCCCCAGAAGAACCTGAACACCTGAGCTGGAAGTGTAAGAAAGGGTGGTCAGTAGCAACATCTTTTTAAGAAAAATAACAGAGGAGGTTCTTGCATAGCAAGGTGTGAGGTTAAACCCAAAAGGAGCTTATCCATAAATCAGGTAAATCCCAGACCACTGTAGAACAGAAGCTGACTGTGAGTTAGTGCAAAAGCTGGTCAGGTGGGCAAGGAGCTGCAGGGAAACCAGGGCTGGGAACTACAGACAGGTACCAGAGCAAGTCAGTCACACACAGTGAAAGAAAAGCCTCCTCATCTGCAATCTGCATCTTCTTGGACTCCAGTTCATCCCTCAGGGCAGCGCTGCTCCCACAGGAAACACGGAGGCAGCCCAGGAGCCTCCCAGGGACACAATGACAGGTGGTACTCGACATTCCCAGAGCACTCGGCAAAGATCACTGAGCTCCGGCGGGCAGGGACACCTCACAAACACCTCCTACCCTGTCACAGCTGGAACAGTCATTTTGGCACCACTGTGGGAATATTTTATGGGGATAACAGGACTGGAACACAGCCGGGTCCCACTCCCTGGCCACTCCCACCCCTATTCCCTGCAATCCCTACACTCCTGCACAGATGCCCGAAGTGTCACACACATGTGGCAGCGCACACTCAAACACACCTACAGCTGTGGGGAGAACAATGATCTCCATTTATTTTGTTTCATATACATCCATATTTTGAATTTTAATACAAAAGAAAAAAAATTAGAATCTGACAAATGTTTACAAACAAGATACCTTCAAATAGATTTTACTCAGTTCAGTCTGGTGCAGAGTAAATGACAAATTGTACTGTTTGTTATATTCAAGGCAACAGAGTCTGTAGTCCATGACCACTCAGCCCAACTTTTATGCAAGCTTGTTTTTATCTACCATGAATGATAAACTCCTTGTTGATTCCCAGTCCTGTGTGTGTGCACATGTGTACATAGCAGCTCCTTTCATAGAAAGAAAAGACATCTAGAGGTCTTCTTGTACTTTTACCTACAGGAATCATGTTAAGATACAGAATGGATTACATGGAACCGGGGCTGGATTTTATAAGAAAAAATAATTAGCTGACAAATGAGGGCAGCAATAAAAAAGCGTCTTTTTTGCAACAATAAATAAATACAGTCAAAGTTTTCTGTGTGGACTTTAAACCAGCTTCTTCACTGAAGAACAGACGTGGCATTTCCATGGAGTTAAACGTGACCCCATTTACTGTATCTTTTTTCTTGCTCTCTTTCTCTCTCTCCTTCAACAAAACAAAGTTTTCCTGCTTCTGCCACAATAGTACAACAATTTGATCTTGACAAGAAAGTGGTGCTGCTGATTTTTATTTCTTTGTCCTTTGGACAAAATAAGCCAAGAATATAATTTGACTGTTGTGACCAATAAAAACGCAGTTTACATCAAGTCTTGTCAGGATAACCTGACTAAAAACATCTGGCTCCTTAATTAAAAACTGTCAGACAACCAGATCCTTGCTCGTGTGTTTGGTTAACACGCTGAACTCTAAGAAGCTGTAGACTGCAGTTTGTTGTTATGGGACCTGCAGAATACAGAAGAAAGTGAAGAATTAAGCACCCTTCAGTTTGGAGAACACAGTTGCTGCAAGGTGTTGCCAGAAATAAATCACAATGAGGAAATTACCACAATGTTGCTTCCATTTATTTTTTTCCCCCTCAGAAATAAAAAAGAATGCTTAAAATAATTCTCTCTCTGAATTTTAAGCCCATTTTCTCCTCCAGAATACAAATATTTCAGTACTTGTAAAATGCAGTGTGTCACTGGAATATTCCAAAATGCCTGGAATCAGTTTTACTCACATATTTACATAATAGTAGTCCATCAGAAGGAAAGCAAAAAGACATTTTCAGGTGTGAATATTTATAATAAGGTCTACTTTGCTTAAATTTATCCAAGAAGTCTTTGGATTAACTTAAAAGAATAAAAACTGAACAGGCATGTTAAAATCACATTTTTGCTAAGCAGAGTTCAGCAAAACTCCTCTTTGACATTCACAGTTTTATTAGTGACTTAAACTAAAACAATAAAATACAAGGTTTCCATGAAGAATTTTTCATTTTTCTCAATACAGTATTTGAGGAACGGAACAATTTTTTGTTAATACAGTTATGTTCACCAGTGTGACTGCTGGCAACAGAAACAACATTTACTTTTTTAGACAAATGATCTGGATTTTCAGGGCAGTTTAATGTCATTGAATTGTACAATAAAAGAAAGTGACCCCAACATCCAGTTCTGATTCCAGTTAAAAAGTTCAGACTAAAGATATCACAATCTGCAAGAAAAGAAAGAAGACGGATGGTATAAATGAAAAACAATAACAAATAAGATGCAGCAATGAAATCAGCGTGCAAGCACAGTGAGTGCTAGGGACCCAGCTAATGGCAGTGACAGAAACATGGGTTGAAAACTACCTGTTAAAAATTATTATTACAGTATTGAACTGGAAAGAAAAATGCATATTCTTTTTCAGGAATGTCTATGTCAGGGTAATACTCTACACCAGCCCTTCTTCAGAAAAAAAAATTTAAAAAGAACATTTAATTTGAAAAAGTAAATTTTGAATTATGTTTCATTTTCTGTACCCTACTTTAAACCTTATTTATTCCCTCTGTTTCAAAGGTGTTAAGTTATAAAAAGATGAGAGAAGGAGTAACACTGAAGTATTTTAATTTCTTTCATTGGATTATAAGCTTCACAGCAGGATTGTCACTTATTAGCATGAGAAGTATTTACTGCAGAGTAGAACATCAGCACAACTCAGACACAGTATTTGTCCTGATCAGAAATTACTCTCAATAAGTTTTCTGCAGCAGTGAGTTGAAGTATCATTCAAATTTTGCAAATTTATGATAGCACCTGAATTTTTAACAACTCCTTTTGAATAAACATTCCAAACTAACCTCCGTAAAACCGTATTTAAACCTTAATTTTGACAAAATTTTCCAAGAAAGCCCACGAAGCAGCAAATACCTGCACGAAGGCAAGATAAGCTTAGAGAGGAGATTTCAGGGGCCAATGCAACATCTGTGATTAGGAACACTCCAGCTTACCTGCTTGCCTTAAATCCTTTTAGTTTCTGTACAAAGAAAGACTCGAGAACTTCTGCACACTGGTAAAAAGGGGAGTCACTCGGATTGTAGTAACGGCAGTTATCAAAAATTTTGGTCATGTCTGCCACAAACTCCGTGACCTTTTTGTAGTAGCGTTTCAGGATTCTTTCTTCCATGGTTGCAAGGTCTTTAAAGAAACCAAAGATTATTTCAAATGAGACACTTTCATCCTAAACAGAAATCTACATTGTCAAGACTGTGGGAAACAAAGCATTATCCAGGTCAGAGGCTTTTCCAGGAATGCTGGTTGTGACTGGTCACAGCAGTAGGTCTCCCTCAGAAGAGACACTTAGGCTTGAATACGTTGTGGGCAGCTAAATTCAATAAAATGGAAGAATCAGAATGACCACGGAAAACCTTTGCAAGGAGCCTCCGGCTTTTTCTGAAGAAATGAAGGGAAGGTCAGACAATCAGGATTCAGATACCACGTACATGTAACAGCCATCACCTCCTGATTATTTTTTGAATTCCTGCCTTGCTTTGAAGGAACTATCAATTCTCATGGGCATATGCACATTACACATGGCACAGATGAAAGATTTCAAGTGCAGGGTCATGTGAAACGCCAGAGCTTCATCCTTACTGACCAGACACATTAAGAAGACAGGAATGGTGATGTGAGCAGTAATTGTCCCATTTTAATGCACATATCAATCAAAAACAGGGAAAGGAACAAAACCTGTCAATATAAATATAACTGTGTAAATGTCTAGTGGCACTTTTAGCCAGAAAAACAACTATCTGCCCTTGGAAAATGCCCTTAAGGTGCTTATTTTGAAATACCAGTAATGCCAGAACGTGTGCAAACAACTGCAGATGGGTCTGGATTACCTGGTGTATTTTACAAAGATTTACTTGTATAGTTAGAGGTGCCTTTTCCTCCTACTTAAGTCAGAAAGGGCTAAATGCACTTTTGTTTACTCTACTAACAGTATTGTCATTTGAGCTTTCCTTATAAACTTTAACCCACCCACCATGGAATAGGAGTTGTTCAGCATTGTCATAACAGCACAGTCCAAAACTTTGGAACAGAAAAGGACACAATTCCTAAACAAAATATTATTTTCAGTCAACATACCGCAACATTTTGCCAAGATAATAAACTAAACTTTCTTATTTCTAGGATGAGTAAGGAGTAGGTGAGGAAGCTCTAATGACACCCCGGCTCTCATTTAGAGATATGAAAAGGTATTGGTTCAATACTGGAAGGAAAGGAATAACATTCCCAACACCATTTCTGCCAGGAGATAGATTTTCCCAGGAAGTTTCACATCCAAGTGCTTATCCAGTTTTAACTGGTGAGCTCTAAGAAGATCAGAGTGAAGCACTGTAAAGCTGCAGCATCTCCCCTTCCACTCTGCCCACATTCACAACATCTGAATCCATTTTGTTCCTGCAGCTTTAAAGATAATTACATACAATACAAAATTTACTATACTATCAACTCAGATGAAGATAATTTTAAACTCCATCTTAAGGTGCATGTCACACTTCCATAGCATCACATCCTCCTCGGCCTCTGGAGTACATATGCCAACCTTTGGAAGAGGAGCTCATGCACAAAGACAGAAAAAACTGTCCTCTTTAAATGAAGAAATTTAAAAACATGAGTTCTATCCTACTGCTGCACCGACTTCCACATTTCATCTGTAAGACTGGCAGTATTTAGGGTGAAGGAGTCAGCCTAGAAGTAGATAAAACAGCCTTCATGAACTTCTGAATGTATCAGTGAGAAATCAGTGTTTCATCTGCCTAACCTGTGAATTTTGCAAAGTATGGCTGGAACTGGCCAGCAGGAAATTAATTTGCTATTCCAAAGCCCAAACTCACTCACTCAGGCTGTTCTCACCTACACTTACCCATTGGTTCTTTGATGACACCATAATAATCTGGTGCATCGTTGGGATCTACTGGCTCTAGGAACGGCCATGCCATCTTGTGAGCCTGGCAGGGAAACAGGAGAATTAAAATATAAAATTGAGTTAAATTAGGCACTACTAATAGGTAAATATTTTCATCCTTTTATCTGTTGGGGTCTGGAGCTGAATTTCAGGAAGAAGTGCAGCACTATATGAAAAAGGAACCAGTTCTCATCTGATGACTGGGTAAAGTTTTAAATGTCAGTGACCCAGTAGTTGGGCTTCAAAACAGGAAACTGTGAAATTCAGACATAACAGGATACTGTTCCGAACAGGCTTCATGGAAAAGTATGGAATGAATTTACTGAGAGTGCTTTCTAGTACCCTGAAATTAATATGCTCTTATAAATGTATGCCAAATACAAGACAATGCAAAATATTACTTACAGGATTTCTGTTACCACAATTTTAAGAATTGTACCAGAATTCTTAAAAACTCTTTAGAGTAGAAGCAGAAAAAGCCTATTTGGGAGTGACAGAGAAACCAGAAATATACTGTATTGGACAGTGACATAATTCTTATTATCAAGATGCCATCATTTACATGCTGATAATGACCCCCTATGAAAACACTCCTGAAATCTGGTAACTCTCAATTAAAGTACAGAAGTGTAGATCACAACTCACAGAAAACTGATCTGAGAACAGAACACTGCCCCTTTCATACCCTGTGCAGCTGAGCTCTCACTTTGCCTTTTGGGATTCTAAATCTGCTTCCTTTAAAAGCCTTTCACTGAAGGGATTGTTTAGTTTCACCCACTCAGGAGCAGCGATTTACTAATTATTGTAAATATTCCTCAGGACAATAATGCCAAGCAAGTTTGCAGCTGACACAGTGGCAAAGCTTTGCTATTCCCTCAAATCTCAGAGCTACTAAAGAGGAATCAACCCTTCCTCCCAGACCCACCGGGTCTGTCACACTCCCTGGTGCTGCCACCCTTCTCCTCACCTGCAAGGAGCGCAGGACTCTCCTCAACCCTTCATAGTCTTTATCTGTGAGTGGACTGAGCACAGTCATGGCATCCTCTGTGGACTGGCACTGTGGACACACGTACTCATCAATGAGATCTGCCTCACTCTGCAGGATGCCCACGCAGCGCCCGTGGTACCAGTTCTGACATCGGTCACAGCCAATGTAAAATCTGCAAGAGCCAAACCAAATGTCAGTGGCTTCATCTATTTCAAGTCCAGGTTACATTTAAACACATAAACCTGCCATCCCCTGCACACAAGCAGATACTTGGCATGATTAAAGACAACAGGTAACATCAGATTTCAGAGTGCCAAATTCTACTCCAACTGCTTTTGTATTTACAGACCATTTCAAAACACGTTCCAAAATTTTATACTTTCAAACAATCAAGATTTCAAAAATCATTCCTCTGCTTTAGAGATGAAAGGAACAGTATAAAGCCAGAAGTCTCACCCAGCCAGTATCCAAACCAAATCAAGATGCATTTTGCACAAACTGGACTACAACTAGGGCTTGTTTCACTCTGTACAAGCACTTTTCATATGGAAGCTTCAGTGTTGTAACTGAACACAGAGGGAGTATTCTATGACACAAAGCCTTACAGTAAAAGATGTATACAATTCACATATATATCATCATATACCAACCATATACCCCCATACTAAAATTATGTTCTCCAGCCAGATCAGATTAAAGCACAAAAAAATCCACTAAATACAGCATTTGTCTTTTAGTCTTTCTAACCATCCCCTGTTAAAGAAAATAAAATAAAAAAAGAAAATAAATCCCAATCAAAGTACATGGCGTTTTGGAAGTTTGTTGTTAAAAATAAAAACCACAATACATTTGACCACCCTGAGAAACTTCACTTTTCCTAAACATTTACTGAACAGAAATATTCGGGAGGGGGAGACAATTACTGAAAAGCAATTTGTATTACCAATGAATACAATATATGCAGAATAACTCGTTTTTTACTCTTTGCAAGGAACAGGAAAGCACAGTCAGAGCAGTTTTGCTACCTAGACATGGAATAAGAGGTTCTTATCCGAACTCACTGCGACTCATCATAAGGTGTTCTGCAGATACAGTACAACTCCTCACTGCTGCCCTCTTGTGCCCGTTTACACTCATTACAGATGTACACATCCATTTTCTTAGCCTCCTTTTCTGTGATTCCAACACATTCTCCATGATACCAGTTAGTACAAAGATCACAGCCAATATAGAACCTAAAAGTGTTCACAATGAAAATGACAATGTAATTGTCATTTCAAATGGCATGGCACTTTTCCCTGCATTTCTCTCTGATGCACTTGCTGCTGGGCTACTTTCTGTCTCAGCTTCCCTGCTCCCTATCCTTACAAACTAACATGTCATGCTGCAGCTAGACTGGCAGTAAGGTCACTTGGGTCAATTTAAATTGACATTTCATCAAAATGCACATGTATTAATATGTACATATTCATATGTAACCAGACTGACAAAACTATGGGCTAAAAACCTACTGTCTTCAATGTGTGTGTGTGAAAAACTGTCAAAGGCACAAAAAGACAAGGCCAAAGAAAAAGGTTTACATTTTCAAAATTGCAGCTCAAAAGCCACTGAAACATTTCCTTAAGGTTTGAAAATGTAGGTCTCAGTTAATTTAAAAAACAAAAGCAAAGCGCAAACACCAACTAGGAGTTACAAGTACACTACAAGAACATGCAACCAGCAGTGTGTAGGTACGTCTTGGTGTAACATGATACGAAAGAAAATGGGGTCAGGGCATGATAGTCAATTTTATATCCTGGTGGGAGTTTTTTTGGGGGAGGGGGATGTGCACTGAAATCTGATAATAAACTACTTAAAACTGCAACAAAGTGGAATTTTGAGTGAATAATGTCTCCTCTCAGACACAGCCGTGTGACAGAACCAGGTATGGTATGACACAAAGTGAAGGGAACCAGGGACAGAATCATGGGAATGGGACCTTGCACAGAATGATGTGACAAAACTGTAAAATATTATGCCAGGATGTTTGTAACTCGTGTATGGATCTCTCAGAACACACCTATGACCAGTGACAACCAGATGGGCGACGCTCACATCCATTCTCTCTGCCTAAGCAAAAGCAAGCAGACTCAGAACCTCCATCCTCCTGGATTCTGGAGACCTCAACCCCCTGCCAGGTGCTGCTGTAAGAATTCCTGCCACCCTGTCAGCTTGCAGGCAATACCCTGGGGACACCACAGCACCAGCAGGGCAGTAGCTACCCCACGTTCCACAGGAAGCATCTCTGATTTCCTGGGACTCTGCACACATCCTGCACACTCAGATCCTGCCCTTTCTCTTGTTTTCAGTCAGTCAGGCAAATCCTAACATCACACAACCCAATTTCCATAAAAAAATGGCTAGACAAAGATTCTGACAACTACTAGCAACTCGGCCTGTGCCCCCTTCCCAAGAGGCGCTGTGTGTGCTCCTGGTGATGTGGAAGCACATTTGCATCCAGGTGTAGATGCTAATCCTTGCCACTGGAATGTGGAGCAGGTGCCACATTATGCTTTAACAGATAGACTGGAATCTGAGTAGGAATCTTGGAAAGATATCCTTACTGACCATCCCTGAAAACAGTATTAGCAAATCCCTATAACTCTGGAGTATCATGAATGAGAACTAAATACAATAGCTTTGCAATAAAATACACAGCACAAAACAACTTACAAGGCACTACTAAATCCAAAAAAATACATAGGGTATTCATAAAATACCACAAATTGGCTTTTCAAGTAGCACACCTATCTTTTCTGAAGTAGAAAAGAGACACCAGCACAAAGAGGACGATCCAATGCCTACATATATATGAAAAAATAAAATAAAAAAATATCTCGGAAAACTGTTTCAAAACTTGACTAATTCCTTTCTAACTAGCGAAAGGATTATGTACTTCAACAGTACAGTCATCATATGTAGGAACATCAAAAACAAGACTCACAAAAAGCAAAGCAGGAGAGCTCTATCATACTGCGAAGGATACTACCGAGTTATTAACATTTCATTTTCTGGAAGTTTTATGCAGTGCACTGAAGCATAGTTTTCAATTCAAGCTACCAAAATTCACTCTACGACCACTAGAGTCAACACAAAGAGTTAGTCTGACAATCAAATCCCTTTGCTCACTCACTAACTCCAGACGCAGTAACACACGGACCTCGGGTATCACAACCAGAGAACAGGGTCCCTCCTAAGCACACTGGATGATAGAAAACCTGACACAGACACAAAGTTAGGTGAGGCTGGGGACACCCCTCAGAGGTGACAGTGACATAACAGCCAGAGCATCACTCTGCTCTTCCTGCAGCACTGACAGTCCAGGGAGCAGCCCCATTTCCCACACTGAAGTAATAGTGCAATGGTCAGAGCTACCAAAACCAAGGTGAAAAAAACCTCAAGACCTCAACTTTATTAAAAAACCATAATTAAACCCAAAAAAGGCTAGAAGGAACCTCAAGAGGTCCCCTAGTTTCGGCCCTAAACTTGGAATGAAGAACCATGACCCATGGAGTGATTGCATCACTCCAGATCCATGGTTTCCCTGTTACCAGCCCTTGAAGTACCACCAAATGGTACCAGTTCATACTTTTGGGTGTTGTCACTCAGTTGGAATTTGTCTGAAGTCAAACTTACTGTACATACATCTCTGCACTGCTCTCAGATGTTAACCATTACTAACTACTGCTGTTAGTCACCTCTAAGTTAAGCAGTACCATGTAACACTATCCCCTGGAATCCACTGGATTCTCCACTCCAGCACTTACACCATTTCTTCACAAGCTCTGTACGTAGCATAAATTTCATAAATTTTCCTCATTCACAGCCAGAATCAAACTACAGAGAACTGCAATTGCCACTTTGTCAAATGCTTAAATATTCATTTTTATCAACCCTGGAATGCAAATAATAACACATGGAAATCATTTCTCTGTGAAACATTGTCCAAAGTGAACTGCAGTCCGGTGACTCGGAGCCCCCTTTACTGGGTACTGCCTTACAAAAAAAAGTCATTTATTGGAAGATGGTACCAAAGCTATTTCTGAAGAACATCAGCTACTTATTCACAAGAAACTGCTCAAACCAAAGCGTCACTTGCTTCTGAGGCAGAGACAATACAGCAAAAGAAAGAGTAACAGAGCGGAGGGGAAAAAAAGAAAAGAGTATGTGCATGTGAGACAGGAAGGTCACACAATGGAGACATGCAAACGAGTAAAATATAAACCACGCACAGTAACAGTATCAATCGAGTATGTTAATATTTGTAACTGCTAGTGGAAAATAGAGACTTTATTCTCTATACCCCAGTGATCACTGCATTAACCTGCCACTAGCTCCGCTTCTAGCACTACCTGGCACTAAGAGCTGACACTAAACCTACAGCTAAGGACATGCAGGAGGGGCTGTGGCATCGCTACTCACTTGGACTCGTCGTAAGGCGTTTTACAGATGCAGTAAAGCTTTGTGTCCTTCTTCGTTTCCTTTGAGGTAGTAGAAATCATTTTCTTTTTCTTGGACTTGGAAGCCGAGGATTCCTTCTCTTCCTCTCGTTTCCTCTTCTGGGATGACACTGGCACGGGGACAGTGGTGGAGGAGGAGGAGGTGACGCTGGCTGCCGGTGGCTGTGGTGGTGCTGGTGGCACTGGTGGCGGTGGTGGCGGGGCAGCAGCGGCGGCGGCGGCTGCGGCTGCTGCTGCTGCAGCAGCTGCTGCCTGGGCTCTTTCTTTTTCTTTCTTAATTTTAGTCAAGTCTTTCTTTAGCTCCTCCTGAAGTGTATTAAATGAATAAATAGAGGGAGGTGCTTCATATGATTACTGCAAGACAGGGTTACAATCTACGCAAAAATCCCCATGCTTAACCAAAAGAAAACAATTCAATCCATTTAAATATGCATTTTTTTTGTGTTCTTAACCTACAATTCATGTAATATTCAGGGATGACACGCTTGGGCTACAATGGCCCACTGGCTGTAACTTATCAGAAGCTGTTTCATGAAAGAAGGTAATTTCAGTGCAGAAGAAAACCAAGAGGCCCTCAAAGGACATACGAGTAGCTTCGCAGATATCCACAACCACAGCTTCTTCCTGTAAATTTCCTTAAAATCTCACTGAGCAAACAGACAAAGATTAACACAGAAATGTTCTCCCCAGCTTAACATCACACTAGCCTTTGAGACTCTGTCCTTACCTGCACTTCAATCTGTAGATCTTTGTCCAGAAGTGCTCTTTTTTTCAGTATTTCAGCTTTCAGCTGCTCTTTATGCTTGAAAAGCAGAGCTGAGAGCTTGGTCGCGTTCTGTTTGCTCCGCTTCTGCTCCACGCTCTCTTCTCGCTTCCGTTTCTTAGCTGCCTGTTTTTCTTCTTTGTCTATCTTATCCAGAATATATTTCATCACTTGGTTGCACACAATCATTCTGGGGAAGGAATAAAGGAAAAGGACATTGTGCTGAGCTGCCTGTTTATTCCCAGTTGAGAATGCAGAATCAATTCTCCAGTCACAGCAAGCTCATTATTATATTCCCTAAGATGTACAAGGTAAATTTAGCAACACACAGTGCTTCCACTCCTGCTTATTTACTAGAGCACTGCTGGGAGAGATCAAGTCTCTTGTTAGGCTCAAGAGGGCCAGTCCCAATTTCACTTATATGATCTGAGTACTAATTGCTCCTCCCCTCCCCCATCCGACTCCCAACAAAGCTTTGGCTCTAGTAGGATGAGAGACACTTTCACTCAATTCAGTTTCCACAATTTGTTTGAAAGAGCTGGATTTTTATTCTCATATAGGATGAAAGTGAGTTGGAAGCCTGTAACTTCTAAAATAGACATTTCTACATTCCAGTGACCACCAAACACTACCAAGATTTTGTGTTTTGGCCTAAGGACTGACAAATACTTTTCACTGTACAGAATTCACTATGAAGAGTTCCCAATTTCTCCACTAACGACACCTCAAGATTAGTTTTTCATCTGCTTGTTGTACATTCAACTATAAATCTGTTTCCCTGCTCACTTGTTCTGCACCTCACATTTATTTTGCTTTATATTTCAATTAGAAAATGAATGTATTTTGGTTCTCCTGAATTTACTTTTCCTTTCTCCATTCTTTTCCAAAACCACTAGAAAACCAAATACTTCTCGTTGCCAGAGTGACCACAAAAAACAACTCCCATTGAGCTGAGAGGAAACAGCAGAATAGCAATGGCCAAAACAAGCAGCTGCTGGCAACTCTGTGGTCACAGACATTTTGTCCTTTAATAGACAGCTGGATTTTAATGACAAATTTAATATGTAGATAAATATTTGCAGGGCCATAAAATTTTGTTTAGTTTGCTCTTTATACCTGCCTCTATATCTACTTGGTTCAGTCTGTTTTTTTCACAGACTAAAGGTCCCCACGCTGTATTTTTGAAGAATAAATCAGTGAGATGGAAAGGCAGCTGCACCACAAACCAAGCTAGTTAGAACCGTATTTTTCATCTTTCTCTTAAATTGGACTTCTGTCAGTCGAAACACCTATTTGGCTGTCTGACACCATGAAATGATGAGCATATCCAATACATCTTTTTCTTTATGCAACTGTGAACAGTAAAGGAGTGGCACCCAGGGACAGTGTTGTAATCAACTGAGCTTGTGAGCTGATGATCAAAATTCTATAAAACACACTCCTCTTTTTCTTAGTATCTGACACACACTTGTGATTATCTAATTGGAGCAACTGCATGTGCGAAAAGGAGTCAAAATAACCCCAAGACAAATGACAAACACTCCAAATTTCTGTTTAGCAGCTTCAAGCATAAAATCTCTCAGTTTGTCAATCTGTCTTCCAACTCTTCAGCTCCTTCTGTGGAGTGGGATGTGCAGGGACAAGAATGGAAACACATGGCCATGATAAAGGACAAACAAAAGCCAGGCTTTTTTTGCAGCAGAACCATTAATTCTACATTCTGCTCTCCTTTAAGGATGGTCTTTACTTGAGTTTAAGAACTGCAGCCAGCTTCAAACACGATATGTAATATTACTTAAAAGACATATTATCACAATAAAATTGAGATAATACAAGATGCAATAAAGATCATTATGAAACTTACTTCTGAATGTTACTCTACCCAATTTAAAATAGCAACACTTCTTTAACCAGGTTTTTACAAACCAGCATTTCATTATGATACCATTACAAGATGTAATAAATGAAAAATTTGACATCTACAGGTGCACTGTGATGCACATTCACCTCTGATTTTCTTCCCTCTCAGCTGGAGTGAGTGTCTTCTTCTGCTTCAAATGTTCTATGACAGCATTCTGCTTCATTACCACCTGTAGGATGATACAGAATCCAAAATACAAGATGAAAACTTTAGCTAGTATTTCACAGTATTACGGGGAGAAACAGGATATTTCCTAAGTTAAAGTATCATTCATTTCACTGAGTGACAAAATAAAGCTGATTTTATTAGGGGAGCAGTACTTGTTCAAAACAATTATTTGAAAATTGAAAAAGAATTTGAAAATGAACACCACCACCCCCAGAGTACGATATTTTGCTTAAGCCAAGTTGAAATCCAGGGACTAAATGTAAATTGACTGTATTTCCTCAGTGACTGGTTGTTTTATTTTAAAAATGGTAAGAGTCTTATTTTATATATATATATATATTTTTAAGCCCTGCAGCCGTCCAACAGCATCACATTTCAGATACCTCTGTGGAACCTCAGTTTTCAGGTACTGAAAGTACTGCATGTGTATTCTGTCCATCAACTCTCCTAGCTCTGACCTATCTTTCCTGAATTGAGAATAGAGATGGATTTGTCCCAGCAGCTAGAGGTAAGCTGAATCAAGGTGACAGAAGAATGCAAACATGGTACAAGTGACTTGATGTGCTGAATTAACTCGAAATATGTCATTAAATTGCCAACAGCAATTGTGCACTATCTTTGAAAGAATCAAATTAACTGCCTATCAAATGTATTAACATTGTTAACAAGAACAGGCATTTCAAATTATATTTCTTTGGTTCATTAAGTATCAATATCCTTCTGTTAACTTTACCTGTTTCTGGATAATGTCACTTTGATTAGAAGCCTGAAGGGTGTGCTCACGTTTAATTTCTATCTGTTGCTGCTTTTTCTTCTGTTGCTGCTCCCTGAGCTGCTGAACTCTGTGCAGCTGCTCCTGAACACTAGCTGCTTGCACTGTCACCACACTGGCAATCTGCTGAGCCTGCACTGGGCTACCGTACTGGATCTCAAGAGGGAACTGAAGCTCGACCTGGGGCACGCTGCCCTGCTGGGCTCGTATCTGAGCCACAGCATGGGGCTGCAGCCGTGAGAGGACTTCCACTTGCTGCTGAAGCTGAGGCACTGCAATAACACTTGTTGGAGGCTGCTGAAGGTACAGCTGAGGATGAGCTGGGCACTGCACAGGAACCTGATTTAAACTTTGAGTACTTGCAAGGGTTGAGCTCGAGGTCTGAACCCGAGGCTGTGATTGCTGCAGCCCAGTTGGAATTTGTATGGGAGCATGGGGCCACATGGGACCGGGTTGTCGGGTTGGAGTCTGCACCTGAGCTGGATGCTGAGCCTGGGCCGGGGACTGGCCTGGGGGCAGGCCCGTGGGCGGCGGCTGCATCGGGCCTGGCGCCGGAGAGAGCCCCGGAGCCTGGGCTGGAGACTGAGCCGGAGATTTGGACGGCTGAGCTTCGGGGGGCGCCGCGGAGTCACCGAGGGCTTCGGGCTGGCTCGGGGCCTCGGGCTGAGCACCCTGGGGCTGGGCCCCCGCGGGCTGCGCCGGGGCCGAGCCGGGCTGGCCCTGGGGCTGCCCCTGCCCCGCGGGCACAGGAGGTGCTGGCGGCGCCTGCAGAGCCGGCTTCGGTTCCCCCGCAGCTGAGAACGACACAAACGAGGATTCCATTAATTGCAAATGGCACGGCTATAAGCCTTACTAATCCAAACCCTCTGGAACTACTGCAGCGCTCTATGCAGGAACTCAACAGACTCTGCAGCACACTTCCAACAAGTTTACTGCACTAACAGACCACCACCAGCTGCATAAATACTCCCATGCAATCGAAATGGAAGCTTTTTTTCTGCTGAACAGAACAATGCTTACCCGAGGTTGAAGTAGAAACGGTGGTTGTAGTTGTGCTAGCTGTAGTAGCAGCTGCTGGTAGTGGGGTGAACAGAAATCTCTGAATTGTACCATTTGGCATAGCTGCTTGCATAAGCTGTTGTCCTGGACCAGGTATTACAGTCACACCCTGAGGGATTAATTGTAACTGACCAGTAGTTTGACCTTGTCCCTGAATTACCACAGTTAAGCCTTGACTGCCACCCTAAAAGAAAGTTAATATTGATGCATTACTGACATAATTCTTAGACAGACTTTGCTGAAAATCAGAACAAACAGGGGTTTGGATTTCAGAATTCAGTATTTTTATCACATACCATACTCCTAAAATCCAAAACTAGCATCTGAGATCATGAAATACTCTTTCAACAATTCTATTGCCAATAGATGACTGGGTTGGAGTTACACATTTTGTGAACTCGCAGAACACAATACAAAAATTCTGAGTCTTTGGTGTAGAAACTCATAGAATCATAGAATGGTTTAGGTTGGGAAGGACCTTAAAGCTCACCCAGCTCCACCCACACCTTCCACTGTCCCAGGCTGCTCCAAGCCCTATCCAACCTGGTCTTGGACACTTTCAGGGATGGGGCAGCCACAGCTTCTCTGGGCAACCTGTGCCAGGGCCTCACCACCCTCACAGGGAAGAATGTCCTCCCAATATCTAATCTAAACCTACCCTCCCTTTCAGCTTAAACTCCAAGTCTTGTTCCATCTACAAAAAACCTTATCTAGTAACCAGCAGTCTGTACATTGCAATCATTTATACATATTATTTGTAAGTTCGAAGAATAGATATTGTGGTAAATCACAGAAATGTACTTTTACCCAAAACTTAACTCTAAACTTATTTCTGCCAACAGACCTTCATGATTTGAGCATAAGTTGTAAGAACTTTTTCCTCTTCTGCTCAAAGATACTGCAACTTTTCCTCTGAGATTCTGGATAGCATGAATGAAAACTATATCTTCACATCAAATCAAATGACAAGGAATCAACATTATGATCTGAATGTCTACAAAACAGGCCACACAGAATAACTGCGTCCCTTACTGCTATTAAAGATTTTTTTTCCACACTGCTGAACACTCCTGATGCCAGTTACCTCACCGGGAAATACAACAGGAAGTGAGAGTTAAAACTTTACTATTAAAACGACTTACTTTTTATTTACTATTTATTACATTTATTTACTATTTAAGCTGCTTTCAGTCTGTAGTTATGCCAACGGTCATCCTAAATGAAGCCAGATGCATAAATTTAAGGGCATAGGCACTACACTGCTGAAATGCAAAGGCTGGATGGGTGTTAGCACATTTCCACATCTAGGGCTGTCCAGTGCTTTACCTGTCCTTGTGTGAGCTGTGTGAGCTGGGCCATTGTCAGCTTCACCTGGCCCTGCTGAGGGCGAGGGGGTGGTGCTGGGGTCTGTGGCTGAACTTGTTGAGAGGCTGTTCCAGAACTTGTGATGGTTTTCTGCCCAGTGCTGGAAGAAGCTGTGCTGGTACTAGAAACTGCTGTTGAGACAGGCTGACCCCTGATTATTTGAGTCACCACTTGCTGTGTCTGACCTGTAAGAGAAGAATTTGAGCTAAGAAACACATTTTCAGCTTTTTAACCACAAGCACAGCAAACCTCCAAGTCACAAACTGCAATGGGGTGTGATGGTGATCAGACAGGTGAAGCAAACACTGTAGTTTGCACATAAATTTTCTTTACAAACCATTTGTGTGATTGACTGAAAAATGTCTGCAAACGGTTTTGTATTGTAAGGTTGCATGCATACAGAATACTTCAAACATTTAACTTCTCTTTATGAAAAAAACAACAAAAAGAGAGGCTTTCTCAATGCACAATTACTCTGTATGTTTTCAGGGTTTTTCAGTTGGTTTTTTTTTTCCCCCAAATGAATGGACTTAAAATTAAGTACTACATTTCCCAGTGTCAGTGATGAACAACACTGACAAAGCCTCCAACCAACACATCCAAAAGCCAAAAAAGTAATTAGTTAAAAGTCAAGCATCAAAATGACGGATTTTTGCATTGGGACACAATGATATGCGAGGAATTCATGAAGAAACAAACCATGGATTTCACACTGGGAATTTAAATATTAAAGTGAACCTACTGGCTGGCAGAATACCTTGCTGCACCACTACAGGTGTTCGAATGATGGTCTTGCCAAGGGTTGACTGCTGCAGTGGTGTCCGGATCACCGTCATCCCGGGGCGCAGCGGTGTACCCTGCACTACCTGTGCACACCAAAGAGGCAAAAAACCTGTAAACTTGGGGAAAAAGCCCCTGGAATATGCCCTGAATTTTTTTTCCTCGTGTGTTTTAATTTTCCCAACTGGAGGGAACTGCTGTACCTCTTTGGAATAAACGATCCATATACACCATTGCTGAGATGAGCCAAAACCATTGAAAAGTCATTAGCCAGAACTTTTAATATCTGTCAATAACTTTAAATTTATGCACCCACTTTTTTTTTTGAGTTAAATAACCAGAAAAACATCTTACTTGTGAAGTGCTTGTTGTTCCTAACGTCCCTGTGGTGTTTGGCCTAATGGTTACAGTTGCTGTCCTTGGCTGGAATGAAGTAAAGGTTTGACTTGCACCTGTAGTTGATGGAATGATACCCAATACCTTTTGCTGAACTTGAACCACACCTAATTAAAGAAAAATTAAGAATTCATTAATGACACAATGGCCAGCAAAAGAAGTAAATGCAACTCCAGGGTGGCATTTAGAACTCAATCTCCAGGTTTCTAGAACACCTTTGAGCCTTTCAACATTTCTTGGGAGAGCCTTTGTCATATTGTAAAAAGAAGCAGCATTATATTTTGTCAACAGTCCAATTTTAAGTAATTTAAATAGTCCATTTTAAGTTAAGAAACAGATACTTCAGGAAAGGTAAAGAAAGCGTGAATCTTCACTAAGATCAGTTTGATGGTAACTGCAAAGTCCTTGCACTGACAGGGTGCCACAAATTAAGTGTTATACAACCAGTAAAAGCTATAATCTGATTAATTTCAAATGTAGGAGAGCAGTTTAAACACTTTTCACCTACAACACTGTGGTGCTGAAGAAAATGGGCAATGCTTCTCCTGTCACCTAAGAAATTTCAATACAAAATCTGCAGCCTTTGTGATTTGCTCAGATGCTAAATACAATGGAGACAGAGAATTGAGCTTTTCTGTTCAATATACATTCACAAATCTCAAAATATTGCCTCTTCTTGAGGCAAGAATCAAAAATGCTAATCTTAGTCTGGAGCCAAACTCCTGCTCATCAGTGAAGAGCAGCTGTAGGCACTAATATTTTTGTGAAGAAAGTTGTTTCGTTGATTTAGATAACAAAAAAAAAAAGCATGCTTCATTCCACATTGTTCAAAATAAAGCTCCTAATTTTGTGCTAGGAAATGCAGAATAATTTATAGGCAAACTTGCATTTTTCCCCCTTACAGACACAAATATGCAACACAGGGGGAACAAGCTGTAGAAACTTGTATTTATATATATTAAAAATATTTTTCCCCCTTCAAGTCACAGTTTACTTCACTGGGAAAAATAGCGTCAAAGGAGAATTAAGCAGCAAGCTGGAATACAGTTTTTATTCAGTTCCCTTTGCCCTACCTCCTTGAGTTGATGGCACATTGACGGCAACAATCTTGCTGTTTGCAGGGAGTGGCAGCTTAGTTATCACTTTCCCTGCCATCGTTACTGGGCTGCCTGAGAGCTGGAAGGTCTGCCCTGTGCTGGCAATGGTTGTGGCTGAGGTGGCAGCTGTGCTAGTGGCTATTGAGGCACACAGAACAGGCAGGTTTAGAGTAGAATAATTAGTCAATGAAATGACTGTTTTTCAAGTATGAAACAGCAAACTACAGGATTACTTTTACTTTTTTTTTTTAACGTGTCATGCTTTCTTTGGTAAAGATTCTTTTTTGGAAACAGTATGTTACACCATAGAATGCTCTCATGAATGATTACTAGCACAAAAACTGTCAGTAATGAATGAGACAGGTCAGAAATGAGACTTCCTAGAAAGTCAGAACAAGGAAAAACTAGACAGGTATAATCTCAGAAATGTCCTTCTGGCATAGCAAGAGTTAAGAGCAAAGATAACCAGAAATGCAATAATGCTGCATATTTGGAAAAGATGTGATGTGTATAGAGAATGTGATCAATACACAAGATGAACTCCAGCACATCCTTCCATGACAAATGGCTCCTTACCTGTTGAAGATTGGCCTTGTTTAACCCAAGTAGCAAAAGTTTGATGGAAATTCTTGTTCTGTTGGAATGTTACTGTAGCTGGAGAACCCACTTTAGTGGTGAGCACTACTTTGGTTCCCGTGGGGACAGGGCCTGGCAGAGGGCCCACCACGACTTTCTGTGGTGTGGAGACTGTGGTTGCAGTGCTGCTGGCTGTGGTGGCTGCAGGGACCACACCTCCTGCAGGGATCTGCTTCTGCTGCTCCAGCCGTTTCTATGGAATTTGGAAAAAAAAAAAGAGAATAAAGAGATAATTAGTATTTTCAGATTTTGCAACATAAACATTGTCTCTACCCAGTATTGAGAGAAAAAGGCCTCTCCTGGGTTTTTGGTTTAAATTGTAGAGGATTGAAGAATAGGCTCCTTGACCTCTAGAACTACAAATCTGCTTAGAATACACAGCCAGAAATTTTCCTTTATAGCAACTCTAAAATCCTTGGCTTATGTTAATTTCAATGCACATTTTACTTTAAAAAAAACCCCTCAACATCTTAATTTGTCTCAGATTAATCAGAAAGGTTAAAAAAACTTCAAAAAATATCCATCTATATTTGGCTTTGACCATGCGCATACATCTATGTCAGTAATTGGTACATCATCATCAACACATAGTTTACTATTAGCATTCCTAAATTTAGAGCTTCTTGCACTGAGATCCTGCCAGTTACAGAAAAAACCAGACTGTATCATTCTGCTTCACCATTGAAAATGCAATTTTAAAAAATATTCTTTTAAATGTAAATCCAGTTTGCATCCTGCTTAAAAAAATTAGGTTCAAAATCCCTTACCTTACCCAGTGACCTTCCGTGCTGTAACTGTTGAAAAGGCACATTTCATCTAGAGAGCCCCTTTGTGAAGGGATTGTATCAGTAGGCACTTCTAAAATGTCAACTAATCTAACATTTTTTCCTATGTTACTGGAATTATCTCTGTATTTATTTCATTTAAATTCCAGCACTATATTACAGTAATGCCCACAAATCAGAAGCACTCGATCACCACTAATGGGGTTTTTTCAGGGAAGATGAAATGAAAAAGGAGTAAGTTGGGAAAAAGCACAGTTCTTAATAATGTGTGTAAAATAACAACATGGCATTGGGTTTCCTAATTTTAAGTGCATACATTTATATATAAATACATACACATATCTACATATATTTAAATAAAATTATCAATGGGCTTAACTCAGACAACTTAAGATAGAACAAAATCAATGGATTCAATTTGAGTGAAGCATGAAATGCAGTTGTATTCCCAAGTCAGCTGTATTCCAAGGCAGCTTTCCATTACATATAGAACACTGAGGACCTTACCTGGAGATGGGTGCTTCCCAGCCTTCTTTTAAAATGGAAACAAACTAAACCTGTCTAAAGTGTTACACAAGTGACATGGGGAAAAAAAAGGCAATCCAGAACAAACATTAGCTTTAACCCTGTTTCAAAATAACAAATGTACACAGTGGCAGCAGCATTGTTTGATGGCTTAATCTGCAGTTGGCACTATTTGAGAAATGGTGTAAGCAAGGGATAACTTCATGTCCCAGGCTGTGATGCATGTGGTGAGCAGTGCAGTTGCTGACTGCTGGGACGACCAACAGCTCCCCACCTGCTGGGCAGCCAAACGTTGGTGTTTTAGCTGAGCCTCCAATTGGGCCTTGAATTCCTCTGCCTTCTTCTGTTCACTAACCTTAGCCTGTTGTTCAACTGCCTGTGCCTTTTCCTTCTCCACCCTGCCAAAGACACAACCAAAAGTAAGTTATACCACCACATAAAACGCAACCATCAAACTGCTTTTTCTTCTATCCAGTTTAATTGCTCTCATAAGAGCAACTGTCGAGACAGAAGATCATTGAAAAACTGGTCATGGCTTCAAAAATATTTTAAAATAAACTACTGAAGTTGCATGCAACATCCCTGAAATATCCTGATGCTAAACTACTGCAACATCTTACAGGAAACTATTAATCAAAACTGGAGTTTATAATTATATCTAAGACTGCAAGGAACCCATGCAATAACATATATTTAAAACTATTCTTTCCAAGAGACTCAAAAACGTTGTTCCAACTGTAAGCACGTGATACTGAAAATACGCATCTTATGACTTGAATATTCTCAGGCTCAAATTACTTGTACACGGTCATTTTCTTTGGATTATAGAAGTATTTAACAAATACTGTACAAACCCATGCCAAAAGCAGCCTAAAGCCTCTCCATGCATTACAGTAGTAGCCTTTTAGCATATAATAGTGGTTAGTTCATAGGCATGGAAAAATTAATATAATATTAATTCTAACAAATCTGAAATATCTGCATACCTTAGTTTTGGTACCAGCAAATAGTTTAGCTTTATAACTTTAAGCTTAACAATCATTATCAAAAGGCCCAGTAAAAATACAACACAGATGTGTTTTTAGTGATCATAGTGACTACGTTTGTGTTCTCTAGGGGGAACTTTCATTTAACGATCATACAAATTAAGACTACTTTCTTTAAAAGTTCATTTGAGTTCGTTTACCTTTCAGCAAATGCCCTGATCTCCCACAGTTCCAATTCCTCCTCTGCTACCCAAGTTTCCATTATAACAGGGCCCGTTTGCTTGGGTGTTTCTGGCCTTTTTGGCCTGAGGGCACTTGATCGAAGTCCCTTCCTCTGGGGTGTTGGAGTTTCTTTAGAGAACAGTCAAAACACACACATTAAGCTATACTGCAAAATGAAACTGAAGTGTAAACCAAGATTTAGAGATGTTTTCAGTCCCATTTTATTAACAGGAAGGCCTTTCAGCTTCAGATAAATCATGTCCATTTGTTAAATGCAGCATTTGTTTCCTGTAGGTAAATGAGCAGTTCAGGAATGCTGCATTTGCTCCCTTGATGGTTTGAATTAGCATAAAGATCCAGTTACCTTAATTTCTCTAGATTACAGGGAAGAGGGAGATGTCTAAACAAACAAACAAACAAACAAACAAACATACCTTTTGGAGCCTCTGGTACACCAATGGGACAAATTATTTTTCTTATACAGTACTCTGACCGGATCCCATACGGACCAACATCTCTCCGCTTGATTATTTCTGTTGTTGTAATTTCAGTTTCAGTTGTTTCTGCAACAAATGAGTCCCAGTACATTAATAAAAGAAACAAATAAAGCTAAATCTCCCATCAACCCAATATACTCAAGGCAAAGAAACAGCAAACGAAATTCAAATACCACAGCTGATAGCAAGCTTTCATAGAAATGTTTTGAGGGAGTGTAATACTCAGAATCTACAGCAAAAGCTTTTGCAAAGGAAACCAGAAATTTAAAATAACAATACCTGTCCTTGTGGTTCCTCCCCCAGGTGGAGCTTTTGCTGCCATATCATCCCACTTGAGACATGCCCACAGTAACCTCAACATCAGGCTCACTCCAGCCAATGATTTGACTGTTTGGAGTCGGTACCTAATGACAGAAAATGAATTATATTTTAAAATCAATTTAAAATACCCAACCAAACAAACGGCAAAGGTTTTCCATTCTACTTTTACTGAACAATATAAAAAACCGAATCATAAATAGCAAAATTTGCATGCTTGGGCACAAACATGTATCACTTGTATTTTAAAAATCAAGTAATTTCATCACATCCTACACTTTTTCTCAAAACTGTAAAGTATGTACCTCCAAGTGATCCCAAAAGTTGGTCTTGGCGATGGATATGGCCAGATATCCAAGGCAGGCTTTGCATTGTAATTGAAATAAGGAACCTCTCTGATCCCTCCTCTCCTGGCCAGCTTCTTTAGGTCATCATTGGGTAAAACAAATATGCTTTTTTTACTGCTTTTGGTAACAAATTTCCTATAAGATGGTAAGGCAGTTCCAGAACGAGTTTTTTTGGGTCTTGCAAATTTCATTAACTTCACTTTGTCTTTTGTGGAATATTCTTTGCTGACAGTCATGGAAGTCACCAATGTGCCTTCTGGGGTGGTCAGCGAATCAGTGACTGTTGTTGTAACCACTGTTTTACTGTGCTCTTGGACAGAGATGACATCAGAGTGACTGTCTGTGGCTGGAGTGGTGAGCTTGGTCACAGTGGTGGTGGTGGTGACAGTGGAGATGGCACAGTTTTCTGTAGATGAAACAACTGTGGTTTTCTCCTCACTGGCAGCTCCAGTCTCTGCAACTTTAAACACCGTTTTGGACTCTGTGGACACAGTTGAGGTTGTGGTAGTCACTTCAGTAATAACAGTTTTTATTTTACTTTCTCCATTAATATTTTCCATTTTATATGTCTGTACACCATTCTGGTCAGCAAAGTGACTACTCAAGGTGGATTCCTCACATGAGGTTACAGGTGACGGAGCGACTTTCTTCTCCTCAACTGCTTCAGTTTCCATAGATTCTGTTTCTCTGTTCAGGTTATTTTCTTTACAGACAGGCTGTGTTGGCGGGGAAGCAGAGCCAACACTGGCAGATCTCTCAGGAGAAAGCTGCTTTTCTTCAGTTTTCTGCACATACTTGGGAACTTCATCTGGTGGCCGAAGACTCCCTCCAGACTCAGATTCAGGTGAAATCTGCAGATGTGACTTCGAGTCCACATTATTTTTATCCTTGGTGTCCTCTCCCATGATGTCACCGTTCATGAATGGTTTTACTGAAGATTCCTTAAAGGTCAATGGTTTTATTTCATGTTCTGGAATGGATTTATTAATATTATTAACTTTTGGTTCGATATCACCCCCTGCCTTAGCTTCACAGGTATTTTTCACTAAGCAGTCGTCATTTGATAATGCTTTAATGTCATTGTCTTTTCCATTCATTTGAAATGATGATTTTTCTTTTTCTCTCTCAGTTTCTTCATCTTTATTATTCTTTTTGTCAGTAACAGTATTTACACTTGTCTGATCAAGATATTTGTTCGTGGCACCTGTCTCCACTTTCAGTTCCTGACCTTTCTTTTGACCATTTGCTTCTGTTAGTTTAGAGCTCAGTAAATCCTCATTAACATCTTCCCCATCCATGTGTTCCAGAGTTTGACTTTCAAGGTTTCTTTCAGAAATCAGCCCTGTTTTAAATGATTCTAGATCTTTATTAGCTGATTTTTGGTGAAATACCATCTTTTCAGATTTACTTTCAGTCTTTACAGGAGCAATTTCTTCCTCCATTTCACTTTCTTGAGAGGACATTGTTTCCATATGGCTTTTTATCATACAGTTGTTTTCTGGATCTTTGCTCTGCTGTTCAGAATTCCCTTCTGAGTCCGGTTTTTCAAGAGTGGCCACAGCATCTCTTCTACAGCTGCTTTCAGGTACCACTGGCCCTAAGTTTTCAAGTTCTCGCTGAGATCCTCTGGTAGTAGGTAGCTTTTGTTTCATGGGTTTTTCATTTGTTTCTGAAACATCCCATTCGATTCTGCCTTCTGCACTGGTTTGTTTCAAGCCATCCACTAAAGAGCTCTCAGACTCTCCAAGAGCCTCTTGTCCTTGACACTTATCAGGAGTCGAAGGTTCAGGGTTGTTTTCTTTGCCATCATTCTGAATGCAGCTGTCTCCTTCAGAGGATCGAGGGGAGTCTTCATCCAGCAGCTGCCCTTCTCCTTTTGAGAGCCTGTCTGACAAAGGCAAAGAAGGTTCATCTTCATCTCCAGTTTTGGTACAGGAGATGCTGCTAATGGGCAAACAGTCCTGTTCTGCATCTTCAGCTTGGGTCTTGTCTGATATGTAGCTTTGATCTTGGGAAGAACTATCAAACTGGCTTCCTTCTTTTCCTTTCCTCATTCGTAGCTCATCTGCATTTTTCTGGGGGCTCAGAGATCGAATGCCCCCAGTTTTAGCTCCAGCCTCCAGCTTAATCTTCTCTAGACGTTGTTTTTCTTCCAGTGTAAATTGTTTTATTCGCCGCTCCAGGAGTCCATCTAATTTTGATGATTTTACTTTCCTTTTGTAGCAAGTTCGTAAATGAAATCCCTCACTGACATTGATTATATCCTGCTTACAATGACTTTCCTCATCTTTTATGGAGGATTCAATTTTCACATCCACATCCATAGGTTCTTCCTTGATGACTTTATCATTTTCACCATCGATGTCTTTTTCCACTGTGAAGAAGAAGCAACTCTGAGTCAGTGAGCTCCCCAACAATGAATACCAAATTATATTTTTACATTAAGTACTAAGAAATAAATGCATATTTAGCATATTAATAGATTTCAATAAAAAAGGAACAAAAACTTCAGACACTGCTACAATGGATAATAGGCAATCATTTAACTGAGACATTTTAGATGTCTTGACAAAATCTGTTACACAGTTTTTCAGTAGTTATTTCTGAGGTTCTATGCTTTTACTCATGCAATGGTGTCATGAACAGCAGTTTCACAATAACAGAAGATTATTACCTGTGTCTTTTGCATGATCCGAGTTTTCAGAAATTGTGTCAACTTCTACTTTTTCTTCATGCAACTTTTCTTCTTTTACTTGTACTTTCTCCGAAGTTTCTGAGACATCTGCTCTGTCCTTTGCTTGCAGATCCCGAGAATCCTTTGCTCTGTCTTTCTCTGTTTTTACCTTAGTTGGACCTTTTCGTTTATCCAAGTTGCATTTTTCATCTTCGCTCTTTGCTATTAACAAATTAAATTATTTCAATTATCCGGAGTATTTGTGTATGACTAACAAGTAACATTTGAATGTCTGTTAGTTTACCTCTCAAATCATTTGCATACCATTAGTGAAAATCAGAAAGAGAATTAAGTATCCAATGGTAACACCACAGATTAAACAGTGCACTATTGAATGAATATATATATACACACCCTCTCCAAACTTAAGATGTTATTTTTTGATTTTGATTCTCTACATAATTTTTATCTACCTTCAATTTAAATAAGGATATACAAAGATGCACAAGTATTAAACACATAATTGAAACAATTTAATGTAACAAAAACGTCTGTGAGAACTGAACAGGCTACACTGCAAAGATGAGCAAATATCCACAAAAGCTTTGCTGGAACATTATTCACAAAGTCTCCTTAAGAAATATCACACACAAATTAACTGCAATAAAGCAATGCAGACACTTACTTGATAGCAATTTTCTGTAATTTGCATTAGTATTTCCTGGCAGTTTGGGCATAAACCTGTGGACATGGGTTTTACTGATCCAGCTCCAGCCACCATATCCTGTTACTCTATATTCCTCTCCTTTTTGCTTCCAAACCTATAAATATTTTTAAAGTAGTAGTATTAAGGATGCTATTTGCTGCATTATTAATGTTTACATTTAAAAACCACAAGATGATATAAAAAACCTCAGAATTTTTACACACTTTTCCAACGAAGTTCAAGTATATTTGTGAAATAATGTACTAAAATTGAAGATATATTTGCTGATAATTAAATTGATCTATCACAGTAACATCTAAAAGCCTCATTTATTTATGTAATAGTGAGAATCTATTTACCTAAAAGCTGAAAGATTATAGGAGTTTTTGAATCAACCTGTATGCTTGTTACAAGTGCAGAGCAAAGAACCACTCCAACAAAAGTAGTTAATATCTACCGTAGGACAATATAAAGAAGTTTCTATAGTAGTTTCCATCATATCATACAACTTCCAAAAGGTAGTTAGGCTGGATTTTTTGGGGAGAGGGAGTGGGTACAGGACAGATATACAGGCAAGATTCCAATAACCACCAAAACCCTCCATTAGGAAAGGCTGCATCTGCAGCCAGTATCTGTCACTCAGGCAGTGTCAAAAAGAGCATGACACAGATCAAATTCATTTCAGACTAAGAGTATGTGCTTGAATACATGGCCATGGTTCCTACTCCCATGGCAGGGAGTAACATAAGGACATGAACATTGTAAGCTTAAATGAAAACAGAAAAAGAGTCAGAAATCAACAGTTTAGGTATTTTCTTTGTTCTTCCCACAAAAGAAACCCTCACCTGGTGTTTGACGGGAAATGTGTATTTCACCCACGTAGCTTGCTGCATTGTTTCTTCTTCTTCTTGTTTTCTTTCTTTTTTTTTCACTTTCTCCTTTTCTTCTCTTTCTATTGCTGTCATTCTGCGTAATCTATTCCATACAGATTTAAGTGCATTTAAGTACAGAATCTTGCAAGCAAGTATGAGATGTCAACAGCACATAATATCCCTCTGAATAAGTTTAAATATCTTTTATTTAAAAGTATATTAAATTATATGTATATATATATATAATATAAAATAAAATTTTAAAAAATTTACATTTATTAAAGTTAAGAGGAATGCCCACTATCAGATTTTAGGTTATTACTTGTAACAGGAACATCACTCTTCTTTGCTATTTCAGTGAGGCAAACACAGATGGATGCAACTGTGTCTAACACCAGACACATTTATATTCTGCTCCTATGACAAAATGAAAGACAAAACCCAGACTCCACTGAACTGAGAGTGTTGAAATTTGCTGTTCTATTCTCCCAGAGTTTTAGCACTTTTAACACTGTAGCTCAGATAAATGCAGGAGCAACAACACCATAAAAATATCGTCGTGGTTTTTCAGTGTTTCTGGTTGAGAAAAAACACTTCAAGTGCTGAACGACTGTCTCAATTTAAATGTAATTCTTACAGGCTTAGAGGAATTAGTAATTGCAAACCAAAGTACAATTCTCATATTCAAAAATATTTTAATATTTATTAATTTTACCTAGTGTGCCCCAAGGATTCCCGCCAGATGGGCAGCATGACAACTGGTTTGATTGCACACTCCAATATAGCCAGTGCTAGTGCAAATTCTCTGGGTTTGCTGCACATCTGAACAGCCTTAATCCAGTTAGACCTAAATAGGAAAAAAGAGAAAGATCTGAAATATATACATGCATTAATATAGCTTGCCATTTTAAGAAGATTTAATGATAGGATAAAAACTCCTGTATTAACACTTTACCCAAATGTACAACCCTTTTAGCCTCCATCATAAACACACATCATATTTTATTACACTGAAGCACGGTGCTTGGAAATAACAGATTTGAAAAAACAAAGACCGCTGCTTATTAACACTGCTAGCAAAACCACAAGTAAAACATGAGAATATGTATTTCCCTTTATTAATTTACCTGTGGGAAGCCCAATTAGGGTGTAGGAAGGATGCTGGGATATTGTTTTCTAGCTGAATAATGGTCAGCCTCAGGGTGGATATGGTCAGAACTTTGGAGCCATGCACAGACCCATTCCACTTGAACTCTCCAGCTGGAGTCAGGCAGAATTTGTGTGAGAGGTGTCGCCTCTTGTCATGGTCCTCCCTGTGCTGGTGCTTGTTCAAAGCAAAGGAATTGGTGGCATATTGATTGTGATAAACACGGTACTTCCCCTCCTGCCCCAGTTTGAAATAATTGTTGATATTTCCTTTAATCACAACATCCTTCTTGGTGTTCACTCGGGAGACTTCGCCTTGAGAGTTGACCACCAGAACCTTATGAAAGAAATATTGGAAACTTAAATGAATCTTTAAAATAATTCCTTCTATTTACTTATGATTTAGGCTTCAAATGTCTATCTATAAAAGAATAAAAATACCCTGCATCAGTTTGTAGAAGCAAATAACTGTTTATCCAACATAGCAATATATGTACTTCATCACTGGCTGTCTGTAGAGTTAGGATATTCCCACAATCAACTTTATCATTAAAAAAATCACCATTCAGGCTCCTCAGACCGAACAGGAGCCTGTTTTGCTGCTCTGATTATGAGGATTCCTTCCTATGGAGGAAGAGAGCCTTGGGAAAACAGCTTCACTAAACTCAGGTAAGCTCTCTGTGAACCCCCTCCTTGGTACATCACAGAATTCAGAAATGTAGCTTAGCAAACAAGTATCCTGGACTTTGAAAACATGGCCTGGATAACATCACTGGACTAATTTGTTTGTCAATAAATGCACTAAATGTTAACTTACAAGGAAAATCAGTCAAAAAAAAAAATTAATATACCAAATAATATGCAGACAATTAACTACAAAAAAGTCCCAACAGTCAAACACTTCCTTCCTGGATAACCTGGGCTACTTAAAACAAAAAACCACAACCAAAACAACAAAACAGCTACACCAGTGCACTGGGTCAGTGTCATATCACTCTGCAGAGAGCACCCAAGAGAGCAAGAGCAAAGGAGAAGGGGGAAAAAACCTTCCTGTGATACTAGAATTTCACCATTTGCTAATTTATTATTACTGCTTTTTTTTCTAAAGTACCTCCATTGCCTGCCAATATCACTGTTTTAAACTTTTAAACGTAATTTAGTATTGTTTAAAGAAATTATCATTTTTCCAGAACATTTTTTGTAGTTCTTTGAGTTTTCCAAGACGTGCACAAACCTCTCTGGTTTCTTTATATAACTTATTTGCTTCATTTGCTGCAGCAGCAACCTGCTGGCTTTTCATCTGGCTCAGTTTGCTATCTGGATTTCTCAATCTGGTGAGCATCCGCGTCGAGCCTGGTGTGCCCTTCCCCGCACCTGGAGAATCACTTCTGTCACCATTGGATTTCTCTCCTGCCCAGGGAAAAAAACGGCTTTTAAAACAAAATTAAGAATTGGAAGTTTTGTACTAATGTACGGAAGTTACAAAAAGAACAGAAAGTTTAGTGAAAAGTTGCATAAAATGCAAGCTGGAGACATCATTATCCTTATCATTATTATTACTACCATCATCATTATCATTATTACCTATGTCCTCTGAAGCCTGGGATCCCCTCTCTGCATTTTCAGCATCATCAAGAGCCTTAATGGAGTCGTTCTGCCCAGAGCCCAGCTCGCTGCCACTGCTGTTCTCAACATCTGGCTGTGAAGGTGCAGCAAACCCACTGCTGGGGATCATCTGACCAGTTTCTTCTACGAAAGAACAACTTCGGTTTTAGTTTTTTCTTTTGAATTGGATCAACATAACTTTTCAAAGTTTTCATCAAAAAAAGGCAGACGAACATGTTTTGCTGGACTGAAGGGAAACACATATAAAATATTAATTCCCATCAGAGCACCGTATCCATGAAAGTATCTTTCATTTTGTTTCAAGCAGTTTCAACTTCTACATCTCTGAAGAACTGAAATTCATACCTGTATTTAAAATATATTCATATTTCATCCAAGACTTTTTTTTTAGAGATACACACACAGAGAACCCGCTACTGAAACTGTTTTGCATTTAAAATTTATAAAATTTGGTCTTCCTGCAGCTTCTGATTTTCTCTCTTTTAATTTTCTTGTGCTTTAGCTGTTCCTCAAAGCACACACCTTTCAGTTCCCCTTGTTTTCCATTGAGTCTTTGATTGCCTCTTCTTCAGCATCTTAATTCTGATGAATCCTACATATTTCTGTTCCATTGGCACCACTGTAAATATCAGCTGACTTAAAATATCAGCCCCTTCCTGATCTGATGAGTCTTGATGTGGCTTCAAATGCGTTCCTGGCCCTCAGCTGTCCTTTTTACTGTGTCTCGACAGCTGTGGACTTCGTTGTCACCTCACCTGTTGTGCTGCCCCAGTAGGAATTTTTGCCTAATATTGGTGGATTGCAGCTACCTCAAAATAAATTCCTCCAGCTTCCCAGTAGGAACAAGCCCCCATCCCTCAAAGCAGCAAACCCAGCAAGGTCTTCTGGGGTTTGTGCCAAAGACAGTTCAGCTGTTTAAAAACTACAAGATCTGCCTGTTTCTAGAATTCTTCCAAAACATCAGGGATTCTGATGTTGTTAAGAAAAGTGACAGAACAAAATCTGTTTTTTGTGAAATATTCACTCCTAGCAGAAGGATGGATCAGGTAAATATTCTGGAATTCTTAGAGGATCCCTACTCTGAATGTATCTTGATTTCTGACTTTACCAAATGGGTGACCACCACTGTTTGATCCATTTCCCTGTTTGCTACAAGGAAAAACGGGCCTGGACCTGTTTCCACGGCTGCTGTTTGGAGGAGAGAGGAAGCACCCAAACCAGACTCTTAATAAAGATTAATATCCAAACTGCGTTTAACAAGGATGGTGGCATCTCATCTACCTCTGCATTTTACTCATATTTTCCCCCTCTTTTGGCAGTAAATGCCTCGCTGATCCTGGTTCAGTATCTCTCCCTCTCTCTGAAGGGAGAGTCTCAAACTGAAATTTCACAGTAAGAGCACAAACATCACAGTGAATATAGTGAATCAGGCATAAGGAAAAACCCTCTCCACACACACTTTCCTACAAAAAAAGAGCCCACTAATTTACAACTCATGTCGGAGCTTTGGAAGGAGAAAAGTACTTGCGAAAGTATAATAAATACTAATAAATATAGAAGCAAACCTTTAAAATAAAATACAAACCCATAAAGGTGTCTGAAACAAAATTATAGGATGTGTATCTTTTCCATTAAACCTCTACACAGCTATTTTAACTTTAAAAGGGAATAAAAAAATAGGAGAACTGGCAAAAATATTTGGTCATATATCTAAAATATATGGTTTTTGTCTCGTACATGAAGATATTTTCTGTACTTAAAAAGTGTATTATGAGGCTTGCAGATTACAGATGATTCTTAGCTTTCATTTTGTCCTCCTGTTAAGAGTTATTACAAGGTTTGGGTGCACCGACTTTTGTAAGTTGAAAAGCTGCAGACTGTGACTGCATGAAGAACTATTTCTGTAGGAGAGAAAACATTTACTATCCCTTTTTAAAACATAACACGCCAAGTATGTTCACATCACACATTAGAGTATGTTTAGATTTTTAAGAACTGAGAATAAAATCCTGATCATTTTAACGGTGATCAGCTGTTTAGAACAACATTTGGTTATGTAGTAAATCTTGTAACAGAATATAATTCTAAATGTAATACAAAGTAATTCTAAAATAGTACACCCATAGTTTATGTTACACCTAATCAACTCCGACTTATTCCTAAAGCAAAAGTAAGTTTGTCTGGTTTTAAATAGTGTGTATATTATTACCTTTGAGTCTCTGACATGGCAGAACAAAACATGTTAAAGTACAATAACCCTTGTGCTTATAATTCTGAAATCTGTTTAAAATTTCTAGAATGACAATTTAAATCTCGACATTTCAGTGCAATGGTTTATACACGTGAATGAAAATGCTTTGTTTGTTAGTAATTTACACAGTAAATGAGAGGTTAAAATAATAAACAAGGCAGCAGCAAATTAGAATTTGAAATAAACTTTGAGAGGATGCTAACAATCATAACAGATCACTATGGAAAAAATAAATATACAGAAAACAGAAAATAAAAAGCTTAGCCACAGTCGTCTTTGGAAGGCATGGAAACAAATGCTAATGTCATGGTGGACCACGAATTTCAAGCACTAGTTGCAAGAAAATTAACTTTGAAATGTTAATAATGACAACGTAGCAGTAAAGGATGGCACTGCAAGCAAACAGCATGAGTGATATATGCTGGGAATGGTTTTAGTGGACAAATCAGAGAGAAAAACAGATTCCCCAAATTACAGAGGCATTGGTAACAGTGCCTTCTGTACCTGAGAGTTCCAGAGGGAGCTCTGATGCCACCTTCTTCTCTGCCACGTTGTTGCTATCAAGGGTTTCTGACTGACACCCCACTGCGTCCTTCCCTTCAGAGCAACTATTCTCTCCTGCAGAAGGATTTGTGGTGTTGTCATCAGTGCTTGAGGTCACAGAGTTACTTTTATCCCCAACGACTGTTGCCTCTACAGTAAAACGCACAACAAAACTTTAGGGATGTTCTTTATTATGCCTTAGGATGTCATTTGGCATCATCCATAGAAACAACTTCAGCAGCTTTGTTTGATAATGCTGAAAAATAGCGAGCTTTTTCCTTTCCTTTTTTTGCTATGAGATAGTATTGTCTCAGAATCAAAGAACAAACCAATTGTGACGAGGAAAAAGTTAAAAATGATGTAATATGGCTTACTACAAACATGTTGATCACAACCTGTAAGTGCCACCTGTACCTCAAGGCAGGGTATCTAGGAGCCAGCTGTATAGAAGTAGGAAAATTGGTGAAATTACTTAACAAGAACAACTCCAACATACAAGCACAAACGAACTGACAAATACCACCTATTACAAAAATATCTTGGATAATCATACAAAGAAAGTATCACATTAACACTTAGAGAAATGTGGCGTTCACTTCACTTAAATGGAGCTGTTAAAGCACAGTCAGAGTTTCTTTACCTTCTGTTTTCTCTTTTTCCACATCCTGCTCATTGTGTGTTTCCTCAATTTTATCCTGGTGTCCAGATTCTTCCTTGTCTCTCTCAGCATCTGTCTGGTCATTATCAACATCACTTTTGGCCTTTTCTGCTTCCTCATCTCCTGTGTTTTTATCTTCCACTATTTCTCCTTTTCTTGCTCTGATAATGTCCAAAATTTCATCTACAATATAAAGCATGTTGTCAGCACGAAACAACAAACCACCTACAGAGCTATGGAGCACAAACAACATGACATAAATCCTGCTTCTGAGGTAATATAAACTAGATTTGATTCCAAGTGCAGCATCTACTCCCATTACACAAAATATTCCTACCATTTGCTGCAGAAAGGAAAGACTTGTTGTTGCCCCTTGCTTTGTTTGTAAGGTCTTCTGTCACATCCATGTGCCGATGAACTTCCTCACGCATCTCGTCCAGGGTTTTGCATAGGTCAGCTTCCCAGTAATCCTTGTCCAGGCATTCAATTAACTCTGCCAGCTGGATCTTTGTGCTGTAGTACCAGATTTTCTTATCCTTCTCACTTTCTGAATCTTCCTCTCTGTAGGAGTATTTAAAAAATATTGATTTTAAAATGTCTGGATAAATGACAAAATTTACTATCAGTCTGCTTTCTGCAGAACACGATTAAATGTCAATACCTGAGCGTGAATAAACAAATCACATTGCTTATATGCACCAAGTTTAACATTCATTTCTTGTTTCCTTCCCTTTCTTCATTCCCTCAGTTCTCATGACAACTTCCTCAGGAAAGCTTTGAAGTCTCCTTAAAACTGGTTTGTCCAATCTGACAACAAGGTTTATTCTCATTATATTTACTATTACTGTAACCAGCCATTTACTACTAAGCCTGAAATAATTTGAAAGTCCAGAATCCATAATGGTAGTTTCTGACAGTGTATTCAGGGAAGAGCACAGTTAGGAAATTCAAAGTACAGAACATCACATTCATGAAGTATTTTATACTGGCACCCTACAGTATACATCCTACAGCATCCACCTGTGAAGGCAGCAGTAAGGGATGAGTCAAAATACAATCCCTTTGAAAAGATCAAGGGATTTCCACATTTTTTCCACAGTACTCCGTGAAGCCATATGAGCCCAGAATTACTGGTGCCAACAGCACCTCAGCAGGGCCATGGACCCAAGGGAGCTCCATAAATACCTCAGGTAACAGGCTCTCCTGGAGGCTGCAGAGCACAGGGAGGATGCTCCAAGCAGTTCTGCGGCTGCTCAGCTTGGCTTGTTCCGTCCTGTTGAGCAGCAGCAGCAGCCACATCCAGGCTGGCATGAGCCCAAGCACTCATTTCCACAGCACATCCCAGTGTTCCCCACACCTTGTGGGTGACACTCATTGACCAGCCTGGCCTCCACCTGGGCAAAGGAACTAAACTACTGCTGCGCTTGCACCCCCTGTCACAGCACTGCAGGCCTGTGGCTACTGAGGATCCTGACCCAGAGTGCTGACAGCAATGGGAAGCTGACTGTAAGTCTCAACGATCCACCCCTGTGGGGTTTGTTTCAGGTTCCTCTCTACTGGTTGCCTTCCTGTGGCTTACACATTAAAAATGGCACAGATTGGCCTCAGGGATCCAAAAAAGACAAACAACCTTAAGGCAACTTGATCGTTGCTGATCTACTGCGTTTGTGAAACAATTAATATTTGCAACTCAAACAAAACACGACTGAAATAAGGTGGTTGTGAAGTTAATAATGGCAATATTACTCAAAATTCAACTACTAACTTGTCACAACTGTTATTACAAAACAGACTTTTGGCTTTGATGATAAAACCTGGTGTATTGCAAAGAAACTTGCATCGCTCTCATAAAGGCCTTTGCTCACGAAAAGCAACTATTTCTGCTTTACCCATTTATTCCTCTAAACTGCCAACATTCCATTAGTTTTAACCACACCAACCTGTTAAGTTTGACAAGTTTTCTCAGAGAACAGCTCATTTCAGCAAGACTGTCACATACAACACACCAAAATATAACAGCTGAACACTGACAATCATTTGACTCTATGGAATATTCTAGGCCTGTAAACTCCCATGGTAAAGAAAAATTACTGTTTAAACCATATTTCCTCTAAAGCAAGAATTATTTACTAACAACAATAGGAATGACAGCGCTTTCATTACCGGTGGTGAACAAAAGCCACAGAAGAGGAAGATAAAGGCAAACACTCAAAACCAAGATGGAAAGGGAGATGAGAATGCAAAAATAGAGTTTTACACAGCAAGAGGAAGTAAAAGGATGAAACAAAATGCTTAACTAAAAAGGACAGGGAATGTGTGCCTTCTGAGCTTTCCCTGGCAAGTTTCCAAGGGAAGTGGCAAGCACAAGACCCCGGCAGAGCAGCAGTTGTAAGGCTGCTCTGCTCCTAAAAAACATAACTGTAGAATACGATGCTGTTTTTATTTAATTTCTTAACTGACCAAAAAGGGAACTTGAACCTTTCATTTTGAACCCTTCTGTTGTAGCTGTTACAGGATTATTTGCTAGAGAGATAATGCCATTTATACATCCTCTTATATGACCTAGATATGCAACAATATGAACGCTTTATATAGGATCAGAGAGTCACTTCGTCTGGAAAAGACCTTTAAGATCAAGTCCAACAATATATTCTCATCTCTCCATGAGGGAAGGCCATGCCTGCATCCATCTGCCAGACAAGCAGCCTGTACACATTGCTTCAATTTTGATGGTGATCATCCAAGTGTTTTCTTATTTTCACGTTTCTCCCCATCCAGCAAATCTGAGGCTGCTCCAGCTGCACTAATGCAGCCAGGGTATGTGTGTCACCTGAACATCCCAAGCAGCATCTGGCTTTTCCCTTCCCATCAGCCCTTTCTATTCTAGGTCTGCAAGGTTTCACTGGACTGAAAAGCAATTAACTGCTGTTTTCAATTTCCGTGGGTAACTCAAGAAAAAGCCTTCAGCACCAGTAAAGTTTTGCTGTATCGCAGGCCAGTAAACCCCGAGGCTCAGTGGGCAGTGCTGAGACATCAGACTACTGAGAGTATTCTGCAGAGAGCACCTGGAGCTAATCCTTCCCTGCGTGCTTTCAGTCCTGCCCATTAAAGAACTGATCAGATAATATTCTAGAAACAAACAATGAGGTTATCCAAGAGTATTTTAATACCCTTCTACTTCATTTATATCAGCGTTTGAGCATAGAGTTTGTTTTGAACTGAAGGCTATCATGTCAGCAAGAGAATTTCAGGCACCAAGAGTTTTCTATTGAAAAAGCACAGACAGAAAGTGAAATGGCACAAACTAGTCGATCTGTGTGCTTACACCCAACTCATCTCTGCCCAGACTTCTTTCCAAGATTCGGATTGTGCCAGTGGAAAACTTGGAGCACGCAGCAGAAATCATTCCATGCACTCTATTTTGGCCAACTTAGATAAGACCTAAATGAACAATTATATAATTCCAGCTAACTTTCCCTTAACATCTTCTTGTGTTTACTACAGGGACACAACTTTTACCCTCTGAAGAAATCACAGGGGCGGTGATAAAAAAATGGAAAGATGCAAAGCTGCACAAGGACCAGTTCCCAACGTTTTTCTCAGACAAGCCAGACAAATTTGCCAGCTTGGTGCTGGACAGGTCTGCTGAGTCTCCAGGGGACTCAGCTGAGTCACATACAATGTGTGAGGCCAAGGAGGGAGAAAGGAATCACATGACTATTTCCTACCTCCTTCAGCCTCCTTGGCTGCCAGGAGCTATTCACTGGCAGGCTGCGGAGACAAGTTCAAAGACTGATAAAAGCAACACAGAAGATGCTCAAAACTTTCAAGTAAGGTGATAAGAGAATATTTAGTACTAGTAGTAGCAGATACTTCCTGCATTCCATGATGATACAATTGGAAACCGAAGAATTTAGGAAATTGTTTAAAGCAATCTATTCAAATGAAGACCCAAACCCTTGTTAATTAATTGTAGAAAATAGAGGAGGACCCCCTAAGAACATAAACAGCATGACAAATCTTGCAGAAGAAAAGCTGAAACTGCTTTTGACTGTTGAGGAAGATCCATACAACTCAGGAATAACAATGTGTGTCCTATTTCTGCTATCAAAATGAAAGCCAAACAGTGTTTCATTATCTTCTTTCACAGATAATTGATAAATCCAAAGCATCTCAATATTTCTACAAAGATAAACTTGTTAAAACACTGCAGCAGTTTACTACGACAATGCAAGTCAAAGTCCCAAATTTCCTGATTTATTAACTTGCAGAAATAATCTTCACAAGTAAAACAAATGCATTGACCCAGAGGCATCATCCTTAATTTGTAAACAGCTTGAAACAAAAACCTTGGAAATTAATTTGCTCTTGACCTGTTTTTTGTTTTAATCTTGTTGATATTTGTTCATGAGGAGACCCCTTCAGTGCCCACTTTTCCATCTTTGTAAAACAGAAGAGGTGGAAAAGAGAAACAAACCCACAGTGATGGTCTTAAACAAGGCAAGTGATGGAAATAAAAGTATCAGGGAACAAGTCTACAAAACCTTTTAAAAGGTAGGAAAACCAGCATTAGGTTGGATTTATGACATTTAAAGTGGGAGAGGAGAGAAGAAGTAAAAAGCCCTAAAAACCCTTTTGAGAAACAAAACCACCAAGAATTTAGGATTTCAGTTCTCTAATCCTCCTAGGCAGGATTTCAAATCGGTATTTGTGCAGATTATTTTTAGATCTATTAGTTTCCTCTGATACATTTGATCTCATGGCATTGGGGAATACACTCTATTCATTTTAATAAAGTTGATATGATAACATAATTTCATGAATCTCAGGTTCTAACATTTGGCAGTTATCCTTTAAGTTATCCTTCAGTTATCCAAGACATCAGGTGTGGTTTGATCTTGTTCAGTGTGTAGATATACAGATATATATCTATACCTATCTATTTATCTAGATACAGATATAGATATATGCAAAGCGGTTGGGTTTGCAATACAGCATGCTTACTGAATTTAAAAACTGAGAGTACAGAGCTTAATGTCTATGTGAGTTACTAGAGTTGCATTTCCCTAGAATTAAGTTGTGTACTACTTTTGCCCCCTTATGAAATAATCTGCCCACAGAACACCTCAAAGGAATGCAAAATATTGGGTTTTTCAAAACTCAATACATTTAACTTTTGAAGATGTCTCTTCTAGTGCAGTTAAAATTACTACCAATGTGCTAGGAAGAAACACCTTTCACATGTGCAGATTTCAAAGGACCATGAAGCACCTGCATGATTTATTTTAGTTTGAAATATGTTGAAGTATTGCCCGTACCAAAACCTTCTGAACATCAAATACTCCACTTCACCGGGAAAAAACATTGTTTCACAGATCAAGTTTGGTTAAAAATAATTACCTCTCTGCCCACATACAGCAAGGAAACAAAGTCTGCCTATTTATCTCAAAATCAACTCCTGAGTGATCTGCATTTTTTTATGTTAATTCCCAGATCTCTTCCAGTACAGGAGAGCAGTGAAGACAAATTCATCTTTAGAACAGCCTTTTCCTCAAGAGTTTGAGGGGAAAGATACAAAAACCATGCAGAGGAAACAGTAAGTTACTGAAGAACAATTAACTAGAGCAAAAATAATCCCAGTTACATGTTCTTCATAACCAGGCTTTTTGTGAAAATCAAAATTTCAAAACATTTTCTGAAAACAAAAGGTAGGAAATTCTGTATGAGGCAATGGAAGAATTGGAATATCAACAGCTTCAGGTGCCCATCACATCCTGGTGAACCACCTGAATGATCCACCCCTTACTGTGGAGCACGAGGCTGAGTATAAACATGGAGCATACATATAGCAAAAAAAAGAGAAGAGTATAAAAGATTCCCTGCATCCTTTGAAAGGTTACTTGGCACTACTGTGACATTTATAACCCAGAGAAACCAAAAAAGATCAAACACTGACTCTTTCTTCACAAATATGAAAGAAGAACACAGGAAACAGAGCAGAGATAATTAATACTTAAAGTGTCAGCTGACAATACCCCACAGAAACAGCCCCACATTTTAAAGGAATACCATGAGTCCTTAGAAGCGTCTTCTTTGCAAGATGTAACACCATCAGCAGACCTCACAGTCCCTTTTAAACACACTGGCTACTATCTTAACGTTCACTGTAACCTGCTTTGTATGAAATTCTGTAAGGTACCCAGCTGTGGTTTATTTTCTCCGTAACACTGAAAGGAAAATTGTTTTCAGAGTGCCAGTAAAATCTTTACTTCTCCTAATTTAACAATACCACGGATTTAACTTAAATATTATTTCTCCTCCGTTATGAGAACAATTAGATAAGAACAGTCTTTTATGAGAAAACCAATCTTTAGCTATTTTCCTGTGAAAAATGTAGGAAGTGTTTTTATAATTTCAGATTCAACTTCTCACGTAAAATCCAGGGCACAATGCCCTTACTAGCAAGGGTTTGATAACTATCAATATTTCGAAATACATTTGTATCTCGAGACTAACCAGTAACAGGAAATTGTGTGAAGCACACAGAGTACCTCCCTCGAAGACAGGCATGTCTTGCTATGTTGACTTTCTTTGCACTACAGAAACATTCAGTGCAACATTTTCTGCATTTCTAGTAACAGTGCATCCCTTTGAGCATCTCTGAAAGTTTCAGCTTCAAAGGCAGAGCATCAAACTGGTACCAGAACCTGGCAGCCAAACACTACTTAAGCAGATGACAGATCGCAAGCAGTGTCCTACACACCATGTGATCACAAAAAGAATCAAACTTCTTTTCAGTAACTTCTGCAAGAAACCGGAGAGTTGTCATCAAAATTCCCTTTCTTTTCCTCATATTCATGTGTTTTAGGCACATTAATATTAAGCCTGAGGCCCTGTTTTTATTTCCTTTTTATGTACAGGTTATGAGAATATTAATTTTGGATAAAGACAGATTATTTACATGGCCTTTAGTAATCTCCTTATGAAACAGCAAGCAACAGCCTTATCTAAAGAAAGAAAAATTTTAAGATGGCAACAGCAATTTACACGATGTATTAAAACCACAGCATTATTGTTCAGAAATCATGCAATGATTAGTTGACTTACATGATGATCCTCCTGTTCAGGAACCAGTATTTCCGCCTATGCCTGTCATATCCAATAGGTTCGTGTCGGATGTATGGTTTGTTTTTTTGGATTTCAGCCACACAGTCAGTCACTCCAGGCACCTTATGTGCCACGCAGACCTCGCATTGCCACTCGTCTTCTGGCACCTCCTCCAGAGGGGGTTTCACGCACTCCAAGTGGTACACGGCCGAGCAAGTCTCACAGCAAAGCAAATCCCCAAGTTTGTGACAAACCCTACAGTGATCATCATACTGAATAACACCTTCTGACATTAACTCCTCACGTGCAATGTTTGTGGTAAGAAACTGATCCACTAAGAACTGCAGAACTTTGATTTTATTCTCTACTGGTCCATAAGGATAGTCCTCTGTCTCTTGGTAAGGAAGAACATGATGGTATTCCTTGTCACTCTCACAATATACCCGCAGAACCTCTGGCCACGTCATTCCATCTATGAAATACAAAGTGGAATTAACGCTATCTTTGAGGTCAGCAGGTCCAAAGGTAGTATTTGAAGTGTCTTCTTCACGTAAAACTGCTTTTAACAGCACTATATGCATCTCTGCCATAAGTGTGCACTGCTCTTGACTTACCAGAGCAGCACAGAAGTCCTCAAAACGAAAAGGAGAGAGGCGCAAAACAGTGCCAAAGTTCCTTAGTACCTCATAGATGGCAATAACATTCATTATATGCTCACTAGGCACCATTAAGTCCTCTGAGGATTTAGGAAACTCCAAGGGTGGGATATCTTTTTCTTCCAGTATTGGAGAACGAGGACGATGTGCTCTTTGTCTTCTCCTACCTGGAATAAAAAACAACAGTAAGAATTTTGCTGTTCACAGGTCAACATGTTTAAACATCTATCATCAATCACTGCGTTAACATTCTGAACTCATGCAAATTAAGGCTTCACAAGCTTCACAGTTACATAAATGTGTTAACTGAGCTAATCATCTTATAGTTTAACTAACAGTATGAAAATAAAACACAAGATATCTGAAGTTTTGTTTTAGACACATACAGGAATTGCATTTCCCATACAATATACATCTACTGAATCTTTTAAATGAAATCTAGAAATGTAATTGTTTAAACTACTTAAAAAGAAAGACATTTCCCACAGCAAAAATACTAATTTTTTCTCATTTTTATTCAGCATGACTAGTTTAAACTCGAAATATCAAGCTCCAAACAGGTATTTTGTATTAAATTATTCCAAATTATTCTCCTATCCACCAATCGCATCCAGGAAAGCTCATTTCAAGCAGATGTCTTCGAACATCAATTTCAACCAAATTAAAATACAAAAGAGAACCTAAAGTGCATTGCCCATTGCTTTCTAACTAGAATATTTCTGCTGGCTACCTACAAACCAAAATCAGAAGGTAAATGTGATGTTACATGAAAATATTTCAAAAATTCTCAATTTTTCAAAACAAACAAATAACCACCCCCCCCTCACCCACGCTCATGCTTCAATGAACCAGGAACCATATCTACAGAATGAGGAGGCAAAATTATGGAAGGACAAAGCTTACCAAAGAAAGCTAATCTAAAGAGCTGTTTTACCATCTAAAAGAAAAGACACTGAGCATAATTAATTCTGTCTCAGATGCTAATTCAGCTAAGATGCTACACTTCCTTTCCTTTAATTCCATTATCCTTGATGCCAAGCAGAAGGAAAAACAAGAGGAAAGTTTTTGTAAATGACACTACCCAACAGATGAAATATTTTAATCTTCTGTCAAAATAACCAGCTACATGCAACTATTTCTCAGCTATCAGTTAAAAGTTTTAGATGAGCTCATTAAATTTACTTCCCTTTATAGAAAAAAACAAGTTGAGAAAAATCTCATAAACCATCATCTAGGTTTAATCCAAGAACTGAGATGGAAACTGATTTTAGTCCTCTTACTAAGCATACTAAAATTCTGGTCAACAACTAAATTTCAAAATTATCTATTGTCCATAGAGAAGTGTCAGCAAGATGCATTTCACTCACAGAGAAAATCCAAAGGAAAACTGCAGCTGTCCACAGCAACCATTTCCCACACACACTTCATTAAAATGGGACCTGTTTTAACTTTGTGTGTTCTGAGACTGAAGAGTGACACAGCCAGTAGTCCAGAATTTTAACATTCGAAGTCGTAATTTCTTGACCAAATTCTGCAAATAACAGACCTCCCCAAAAACTGGTTCAAGGAAATTGAGAGATAAAGTGAACTTTATCTCAGCTTGGATGTTACCATTAAGAGGAAATGGTTCTCTGTGGCATTTTTCAACCCACCCTATTCCCTTCGATACTCCCAGAAATATAGAAAATAAATCTAACATGGGGGAAGACCAGCTAAGGCAGATCCTGCTGAACCTGAAACACCATCATTAAAACTTTAATGCATTGAAAAGGGAAAAGAAAAGCTACTCTAAGAAACATCCTGATGCACAACAAATGATTCCAGAGAAATAAATCAACCCTTAGGCCGGTATGGCAAGAAAGCAGTATATACAGCTCTCCCTTTCCACCGTTAAAGAATGAAATCTTATGCAACAAATTACACACCCAAACAACACAGAAGATGAACTGCAAAATGTTTCCATTACAGAAGTAACAGGTCAACATCATCCCTGGATAAAAATAACTTTCCAAGTTTAGTGAAGTTTGAGTTCTGACTGTGGAAAATGAAAGAATGCTTCTATGACTGTCTTCCAACATGCCTCTGCACAAATCAGTGGAAAATGTTTAATCACGGGAAACACACGAAGACAAAGGAGTTTCACAGCCAGGCACATAGCAAGTGTTCTCTAGATTAAACTCAACTTTTCTATCACCATGATCCAAAGTCATACATGCATAAGGCACAGCTGGTTTAACTAAAAGACCCCAAAGCAAAAAAAGACACATTCACACAATAAACTACTTCAGGGTCCTGAAGCTTCCTTCAACACTGCAATCCTAGTTGGCCATCCAAGACAACACCACCACCACTGAACAGATATTCTGAAATCACTGATGGCCCTCACAGAGTCCAAATATCACAAAAGCCAGCAGAGCTAACAACCAGGATTCTTTCCAGTGTTTGCAACTGTAGCAGAAAAAAATGTGTCTGTCATACAGTAAAGCCACGAAACAGCCCTTCAAGAAAGGGAGCAGCAAGGACATTAACCCTGCTTCACCTGAATTAATCAGAAGTGACAAATCCCCCCAGTAATTTTAGACAAAGATAAACCAGAGTGAAGGAACACTGCTGAAAAAAAAAAGGACTCCCAAAATACCAATTCTGCTGATGTCTCTTTCACATGAGATAACCATGGTACAGAATCACAGAACCATTAAGATTGGGAAACACCTCCAAGATGAAGCCCAACCACCAGCCCAGCCCCACCACCATGTCCTCAAGTGCCATATCCACACATTTTTGAACACCTCCAGGGGTGGTGACATATACCAGTTCCCTGAGCAGCCACTTCCAGGGCTTTACAACCCTTTCAGAAAACAAAGTTTCCTAACATATAATCCAAACCTCTCCCGGTGCAAGGAGGCCATTTGTATATTTGTCACATGAAATTAACAGGGAAAAAAAAAAAGAACCTTAAAACAAGTCATTCCTAATATGTTCTGGAAAAGTTAATCTCTAACACTTCCTCTTACAAAGGAAGCACATTGGTACAATTAGAGATCTAGAAGAAATGTGTTATCGGGATACAAATATGTCATAATAGCATAATAAAGAATTGTACTTTGGTGCAAGCACAATGCAACCCTGTGGCTGCATTAGTCACACCATTCCATCTCCTACTTAAAGCAATTTATGTATTTTCATGTTTGCTTTGGTATAGAGAACAGAAACTTCAAAAGCAATGGTAAAACAGACAACAGGAAATGCACATTGCATTATAAAACATGTGCTCCACTTGTGCTAGGCCTCGCAGTTGCAGCACATTATGATATTACACACCTCAACACTCCCCATCCACACTGGAAACCACACACCACAGCTCAAGAGCTCAAATAATTTCTCTTTTTGGACACTGAACTGCTCTGAACAATTCTAAACTAAATATAAACTGGTTTCCAGAGCTAAAAAAAGGCAAGTATTCAAAGATGCAGAATATTTTAGAAAGAAATTGTATTTTTCTTGAATGACTTGATGGCACAGTAGTTCAAATCTTTCTATGCTGGCTTTTTTTCTTTCCAATTTCACTTTCAATTTGTTATTAATATTCTCTGTACGGGGGTTGAAGAGAATTTGAAGCTGAGAAGAGAATCGCAAAGTGTGATCTGGGAATTCAGAAATTCCAAGCAATTTGTGCTTAAATGTATTACTGACCAATACATCAACTGTGCTCTCAAGAAACATTCAGACACCTTTTAAAAAAACCTCAAAAGCCCAAACCAACAAACCCAAGCAGTCTAATAATCTCCAGTGAAAAGGATGGACATTCTCTGCCAAGGTGCTCATATATCTTGAAGCATTCTAAGTGGCTGCTGAACTGAAATTAAAAGTGCAGGTCAGTGGAATATGATATAATGATGTCAAAGTGCTACATGTCTCTTCTTTGAGCTGAAATGTTGGTATTTTACTGGTTGGGTGGATAACCTTTCTTCACTGCTGATTTTTCAGTGTGCTGACAACCCACAGAGCTCACCCTGCTTCAGAGCAGTTCCACCTCCTGTGTGAAGGTTTTTGAAGATCACAGTCCATGTTTACCCAACTGTGCCTCATAAACACAAAAAAAATTCCTCAAACGTTGAAAAATGCCTTCCTACCATAAACATAACCAATTTTTCCAGCTCTTCACTTTCAAGGACAATCTTCTTTTTCAAGAGGCAAGTGGGCCAATATTTAAATTTGACATTCATTGGCATACACAAAAAACCCACAGCCCAACAAAGAACTCTGGCCACTTCAAACACTTTATCTTAGTTTAAATTAGTGTAGATTAGTTCAGAGATACTAGGATTTGACAACTTTTTTTTTTTTAACTCGCTGTCATTTGTCAAGGATTTGGGCCCCCACAGGGAATTTTTGCTTCAAATAGAAATTGCAGTATGTACTATTTCGTTTAACCCCCAAACCATCAAGAGGATTGCAGAGCAGGTGCATTGGCAGCTTACTTTTCCTTTAAGCACCACCACCTGACTGACCAGCCTTTAAACTGAATCTTCACGTAACTACTCTCAATTCAAGAAATCTACTCTCAATTTACCCACACTGAAGTTTCCCAAAACGTTCTCAAGTTTTATTACATGCAAATTGGATACTTCTGAGATCGCTTCTGCATATTAACTGAATCAAGTCTGAATATTAACTACATAGGTCTGAATCAAATTTCACCTCTAAGTTTGAGGCAGTACAAAGGCAGAAAATGTCCACTTCTACACCACTCAAATTCCATAGCTTTATTTGGAGGAAAAAAATTGATTTGACAATAGTCTCCTGCTGCCACAGTTGGACTATTGATAGGATCCAGACCCCCTCAAATGTCTCAGCACTACACTTCTATCTGGCACAAGCTTCTTTTAAATGGCAAGTCCTTCAGTGGTTGTCTCACCAAGAGCTGAAGCAGTCTGCAGTGGTTACCTGTCCCTATTTTGAATTCTCTAGTTGAAGAGCTGCCTGTAACTAAGATTAAAGGGTAAACAATTCTATTCCCATGGCACATTTAATTATAGATACTGATAATTATAGTCTACACCTAGGATAATCTACTAAAATAATTTATATTACAAATATTTAAGCAAACACACTAATGATATTTGAAATAAAATGAAGTTACTCAAGTAACAGTCTGAACACCCAAACCCAGAATTTACTTTAAAAATAAAGCAAACCATTGCTTTATTTTTTTTTATTTCCATCTATTCAACCTGGTTGAATTCTACTTGGTTCAAATGCTGACCCTTTCAGAAATCAGAAATGAAACAGAGTTTAAAAGGACCAAAAACCCTTGTCTCCATTTTCATTCACAGACTGAAAGAAGAAAACGGAAAGTCATATCTACTCTTTATCCCAGGAGAATACAGAATTTAAAACTACTTTAACCATCTTTTACTTAACACATCTGCTGGTTTATGTAAACAGAGTATCTGAATTAACTGTAGACATCAGTGTCCAGAATACAGGAAGACTGTATCACAACTAAATATGACTTTCATGCTCTTCAGCTTTAGTTGTATTCAATCACCGTACACATGTAGGCTAACAAAAATCACCAAAATCCAGTCCTGCCTTGTCTCACTGATGTTACACATCCCATCCCTCTAGCAAACGCAGGCTTTCAGCCCATATTTCAAGGATTGGACTGGCAGATGGAGGTCCTTCAGAACAAATATTCTGCCAGAACCACTGTCTCACTTAAACAGAGACAGAGTGGTGGCTGCATTGGTCTGACCTGAAAAATAAACACCGGTTCCAGCCTCTCCTGATTCGAAAGTTCAAGACTGGTCTCATTTCACTCCTCTAAGAACTTTCCCTTCCTCATCCTTTCTCAGGACTTGGGTTCTCCAGCTCAGAGTTCCTGCTCACAGTTGCCATGGAGAGGATAAACTTAGTAGGAGCATTGGGGAGAGAAAAGAGACCAAGAAGCTTCAGATACTTCAGCAACCTGTCACAGGAGGGGGGAAAATAAAAAACAAACCCCCACCCCTCCCGTCACACTCCACTAATTGACCCCAGAAAAGACTTTCAATTTTCCCAAAAAAAAGATTTAAATTTTTGCTTCAAGTTCCACAAGCCAAGTCAAACCACACTACTCTTACATGAAAGTCCATCTTTAGTAAAGTAGAACTGGGCTGGTTTTGTCTTCCAGATTGTGAGTCACTGCAAAAACTTCTCAACATAAAGACCAGCTGGCAGTTATATATGATGTCCTGGAAGCACGAGCACGCCTTAGAGAAGACGCCCTCTCTGACATTTTCCTTCCTCCAGAAACTTTGCCTTTTGACTGCCCTCAAACTCCCTGAGAACCTCCTATTTTAATAAACACACACTTGCTGTCCCACATTATTGCTTTGCACCAGGAATGTTTCAAATGGGACAGTACAGCAACACACAAGTTTTTGTTATGTATCCCTGAGAAAAATGGAAACAGTTGATGAAAATGTGTAAGAGAACCGTTTTTGTGTTTTTTGTTTCCTTTCACAGCAGAATGCAGAAACTGGATAGAGCTGCATGTTTGCCACAGCAATATCCAAACTGGTTCTTTAATTAAAAGTCAGCCTCTTGGGAGAACACTTGCTCAGCTTCCACCGAAAAAAAAAAAAGCAGTAAAATGAATGAGCTCAACACAAAATAAGAATGTATTATGAAAAGCAGTGCCAAAATAGAAAAATCTAAATCTTTTTCTAGGATGGGCTGAAATTAAAGGCTTTGACTTATACAAAACACTTTTTTCCCTTTTAAAAATGCCAACATGATAATCACGTTTCTAATATTCACAAGTCAAACAGTCTCTTCCAGAAAAACTTTCTGAAAGAATAAGATGCATTTGTAACTACTTGTAGGTGCAGCTCCAATTTGAATATTGTTCTGCAGTAATCACACCTAACCCAAATTTATTTATTTTGTCTGGAGAAAAGAAAAAATCAGCCATAAACAAGATTAAACTTTAAAAACTAGGCCAACATTACAAATGAGGCATTCCAAGCACCACAAAAGCTTTGGAAGTTGAAACACAAATGAAAAAATAACTGGTTATTAGACTAGATCCTGAGCGCACTCACATCACACAAATTCTCACACGTGTTCCTAAGTAAAGTTTGACTCCTGCCTTGCCTTGTACAAAAGTAGGTCTTTATGTTCTTTTAAAACTGTAAAACTTTTGGCTGCTTCTTTTTTCAGTTTGCACACCTGTCAGCAGTACAGTTCCAAATCAAGCTAGGGTTCTCGACTGATTTTACATTAAGAACTTAATTTCTCAACATTATGGCCATCAGCACTCCCTCAGGAGCCAGGAATACAAACCCTCCCATATTCTATAGCATCATTTTAACATTTAGATAACTAATGTAAGACAAGCAGCAGATGAGATCACTCTGAGAAGGACTAAGAGACACAACCTTATTGTGCCTACAACCCAGGCAAAGAAAAAACCCAACCAAAACCACAGGTAGCACTAACAGAATGATTCTCAGGAAGAGTTAGATAATTTCTTGGGACAGACTCAGTATAAGATGTAACTAATTTCAGAAGTTAGTGAGCCCTGAGAGCCAGCCTCAATCTAGTAAAATCCATGTTTATTCACCTTACACCTATTCCACTCAACACAATGAGCACTTACGGAATTTTAGTGCAGATCTACAAAAAAAGTCTGCACGATAAAGTCATCTGCAGCACATGAAATTATTCTACCTTTTACAACACACATACTTGTATAAGGGCTAGGTATTTGCTGCTCTGAGCTTCTGAGATGACTGAAGTGACAAAGCTCTCTTCAGATAAGCTGCCAATTTACAAGTCAATGCAGCAGGATCAGCCCCAGATTTACTCCTTTGGCCTTCTACACAATTTCTTTGTTAAGACTCGTCTTCTACATTTTTCATGACTGGCATGATGAACTAGTGATCGTTCCCTCTAGAGCACAAATCAAAGTGCAGATCACTAAATGGTAAAATAAGAGCATGCCAGGTTTAATTTAGAGAAGAGGGTACCCCAGGTAAGATGTTTGGGAGGCTGGTAAATCTTCTCACACGGCAGACAAAAGAGGCTGCATATCTTAATGTCGTATCTCAGTGTCTCCACTTAGACAATTCTTCAAGAGTGTGAAAACGTGTTCAGATAAAAAATTATTACAGACACACCAAATGCAGCACCTGGTTTCCAGCTAAATTCTTTCACTCTGAAGATTAAAGCACACTGTGAAGTAACTGGTTAACAGAAGCAATGGCCAAGCCCTGCAAATGCTCAGACTAGCAAAATCCATCTAAAAATATTATTTAATGTATTTTAAGAGAAATATTTCGGCTCCCAACTCCAGTGTTGTGCATTTGCTTGTCTGACACACTGATGACGATCTCAGCTGAAATCTAGATGTACAGCTCTTCCTAAAACTAGTTTTCCTGGTTTCTGATGAAGAATCAAGAAACAAAAAATGAAGGACTTCTAGGCATCTTGATTAAACCCTTCTCTTAAAATTCTGCAACATATGAAAAATACTTAGTAACTATAATGCAACAATGACAAGCCTCAAGTAGAATTTAAAGTGGACAGGGAATGGCAAAAATGTTTAGTGACACGAGATATACAGGATACCTGTCCTAACAGCTCATCCACCTTCTGGGGATGCAAAGGGGTGAGAGGGAAGGGACATTACACACACAAAACCCCTCTGCCAAAAGTACATCCAGCAGAAAAAAAAGAAATAGTTCTTATTCACACAGCATGTTTTTCCTGTACCATGACTGAGTGGTATATTAAAGATATTTTATCTTTTCTAAGATTTTGCTTCTTTAAATAGTTTAATAATATTATTTTATATTATAATAATATTAATTTTACTATCATATTACAGTAGAAAGTACTTCTACATCAGGTTTAAGATAAATCATAACCTCCCCATCAGAGCACAAAACCTGAGGCTTTCTTGGCCAGAGACATTGCTCTATGATCTTTTAATTCATTGTTCAGCTAAGTCAGACAAAAAAAAAAAACCTGTCCCCCACTTAAGTGGGATGTGATTTCTGTGTAAAAGCTTGGTTGGCAGGGGAGTTTGACTGGGATGGCAATTATTCAATACCCTGCTCTCAAAAACAGTCTTCAGCCCCTAACACTACATCCTGAAAGTGGTTGTAACTCAGGTTGCACTGACTGAGGGAAGATAAGAGGAGAAGGATTGTTCATCATCTCTTCTGGTAAAAAACCTGCACAATTCTGTCAGGAGCCAGTTTAAGCCAAGGGAGGAGACACTCCTTCAAGCCGGCCAGCTCAGCACAGGAACTCTGCCACTGTGTTACAATTTGACTGTCTTGAAGACAAGGATATGAAACAACCCCTCCTGTATCTAAACACAGCTGAGGACCAACTCTGACTCAAGGTGCACCCCAGTCAAACTGCTCTGGAGCCCCTGCAGGAACACTGGAGACACAACTCTGCACCCCTGCCCTGCTCTCACCTCCTCTCTGCGCTGGCCCCCATCAGACACAGAGATACGGATGGGAGATAAAGCCCTTCCTTGCCTGTCAATGCTGCTCTGATGTCCAACATCTCTTGCTGGACTATGGTAAGACTGAGATTTCCATGAGTGCCAGCCCTGCACAGCCATGCTCCCAAAGCAGGTGTTTGCCCAGGACGGGACATGGACTGAGCTGCCTGAATGAAAAGTTTGTACTTTTTTTGCAAAAGGGCAAGAGAGTATCTGGGAGACAGGGAAGGAGGGAGGGAGACCTGTAGGCAAACACTGAACTAATGAGAACCACCAGTAAATTGCCAAAATAACAACACAAACGTTTTAACTGTCAAAAACTCAGTATAGAGCAAAATCACCTACGGATAAAAATGCTTACACTGACACTTCTCTTAAGAAAGTTAACTGAAGTCATCCTAACCAAGTGAGAAATAAACATATAAATTATCAAAATGGTTTCTGATACACCTAAATACCACATAAAACCTGTCTATGCTTGTACAACAATGCACACAGAGCTATCTCCTGATTTGCCAAAACACTTAGCACATTCGAAAAATGGCATACACCCATTCTCTGCAGAACTCATTTTAAACCTGGATGCTCATGTAAAAAATATTATCCTGATCTAGCCAGCTAAAATCATAAAAATATTCTTTCCCTGACATAAGTATTTCCTAAAAAGTAATAAAAATGAAAGTTATCACAACTAAGCAGAAAATGGAGAGTTAAAACTCAAGAGAGCATTCTGGAGCTTTTTTCTTCTGTGAAGCCAGATCTCAATCTTGGAGTAATAAATACTCAAAAAATTTCAATTTGATTGCAGGGCATTCCTGCAACAGGTAAACTAACGTCTTTAAAAAATTATCTCTAAATAAATTTAGTAATGTATGTACTTATTTTGATTCATTTAGGTTCTTGAGCATATGGATACAAGTTTAAAAAAAATATATATAGACGAACACAGAGAGCTTTTTAAAGTACTATTATGAAGTCACAGAATGAGCTGATATCATTAACTCAACCAAATAAAGACAAATGACACATCGAGCAGCCAGCACTTCCCCCTTTCTAAAAGTCATCAGCTAACTACTCGGAACTACATTCCTTTTTTAATTAAGATGCAATGCATTCACACCAACAACCTGTTCCTCCCCTCTTCCAAACTGGCCAAATACTCGTACAGCAGCAGTGTCTGCCATCCTGTAGCCCAAATCATACCAAGTTACCTCTAAGTTGAACTACTCTCCTGGTTCAGAGACTTAGAAAAAAAAAATATTCTAAGCCTGAACTCCATTCTGGAACGAGTTCAAATGAATCTAAAGTGCTTAAGTTTAAATAAAACAATTTTTGAACCTTGGTGAATGAACCAATTAAGGACAAACAGAAATGCAGGCCTTAAAAATTTCCCAAATTTTCCACTAGAATTAAAAAAAACCCCCAAAACATTATGTTTAATGACTTTTAACCCAAACAGGAGTTTTAAAGGTTGCTATATCTTAAGATAAATGCAGTATTTAAACGCAAGACCTCTGACTCAACCTCCACCTTTTAATCTTCGTGCTGAACTCAAACTAGGTTTACATCCTTGCAATGAGGCCCTGTGCACTTTTCCCCAAACTATAACAATGCAATCTCCATTTTGAACAATGCACCTCATTTCCCTCCTTGGAAAGCTACTTTTGTCTTAAAGCCAGTAAATGCTGGATCCAGTTATAGCTCTGATCTCAAGAGTCTGAAAATCCCCGGTGTTTACGGTTTTTGGGGTTTTTAAAGCCACTTCAACTTAAATGTGCTTCCTTTCCTTTCAACATCAAGTTGTATTTGCAAGCACAAGCCAGCCTTTCCTGTATTCAATTGAAAAGACCTCTTTGCAAGGCATGCCTCTCGTTTCCCTTGTTTTTAAATTTAAAGTGAATGCTCCACACACTTCTGACATTGTTTGCAACATGTCCTGGTGGATCGCGCATTTCTGCGGTCACCAGGTTCCCCATGAATATTTGCAAAGCATCCCCTTGTTCCAGCAAGTGCCGCCCGCCCTCCCGGCTCCTCTCCGTGCACGCGTTTGTGAGCATCTTCCAATGCTCCCCACGTCCCCGGGGTTGCCAGTGGTTATTTGCATACCCCTCTCCCTGGGAGTGCTTGCGGGCATCCCTCACATCCTCGCATGGGAGTGCGGACCGTATCTGCCAACCTAGAGGGAGCATGTGGGGTGCCCTCGACTTGTTTGAGTTCGCCCACGGACTATCTACCTGGGGTGCTGCTGTAGGTGCTGTGGCTCCTGAAGCTGCTCTCAGTGCAATAACTGGCATCGTCTTCATCCTCCATCTCTTCGGGGTAGTCAGAGTCGTCGTCGTCCTCCTCCTCCATTATCTCCTCCTCCTCTTCCTCTTCGGAGTCCTGGTTATCATCGGGGTCTCCCTCCTCCTCCTCCTCGGACACCATGCTCTCCTCCTCCTCCTCGCTCTCATGATCGTCGTACACGACTTTGCTGATGCTCCTCCTGGACGAGGCAGCCCTGCCTTGGCTGTTGCAGCTGCCTCCTGCGCCTCCTCCTCCCCCTGCTCCTGCCGCCCCGGCCCTGCCCCTGCCCTTACCGCCGCTGCCTCCCCCACCGGGGGTGCTGCTGCCGCCGCCGCCCGCCTTCCTCTTGC